>JAFEMH010001061.1:0-546119 GCA_022495995.1 Adenophora triphylla var. japonica
ACTCCACTAAGCAAAATCTTCCAAGCTCATGGGAAACAACTAGGAGGGAATGTAGACATTGCACGTTAAATGTGTACGCCAGTGGAAGCACTCATCAAACATTAAAGACCTAAGTGTCAATAATTATGTGGATGTTGGCAAGCAGCCAAACAATAATGTAGATTGATGTAAGCATATATGCACATTTATGCACAAATCCATACATCTATGCCAAGAATGGCATATAAGCAACAATAGAAGCTAGTTGCCTACTTTTTAATCCTCTCTAACTCAGCAAAATCAAAGCTGTATGCATCTCAAAATGTACCACAATCCATAATCCTAACTCAACCACTAAAAAAATTGTACTTTTTCAAAGATAAACATTGAACTTACACCCGTTATTGCACACAAAATAAGTAGCTGAGCTTAAATCCTAATTAAACAAACCAAAAACTTTTCAATTTCAAAAGCAGTGAAGCTTCCTACATAACGAATTAAGGCACAAATTAAAACCCTAATTCAGCAAATTATTCGAATTAAGGGCACAGAATTAGAAAGAAAAGCTTACTTACTTATGTTAACAGAACGAATTAAGGCACAAACTAAAGGCTTTAGAATCAGAATTTTAAACCCTAATTCAACAAATTATTCGAATTAAGTAAATCAAGAAATTATTACCTGGGTGCGGTGGAGGTTGGAGAGCGTCGGCTAGAGAGAGAGAGGAGGGAAGAGGGGACTCGGAGGAGAGAGAAAGAAGGCGCTTGAGAGTGGATGCGTCTTGGTATGAAATGGAGTCGGAAAATCGGTTTAGGTATTCTGCTTAATTCTTCTGTTCTTCGCCTCTCCTATACTCATATGTACGCCATTGTTGAAATTAAATTACACCTGATTTCCTTTCTCTTCCAGCAAAAATCAATGGAGGAAGATTAATCCGCCATTGATATATGAGCAGAGGAAAACCAATTGAGGGCCGGGAGAAGGATTTGGGAGTGATTTTTCTAGATGGAGCAGGAGGAATACGTCATTGTGGCAGGTGAAATGAGGGTGATGGGGGTGGAATTTGGAAGGGAGAGGGGGCAGGTGAGGATTAGTTTCTGCCGAGAAGAGATGAATAAAAGGAACGGAGGGGAAGATGGGTAAGGTTAGGATATCCGGTGAAATACACATATTTTCACGGTCAATACTACTTGAAGACTAGAATAATTTCGTGTTGAAACGCATTATATTTTATTTTATTTTATTTTTTAAGTTTGTGTTTGAGGATACGTTTTTTTTTAATTTAAAAAAAAATTAAAGCAAAAAATGGGAAAGGACAAAATAATAGTGAGAAACGAAAATGAAAATTTCGGTGATTGAAAATATTTATCAACTGTTAATAGTGGAGTCTAATTTATACTATAGATATAGATTGTAGGAAAGTGTTAGACAAAATCTTACAAAAGAACAAAAGAGAAAATTCATTCCAAGACTAAATTATTAATTTAATAGGAGAATTAACACAATTCATTTTTTATAATCTCTAAATTCCTTATTGGAATTATAATTGGAGGTTAATTATTTCATAACTTCAAATGTCTCATATTGGAGTACCTCTAAATTAGAGAAAATTTCATTCTCATTTATATAATACACAATATTTTTTTAGAAGTTATTCTTTTAAATATTTTGTGTCATTAAATCATCATCAACTACAATATGATTTAACAACTTCCTTCAAAAAGTCTTATTATTTTTTATCTTTATGATATTAATCACACATTCCCCCAATAAATTTTAACAACTTCTTTCAAGAAGCCATTTATATTTAGTTCTTGTGACATTTGTCAATGTTCACAACAATATAATTTAACAACTTTCAAGAAACTTTGTTGTTTTTATCTTTGTGACTTTGTCACTAATGACAATAATAGGATTTAACAACTCTTTTCAAGAAGCCCTATTATCTTTGTCAATACATCATTGATAAAATGCAACGTTAAAGACTATATCTTTTAATGTCCGTCTTCTCAACATAGTTCCAACGAACTATTTAATTTTTCTAACTATGATTCTTGTGAACCATAAGAACATTAAAGACTACATCTTTCAACGTTCAATTTTTCAACATAGTTCCTACGAACTTTTCAATTTTTCTCACTATGATCTCATGAATCATAAGAGATATATTATCCACTGTATAAACACTAGAAGTGGCGTCACCACAACTATTTTACACAATCGTCGTAACATCCTTAATGTTCTTTTGTTAGTTCATTATATGTTCAAAAAAAAAATCTTTCATAAACCCATTGTTCTTTTTCGAAACTTTTATCTTCATCTACACGTAAAATATTTTGATCTTCACCGTCCATATCGTTCTTATATGAGTTTAGAACTTTCTTACAAAATTTGAGCTTGATCCAACGGTTAACGAATCGAGAATTGCAATTTTACCACAGCTGGTCATTACGAGAAACTTGCTGAAATTTTCTTCCAACCATCTCATCCATCGTTTTTTATCTTTTTTCCCGTGACCGCCGCTCCAACGGATTCTCAAATCTGTAATCCTTTCTCAAATAGGGTAATTTTTCCTAAGATTGTTATACAAAATCTTACAAAAGCACAAAAGAGAAAAGAATTACAATATATTGAAATACAATTTACAACGTAAAATTAAACAAAGAGAAAACCGTAAGTTGTGAACGAATAAACACCTGCAATGGTTAAAAGAAAAGAACACACGCAAGAGAAGAAAGAGATAGAACTGAGAGGGGGAGAGATAACACGGCAGTAGTATTTTGAAAGGAACCCAACTTGGGTTTTTCCTTATGGATTCATTCGATAGATGAAAAGCACCAACCAAATTACAAGGAAAATAAAATATATGCTTACTATAATTCCTAGAATACGGATTAACAAATTAGGAAAAGGACATAATGTGGACAATATATTTACATGATATGGGAGTCTTGGAATAGATCTTGTAGTCGTGGGACTCACTTCACGTAATTCCGCTTTACCCTCCCTCAAGCCAAGCGAAGATTGTCGAAGGCTGCGACTTGTCGGAAAATAAGACAAACCTTGGTTTGGCGAGACTTTAGTGAAGATATCAACTATTTGATTGGTGGAGGAAATGTGATGAAGTCGCAAAAATCCCCGATTGATGCAAGTCACGAACAAAATGCAAATCTATCTCGATGTGACAAGTTACAGCGTGAAAAACGAGGATTCTTTGACATGTGAAGAGCGGAAATATTGTCAGCAAAATAGGCGAGGTGGGTAGAGCATAAGGCCGAGTTCACGAAACACGTATGAGAACCATTTAGCTCAACATTTGCTGTGAGAAGTGGGCACGATGTGCTGCCTCGCCGCTACTATAACGAGCCACAATGTGTTGTTTCTTTGTTGTCCGCGCCATGAGATTCGGGCTACGAAAACACAAGCACCGGTTGTGGACCGCCGATCATCGGGTGACCCGACCCAATACATCACAAGCCGAGAGTGTAGTATCTGGAGACGCCTTAAAGGACAACCCTAAGGATGTCGTACCTTTCAGAAATCTAAAGATCCGTTTGACTGCTTGAAGATGAGATGTACGAGGTGCGTGCATGAACTGACAAACTTGATTGACGGCAAATGATAAGTCTGGGCGAGTAAGGGTAGCATACTGGAGCCCACCTACTATGCTACGATGGGCCAGTAGCATCATCAAATGATCCACCGTCAGCAGACAGGTGTGAACCGGGAGTAAGTGGAGTTGTAGCCGGTTTGCATAGTTGCATACTGAACTTGTGCAAAAGATCAGAAATATATCGGGACTGATTTAAGAGAAGATGGGATTTGGTACGCGTGGCCTCTATGCCAAGAAAGAAGTTTAGAGGTCCTAATCTTCTTGAAATTACCTGGATCCGGCTCGCGCGCAGGCCCCGGCATCTCGCAGATCGCTCAGCGCGAATTTGGTTGGAGGAGGTGTCTCGCTGCGTATTCGCTCGTAGAGTCGCCACACCGTTTTGATTTAGCCCAAAACATTTAGAAAAGGCTTAGTTTAAAAAAAAAATTGTTGTTGTGTGATGAGATTTTAAGTTCGGAGGTCAGGTTACGCCTCAGGAAGAGAATGTTAGAGCTCACCCGAGTCGCCTCGTAAAAACGAGTCTTTCGGTACCCCTTCTTTCTTTAAATGTTATGTGTGTGTGGGCTTTTAAAAAAAAATGCATGATGTATATAATGTCTACATTGCACGCTATGTATTGAAATGTATTGAAATACTGTTGGAAGGAAGCCTTATCAATGTTGGTTTGTGTCTGTCTTCCGCTGGGGAATAGTGTTTTAGTGTTGAATAGTGTTTCGGGAGGACCGGGACGGACCGGGATAGCGTCGGGACGTGTCGGTGTCTGCGGACAGAGTTTCGGCGTGCCTCGGGATTGTCAGGTGTGTACTCGAGCTAAGTTTCATCGTGTGTTGGGATCACATGGATCGTTGACTGGACTTAGGCAGAGGTTCTTCGTGCGTCGGGATCGTCGGTTGTGCTCGTGTAGAGTTTCGGCGTGCGTCAGGAATGTCTGTTGTGCTCGGAAAGGGCCGGGACACCTCGGGATGGATCGGAATGCCTCGGGATGGATTGGCAGGGCTTCAGGATGGATCAACAAGGCTTCGGGATGCCTCGGGAGTTCCTTGGGGAAGCTCGGGAGCATCTCAGGAGTGCTCGGTAGTGCTCGGCAGGGCTTCGGAGTACCACGAGGGGCCTCGGAATGCCCCGGAGGGAACCGAAAGGAACCGGGATTGCCCCGAAGGGTCTTAGAGAGGAAGCCTGAAGGATGGGAGAAAGAGGAGAAGAGGGAGGTATGAGAAAAATGAGAGGGGGAGGCCTCTATTTATAGGGTCCAGATTCTGGCTAACTATGTCGCACGACACTGTCAGCCATTACCAGTTTTTTTATTTTCCTGGATTTAAGGGAATATCGTGGACTTTAAGGGGATTTTGTAATAATTATGTCTCTTGGCAGAGTGTGTCGCACGACACAACATACCAATTCCATATTTTCCAAAATTCTTTAAAAGTCCTTTTGTACTTTTTAATCCCAGAATTGCCCCCCTTGGTTTGGTTGGTGGTTTTTGTGGTTTTTGAAGGCTACGGGTGTTCGAGATTGCGTTTGTGTGAGTCTGCGTTGTTTTTCGTGCGTTATGAAAAGAGTGATCCAGATTGGGGTACTTAAAGAAGCCCCTCGACGACGTCACTTACGGAGGAAGTGGGGTCGTCGATAAGATAAGGGTCCTGATCTGGATCGCGTGTTGGGAGAGGATGTGACCGTGTAGGTTGGTTTGTGAGGACGCGGTGGTGTCCTGATGTGATGTGACCGCTAAGGTTAGCTGTGGGGGCATAGTGGTGTCCTACTGTGTGGCCGTTTAGGTCGGTTGGTTGGACCCTTTGATAGGATTCCTACGTATCCCTAGTGGAAATCAAGCCTGATCGTAGTTCGGAGTCGTGTAATCGTGAGTGTATGCGGACGTGGTGGTGCCCTGAGGTTATGTGACCGTCGAGGTCAATTGTGAGGACGTGGTGGCGTCCTAAGGAGAGGTGACCGGGAGGAGTCGGTTGTGAGGACGTTGTGGCGTCCTAGGATGATGTGACCGTCGAGGTCGATTGTGAGGACGTGGTGGTGTCCTAAGGTGATGCGACCACCGAGGTCGATTGTGAGGGCGTGGTGGCGTCCTAGGATGATATGATCGCCGAGGTCGATTGTGAAGGCGTGATGGCGTCCTAAGGTGATGTGACCGCCGAGGTCGATTGCAAGGGCATGGTGGCGTCCTAGGGTGATGTGACCGCCGAGGTCGATTGTGAGGGCGTGGTGGCATCCTAAGGTGATGTGACCGCCGAGGTCGATTGTGAGGGCGTGGTGGCGTCCTAAGGTGATGATGTTTTGGGACATTTATGCGGTCTTCGGGCCAGGAGTAATTTAAAGCCTTCCTGCTATGGATAGTGATTTGGGAGGGTTTTGCGGTGCTTCCAGGCAGAGTAATTTAAAGCCTTCCGCTACGAATCGTGTTGGTGATGGTGAAACTGTGAGCGTGGAGGCGTTTGTGCCTTAGGATTCGTGTTTGAAGGCGTTTTGTGCGTTTTGTGTTTATTTTGCCATTTAGTGGGTCAGGGTTCGGGCTTACGATGACGGCCGATGTTTATCTCTTTGAGGATGTATGGTCTCTTTGCGGGTTTTCAAGAATTCTCATTTGAGTTTTTGCCGCAGGAAGGGATTTCGGGCTTACTTTGATGGTGGAAAAGCGAGGAGTATCTAAGTTGATTTTCTTTGAAGGTGTCTATACCCTAAGTGAGACTGTTTGGGGGTGTCTATCCTATGTTGAGACCTAGTTCAGGAGTATGGCCCTAGGTTGAGACTATTCTAAGGCGTATGGACCTAAATTGAGACCTAGTTCAGGAGTATGACCATAGGGTGAGACTATTCTAAGGCGTTTGGACCTAAATTGAGGCCTAGTTCAGGAGTATGACCCTAGGGAGAGACTATTCTAAGGCGTCTGGACCTAAATTGAGACCTAGTTCAGGAGTTTGACCCTAGGTTGAGACTATTCTAAGACGTCTGGACCTAAATTGAGACCTAGTTAAGGAGTATGACCCTAGGTTGAGACTATTCTAAGGCGTCTAGACCTAAATTGAGACCTAGTTCAGGAGCATGACCCTAGGGTGAGACTATTCTAAGGCATCTGGACCTAAATTGAGACCTAGTTCAGGAGTATGACCCTAGGGTGAGACTATTCTAAGGCGTTTGGACCTAAATTGAGACCTAGTTCAGGAGTATGACCCTAGGTTGAGACTATTCTAAGGCGTCTGGACCTAAATCGAGACCTAGTTCAGGAGTATGACCCTAAGTTGAGACTATTATAAGGCGTCTTGACCTAAGGGAGACTATTCTAAGGCATATGGACCTAAGTTGAGTTTGATGGCGCATTTTGTGGATCCGGTATGGAACTTTGTTTGTGGGAATTTTTTAGAAAGGCATCATGTCGTGCTGGGATTCTTCTTTTATGTAGTGTTTATTACTACTATGTCTTGCATTTGAAGTTTATTGACATACCTTTGTTGTGTTTACCTGTAGGAGGAGGTGCCTTTGTAAGCAGGAAGTTTGAGGACGTGTGGCGCCTCTGACCGAGATGATGAGGAAATGGTGCCGCTTCTGGCTGAGATAGCGAGGACGTGGTGCCGCATATGGCTGAGTTGTTGAAATGTTGAGGACGTGGGGCGCCTCTGACCGAGTTGTTGAAATGTTTTGAGGACATGGGGCGCCTCTGATCGAGTTGTTGAGGTGTTGAGGAAGTGGGGCACCTCTGACCGAGTCGTTGAAATGTTGAGGACGTGGGGTGCCTCTGACCGAGTTGTTAAAATGTTGAGGACGTGGGGCGCCTCTGACCGAGTTGTTAAAATGTTTTGAGGACATGGGGCGCCTCTGACCGAGTTGTTGAGGACGTGGGTCGCCTCTGATCGAGTCGTTGAAATGTTGAGGACGTGGGGCACCTCAGGTGCTGGACAAGGAGAGGAGGGATGGCTCATCTTCTCTTTCCTTCTTCATTCTTACTCCTGCGAACTTCTTGGATTATCCGGTCGAGGAAGGTGCTGGGTTCACCGAGGATGATGAGGTGGCTGGCGGAGGCGCCGATATGCAGGAGTCTTTACCAGGCGGTGGTGCCGATGACTTAGAGTAGGACTCTTTTTTTTGTGCACTATCTGCTTTTTCGTTGCAGGAGTGGTACTATGAGATCTTCCGGTGCCAGCCGTGGGACTGGGAGGATGAGGCCATGTTTGGTTATCCCGCCATGCTGTGATGGGCTCGTTCTTTGAGGAAGAGGAGGATGAGCACGGGAAAGGTCACTGTCACATATAAAGATGTACAACAATACAGGGAGAGAGTCAGTCTGGAGGGGTTTCCGTTGTACCCTTAGACTCGATATGATGAGGATGAGCTGGAGGGTGCCCCCTAGGTGATGCGGTGTAGACACCCCATTCTGAACCAATAATTCATGATTACACTACTCTTCATCTCTCTTTTGTGTTTTGATGAAAGCATATTAGTTTCGTCATGTTTCGTTAATTTTCTAACTAACCTCGTTAGTTTTGGACCTAACTGACTAACGGAATAACTGAAGAGGACAAAATAGTCAACCGACTAGTTATCTCGCGCGGAATAGCGTGTCTCGCGCGAGATATCCCTTCTGCAGGATGTGCAGAATCACAATTCTTCTCCGTTTCAACCTCTTTTCTGGATAAAACCTTATCAATCCGGTTCTTCAATCATAATTGAGTTCTGGAAGCTTCCTTTGATGCTTTCCCTCTCCACCTTTACCTCTCAATTCCCTATAAATACTTGGTGACTTCCAGTATTTCAGAGGTCCCCGATCCACGATCGAAAACACACAACACACACAATTTGTCGGTTTCTCTCCACGAAAGATTCCTTCAAATCACACATAAAACCTCCCTAAAATCACCTAAAGTTTGTTTATCAACCTTGTTGATCAACAAACATCCAAACCCGAATCAAGGATTGAGGCGAAGCTCTGTCCGCATCAAGATTTGACTCTCATATTGAGTCGAAACTCTGCCCAAATCACTTCTCGACCGAGAAGACATCTTAGAACCACGTTCTAAATCAAATACTCCCTAAACGCTAGGTAAATTCTTATACTTTTACTCTTCTTCTTCTCAATCTCTCTATTGACTTTTAGAGTGGTGTAATCCCATCAAAAGGATTAGCCTAGAGTCCCTTCAATCGATGAAGGCGATCTCAAAGCATATAATCCGACATTCCTAATCAAGAAATTGATTAGGGTTTACTTGTTCTTTTATTTAATTAGGTAATTAAAAAGATTAATAATACTCAATTGACAAGACCGATCTCCAGATTGGGTGGAATGGGTGCTCCTCGACCTTCCCATTCGATAACTTAACCCCCGAACCCTCAAATCTCTTTAAAATCAAAAAGGTTTTTCTTATTGTTTTCCTAAATAAGTAATAAGTGGCGACTCTCTGTTATTCAAAAAATTCACGCATCGCTACATGCGGCAGTGGAGGCTTCTACGGGGTCTTACTTGTGACTCCATGTACTTGGGGGAGAGGTTATTCTGGCAGCATGGCGCAGGTGCGCCTCCTATGGCTTCGAGGGATCCGCCCTTCCATATGATGAGTCCTCTTGATATGGAAGCTGAGGACGCCACAGGTGTTGGCGAGGGAAAGACAGACTGACTCGTCACGTCCTCTAGATGTTCCGGTGCCTGGGCCGGACTTCTCGTATGTTTGTGGGGACTCTTTGAGGAGGAGGGTGACTGTGACCATTCCTGAGCATGGTCCTGCTGCTTAACAGGTTGACCCGGATGCTCCGGTGAGTGTGCTTACTCTTTTCCATCTTGGCATCTTTTCTGTATTTTTCTCTTTTTTCGAGTATGATTTGATATCCCTTTGGCTGAGATTTTCTTTGGTGTTTGCTTGCGCAGGTCTCGGGGCGGTCCTTGGACGTGCTGACCCGCCGATATGTGGGGTTGAGGGCTTTTACGAAGAAGCTCTTAGGGAAGCTGTCCTGCCGATCTTTGCGGAGTGCGACGGCGTTTAAGCCGATGCCTTCGAGGAGGTCTGTGGATATTCCTTCTTCGAGGGCTGAGCCAGAGCCACAGTCTGGGGTGTCGATTCGGGAGCGACACAACTTTGATGTGGGGACGTCTTTGGGGGCCCAGAGGTTGCGGACCCTTTATCCGCTCTTCCCTTCATCGGGTGTGCAGGGTGAGGGTTCGTCTTCGCAACCCTTCTTTGATCCTTTTACCGGGTTTGACCCCTCGAGCTACTTCGAGCATTCGATTGAGGAGGGGATCTAGCATTCTGATGACGAGGAGTAAGGCTCTTTTGATTTCCCTCTTTCCGTTGTTTTTTTTTTATATTTGTAGAGCAACAGACATCTGGTATCTGTAATAAAAGACTTGTATTTTGCACAACAAAGTATTTTATTTTAAGATGTAATGACATATTTGTGATTCCAGGGACCGACCTAGGAATTGTTGCTAGCTTATTTTATTTTTCGTGCATGTCGCATGAGCTGGGAATGCATTTGTGGTTAGTGGAGGCTGAGGCAGCTTTGGATGGTTTTCTGAGAAATTGGGGGCTGAAGCAACTTTGACAGTGTCATGAGCGACGGCGGGAGTGTGTCTCATGGGACGTGTTTGTTGGATGTGGTATGCCATTTCCAGGTCGGTGAGGACATCGTTCCCTTAGTTTTCGGGGGGAGACTTTCCACAGCATGGATCGCCTGGCGATGGGGGACCGGTTCATGTGTGGGGGAAGCCCCTGCTTTGGTCACTTTGTGGTTGCGAGAGAGGCTTCAAGCAATGCCTGTGCTTCTGACATCTTTTAGTACGTGGACGTTTGCTCAGCGACCTCTTGTCTTGGATATGGATCAGTCCGCTTGGGAGAGGTGGATGGCTCGACTTGGCACGCATCAGATCCGCTGGTGGGTTTCCCATTGGGGGATTGAGACTAGGAGGGCATGTCAGGAAGGTTCCTATGTTGTCAGAGTTCCGTGTTTGTCTTGGTCCTCTTTCCATGTTCCATCGCTTGTTTCCAGGCAGTTCGGGGTGAGGCAGGAGCCTTTGCTGGGCTGGGAAGGCATTGCCACTATGGAGGTAGCCTCCTTCTGCATGACAGATCCAAATGCCTTTCTGTATTTTCTGAGGGTATGGATGTATTCCGCTTTCCCTCCTGTAGTGCTCCTTCGACGTCGTGAGAGTGTTGTGTTGACCATCGAGTACCTGGATGAGCAGCATGTCGGGCAGACCCAATTGGTTTTGGGGAGCAGGCACAAAGCGCAAAGCTATTCTGGGGCAAGATTGTCGTTTAAGCTGCGACCTTAGGAGTGCAGAATCTTGGGTTAACCCTCAGGGTGTCACAGGAGACGCTTTATTTGACTATGAGACTAGCGTTGACAGACTGGCGGGGAGAGGTCCCCTTTTATAGACTTGTAGGGAGGAGATCCGAGCCGAGGCATGGGCGAATGAAGCTTGGCGTGCTACTGGATTGTTTGACCCGACGGGGAGGACTCCTGATCTAGGAAGGAGGGAGACAGAGTTGGCTCATGTGGAGCGAAGAAAGACTCGCCGGGGACGAGGGAAGAAAGGAAAGAATGGCGAGGGGACAAGCGCGAGTGGCGCGGAATGACCTTCTGAAACACTAAGTATCCCTTCATTGTCATTTGCAGACACATTAATTGTTAAATGCTTTAAGTTGTCTTTTAGCATGTTGTGAGTTTGAGAGTACGCCGTGCTTGAACTAATCAAGAAGTGTTTTAACTGTGATGATTTGTGATTTACTTTTAAAGATTTGTCGAGACACAAAATCTCTTGCTTGCTTCTTGTCTGAGCCTTGGTGGCGTCAATTTTTGGAATTTTGTGTATTCCTTAGACCGAACCAATGAAGGCTGCCTACGTTCCCCTTGAGGGGCTCAGGTCTCCGTAGTTCGACCCTCTTTTGTGGGAGAAATGACTTGTAATGTACACTCGCAAGGGCGTATTATTTTTGAAAAGGTGGGAACGGGTCCCCTTTTGTGTGAATGCCTTATTTGATGTAGGCACAAAAGAAATGCTTTTGGGTTTGTCTATTTTGAGAGAGTATGAGAACTGAAAAGCTTGTAAAAGTGTATGGAAGCCCTGCTGACAGAAAAGCAGTGTTTAGCTCTATTTTTCCTATTTTGTAGAAAAAGAAGACTTGTCGAGACATCTGAAAACTTGATTTGTTCACAATGATCACATGTTTGCTTAAAACCCTTTGTTGATGTTTGGGTTATTCAACAATTAAACTTGATATGCTTGATTAATCATGAGGAGAAAGTCAACCGGTATCAAGGATCGAGTTGATCCAGTGTGAAAAAGGTTTCTGTATAGGAGAGGTCATAGATGAGACCGGTTTTGTGGATTTGTATGTGTTTATGACCGGACCATTTCTGGTTGCCTACGTTCCCCTTAAGATAAGGAGCTCAGGTCGACGTAGTTCGGGGTTGAACTGTGTTTGGCTTTGGGGCCAGGGCATGAATATTCGTGCGGCCTTTGGCGAAAATGCTTGGAAGGTTGAATGATGAGGCACGGGCCTTGAGGTGATTCCTTGACAAGTCGTATTTGACGGAAGTTTCAATGAATCCATTGCTTCTTGATCGTTGCTCTTATGTGAAGAGGAAGAATTTGAATATTGCGTAAGGGCTTATGATGCGCTTTGGCCTTTCTGCCTTGGGCTTCTGACTGGCGGTGCTGGGTCCTTGGCTCCTTTTTTTTTTAAGCTCCTGCTTGAGCTTTTTCTCTATTTTTTTAAGCTTCTGCTTGAGATTTTTATTTTTTTCAGGCATATGAGGGCGAAGGCAAGCCCCTGCTTGAACTTTCTTGATGCGCAGGAGGGCGAAGGCAAGCCCCTAGGTTGTTGTCGACATGGGGTCAATCTTTTGATGCTGAGTGACCTTTTGTTGTCCTTTGATGTTGTTGCCGTCGTTGACTTGGTCAAGGTGATAGTGGGAACATGTTTTGGAAAGTGTATGGCTTGATGGAGGCCTTTGTGTGGGGTATGATAAAGTGTATGGGGAGTTATCGATTGACTTTCTCACACCAATTAATCAAAGCATTAATCATTTGTGGAATTACTTGTTGAGCAATGCAAGTGATCACATAGAACAAAATCATTTCATTAAATGTAATGTGGGGTGCAAAATAATGTCTAAAGTCTAGCAAGAAAAGAAAGAAAACTTGTGTATGGAAAATTGAAAACTTAATTACAATGTCCTAGGAGGACTTGATTGAATGAGAAAAGTACTAGAACCTATGAGGTTTGACTGTATGATTTTTTTGATTTTTTTTTAAGAGTGTAGAAGGGGGAGAAGAAGACTCGATATTCTATGGGCAAAGTACCGACGGAGAATTTTCCGTTTTGCGTCTTCGTGGGCTCTTCGGCAGTTCCCAAATTCATTTTGGTTAGAACCTTCTCGACAGCTTGGGCCCGATTTTCCTCTCGTTTGACAACATGCTTAAATATTTTTTAATGTATTGTTCATTTAATGTGTCTGCGTCTTTATCAAGTGAATCATTATTAATTGTTTTGATTAGTTAATTTATCATTTGTTAAAGTAGTAATGAGGGGATACTCAAAGAGGTCAAATTTATTCAAAGCATAAGGGAATACAGTGTTTGTTAACGCATAATCTTTAAACGTAAGGCCGTCAGACGACTCGAGTGACTCAAACCTAAATACAACAGACTCGAGATCTTTTATTTTCGAAGCTAGACTCTAGGAGACGGGGGGTTAGCCCAAGCTTCTTAATTATTTCCTCTTGCTGGCTGTGGGTTCGTATTTGTGAAAGTTGCGCCGTTTTTGACGCTTCCACTTGCTCGGCCTGTCTCGAACTGCCTTATCTCCGAGGAGCGTTCAATCCACCCATTGGTGTGCCCCGATGCTGGAAAGGATCATTGGGGAATAACCATTCTTGGATTCTTTCTTCCGAATTCTTCATTGCGGAAGCCCCAAGTTCCGTCTTCACGTCCCCAATCATTACGGGAATTGGCAGAGGACTTATCCACCATGCTTACCCCGTCATTTTTAGGGAAAGGGTTTCCGACTGTGTTGGGACCGCGGGGGCGCTCCAACTTTCCTTCTTCAATTATCCCCTGGACCACTTGCTTCAGCACGAAGCAATCGTCGGTGGTGTGACCGGGGTAGTTGTGGAAGGCACACCGTTTGCTCATGTCTAGCTTAGGGTTATGATTCTTCGGTTGATAATTCTCAAGGGGCTTGAACATGTTCTGCTTTATCAATGCCTCGAACACTTGTCTTGGAGGCATTCCGAGGTTGTCGAAGTGCTGAAAACGCTGCCGTTTATTCCTCGGGGGTGCTTGGTCACGGCTTCTCTGGATTTCATTCTGAATGTAGTGGAAAGCCTCGGTAGCCATTTTTCCTTTGTTTGGGGCATATGTCGGATTAGCGCGGGACTGCCTTGCAGCGGTTGGAAGAAGCATGACTGGCTACCATTTCCTGCGTGCTCAAAGTTTTTTCAAACTTGGTACCGGCGTTGAACATAGCGTGAAGATCAGGATAGGGGTGGTGGCTGATTAATGTCCTCAACGATGGTTTGAGGCAGGAGTGGAAGATGTTCATCTGTTCTTCCTTGGATAGGAGGTCCACTATCTAGCTTAACTTCCAATTCCATCTTTTGTAAAATTCCTCCACTGACTCATCATCTTTCTGCTCATTGGCCTGCAGGTCATGCCGGTTTGTTTTCCACTTGATGTTAGCACGGTATTTCTCTAGGAAGATATCACTTATTTGCTCCCAGGTGGAGCGGTTTTCTGCTTTTACTTTAAGAAACCACGTCAAGGCCGTGTATTTTAGGGAGCGTTGGAAGTGATCTGCCATTTGTTGAGGTGTGGACCCTTTGGTCCTCGTACCTAAGACATAGGTATTGATATGGGTCCTCGGGCATTCTGTCCCATCAAACTTCTCCATTTCCGGCATTCTGAACTTCGGGGGGAGAGGAACCACTTGCTCAGATATGTGGGCGTGAGCGGGTCTTTCCGAGGACTGGCTATTTTCCCTTGCATATCTTTTATCTGTTCAACCAACCAAACCATATGAGGGCCAGTAGGCGGAGGCAGGCTGCCGTTTTCTGGGATGGAAACAGAGGATGGAGGTGGATTGATTGACGAGATCACCATTCGGGAGTCTTGGGGAGGTAGTTGAGTGTATACCATCCCATATCTTGGATTGTTGAAATTGAGGGCGTGATTGTCCGGACCGCTAAGGGTTGTGTTTGGGATCTGGGGAAATATTTCATTAGCCCCAAGTGGCAGTCTAGCGGGTGGTAGGTTTGAAATTTCTGGATATCCACTTGGGATATCTGTCCCTGGCGGACATTGGGATTTCAGGTTATGGTTGCGAGGCTCGTACATAGGCAAAGGATTGAATCCCGGGGGATACCGAGATACATTGGGATCTGGCGGAGCAGGCCCGTATGTGTGTTAGTGATATTGAGCTTGTGGCGCAGGGCCGGGAAACTGACTGTGCTGAGGCGGGCAAGTCGGAGCTGCTTGAGTGAAGCTTTGAGCGGGAGCTGCTTTGCGTTGCTTGGTTCTCGTAGCTTGGCGGAGGCGGGACCTGCTGATAGCTTTGAAGACCCAAGGGAACAAGTATTTCTTCGTCTTTTATGAGAACGAAGGTCCCATCAGTTTGGGGAACAATGACGGTTCCGCGACGGCGCATGGTATCTACGATCCAGGCTTGCTGTTCTTCTAGGCGCTTCTTGAGAGTTTCGAAGGCTTGCAGCACCTCCTCCATTGTCTGGAGGTTTCTCAGTGGCGGGGTTCCATTTTCCTCACTGTTATCTGTTGATCCCGCCATGGGGAGTTGATGGACTGCCCTGGTGGCTGTACTGGGAAGGATGTGGGACCTTGCGGCTTTGACTCTGGAAGACCAGTTTCCGGGTATTCTCAACCACTCTCGGCTTGCTGGAGGGGGTGACGGGTAAGGTTTAGACATGGGAAGACCTTTGTGGATAAGGGGGGAAAGCTTATGTGACATGCAGTTTCCGTTATTTATTTATTATTATTTTTTTGTTATTTTAATTTACTTAAAACAGTGTTTTCTCAGAATCCTAAGTTGGTTGGAAAAGATTGCTCTTCTTTTTCGCAACTATGCTAGATCCTGGGTCAGTGGAGACCACTTGTGCAGCTATAAGCCCCTCGTTTTACACCTGTATTTCGACATCCCAGGGTGGACAGCCCCGGGCGAGGATCCTATAGGGCAAGCGGTTTCCACCAGCCTAAAAGAAAAATCGAACCTAAGGACCGAGCCTGTCATGTTCGTTTTAATGTGTTGGCCATGTGAATAGTGAGCCGAGCTGGCACCTGAGTCAAGATCTGGTCGAGAGTTCGGCATGACCTCTCTTTACCTTGCTTGTGCAAGGAATCTGTGACGTTAGGCGATGGTTGGGTCATATTGTCATGGCTGACGTATTAAAGGCTTGATGACATGGTGTCATGTGGGCATGGATGTATATCCGGGACGGAGCATCGTCTTGGCGTAGCTTCAGAAATCAAGATATGGTCAAGATTTTAGCATGACCTTTCATCGTCTTGCTTGCGCAAGGGATCTTGAGTTCCGAGATTCGGCTCAGAAAAATGTCAGGCATGGGATATGTATCCAGGCTTTATGACACAGACTGGGTAAAAACCAACCGAGTCTGGACAGAGTGTGACAAAAGCGTTCAAGGTTGACACTAGCTAGGATGGGATGTTTGGAATGATCCCGTGCGCATTCGAGAGGCGTAGGAAGGCCAAACGAACTGCAACTAAGACCACCCCGGGTTAAGGATTGTAGTGTGCAGTGTTTCGAGGCAGCAAGTGCACGTAGCGTGCGGTGTACCGAGGCAGCAGTGTGAGTAGTGTGCGGTCACTAAAATTCTTTTTTTTCTAAGTAAAATAGAAGTTTTTTAAGAATTTTAAATGTATGTACACAGATGTATATTGATGCATTTTTTTGTATTTTTATTTTTTTTGTAAAATAAAAAAGTAAAGTACATGCACACACACACAACAGTTAAAGAAAGGGGTAAAATGAAAGTTTGACTCTCATCATCGTTTTAAAAATATTTTGTTTTTGTTTAAAAGTTTTTAAAACAAAATATCCCTAGCAGAGTCGCCAACTGAAATTACCCGAATTCGGCTCGCGCGCGGGCCCTGGCATCTCGCAGACCGCTCGGCGCGAATTTGGTTGAAGGAGGTGTCTCGCTGCGTTTTCGCTCGTAGAGTCGCCACGCCGTTTTGATTTAGCCCAAAACATTGAGAAAAACTTAGTTTAAAAAAACTGTTGTTGTGTGATGAGATATTGAGTTCGGAGGTCAGGTTACGCCTTGGGAACAGAATGTTAGAGCTCACCCGAGTCGCCTCGTAAAAACGAGTCTTTCGGTACCCCTTCTTTCTTTAAAAGTTGTGTGTGTGTGTGTGTGCTTTTTTAAAAATGCATGATGTATATAATGTCTACATTGCACGCTATGTATTGAAATGTATTAAAATAGTGTTGGAAGGAAGCCTTACCAATATTGGTTCGTGTCTGTCTTTCGCTGGGGAATAGTGTTTGAGTGTTGAATAGTGTTCCGGGACGGACCGGGATGGCGTCGGGACGTACCGGTGTCTGCGGACAGAGTTTCGGCGTGCATCGGGATTGTCAGGTGTGTACTAGGGCAGAGTTTCGTCATGCGTTGGGATCGCAGGGATCGTTGATTGGACTCAAGCAGAGGTTTGTCGTGCGTCGGGATCGTCAGTTGTGCTCGGGCAGAGTTTCGGCGTGTGTCGGGATCGTCGGTTGTGCTCGAAAAGGGCCGGGACACCTCGGGATGGACCGGAATGCCTCAAGATGGATTGGCAAGGCTTCGGGATGGATCGGCAAGGCTTCGGGATGCCTCGGGAGTGCCTCGGGGCATCTCGGGAGCGCTCGGTAGTGCTCGACAGGGTTTCGGAGTACCACGAGGGGCCTCGGAATGCCCTAGAGGAAACCGAAAGGGATCGGGATTGCCCCGAAGGGTCTTAGAGAGGAAGCCTGAAGGCTGGGAGAGATAGGAGAAGAGGGAGGTGTGAAAAAACTGATATGGGAAGGCCTCTATTTTAGGGTCCGGTCCTCGGCTAACTATGTCGCACTGCACTGTCAGCCATTACCAGTTTTTTGGTTTTCTTGGATTTAAGGGAATATCGTGGACTTTAAATGGGTTTGTAATAATTATGTCTCATGGCAGAGTGTGTCGCACGACACAACATAACAATTCCATGTTTTCTAAAATTCCTTAAAAGTCCTTTTGTACTTTTTAATCCCATAATGGTCCCCCCTTGGTTTGGTTGGTGGTTTTTGGGGTTTTTGAAGGCTACGGGTGTTCGAGACTGTATTTGTGTGAGTCTTGTTGGGTTTCATGGGTCCATGCGCAGCGGAATTAAGCATCTAATAACACAAAACCCAAGATCCCTAAGATCCGTTCTATACAATTAAATTGAATTCCTATTAGATAGAATTTACCAACCTTGAATAATTTCCGTCCTTGAGCTATCGAACAATAATCAATGTGATTTTGAATCACAAACTTCGATCTCCAAGACTCGAATCTTTAGATTGCTTTTGGACAATTTGAACTCTAGGCCTTGATCGTCGTACGAGCGAAGACCCTCTAGTAGTAGTCACACTTTAGAATGAACCAAGAACAGTTCTTGAGAATTGCTAGATTCTTAAACCTATGGAAGAAATATTGAGAAACCTTTGTTGTGATTTTTTTTCTTAGAAAATTCGGCTAGACCATTAGGTTTTACAGACCTAATATTTATACTACCTTAGTATAGGAATTTGTTTCCTAATCGTATTAGGAAACTGTCTGTCAAACCGCCTTGGACCTGTCCTGTCGCACGACCACAAGAAGCCTATGGGCAAGTTGTGTCGCGCTACCAAGTATGTCATATGCAGGAATTCTCAATCATTTCTTCCTTTGGTTTAACTAATTCATTCCAATTGTGTGTGACCCAATAGGATTATATTATGTTGGCAATGAGCCCGATCATATCGACCCTCATAAGACATAAGCGGACTCTAGCAAGCCATTATGTCTACCCAAATAACATAACGTAAGAGTTCATATTTCCAATGGTACACTTCCATTTTCCCTTTGTCTCACGATGTTATATTGAACACAAGTCATGGTCCACGTCAACTTGTATTTGTTCAATGCTTTCTCGATCTTGAGTATAATGATAATCCAATCGTATTGGGGTATGGTCATACACTTTCATCATTATCACTCATCGAGGGGCCCAAGCAAAACATCTCTCTTTCGAGAGACAAATTCCATCTTGACTTATCATCCTTCTCATCATGAATCCGATCATGCCAAAGATAGCCTTTATAGATATCGTGTTAAGATATCGTTTGATTAAAATCAAACATGACTTTCATCATATGTAAGGTGATGATAATATCAGGTATAGGGACTAAATGAAGTGACCATATGAGATTTAATTATGACATTTGACCATGACATAAATCTCATACGGGTCAAGTCCAAATACTTGTTCACTAACAAGTACCCATAATTTCAATGTGCATCTCTATGCATATAATCATCATATGATTATCCATTGACAATTATACTAATTATTCTCTTAATAATTAGGGACAGAGATTATTACAATAAATATGCAAAATATATAATAATCAAATAATAAACTTAAACGATAAAGATGATACATAACGGTTTTAAGTTAAACATAACTAAAGCCTAGGGCATTACACCAACAGTCTCCCACTTGCACTAGGCTCCATTTATGTATCGAATACTCATGGATCCAACATGACCACCATGCTTCTGCCTGTGCGAGGGTCTTTGTAAGTGAATCCCTAATGTCATCATCGGTTGATACTTTGCATATCTTAACGTCTTCTCATTCTTTATGAATTCTCGAAAAACGTCTAAGTGAGTGTTTGGATCACCGTTGTGAACTTGGTTCCATTGTTTGCACAAATGACACCATATTTATCACAACAAAGTTCACCGATTAGTGATACTTGGAACATTTCCAAAACACTAAATGAACTTTTGATCCAAACTGCCTCTTTTAGCTACATCATATGTTGCTAAAATTTGGCCTTAGTAGTAGAGTCGGCTACAATTTCCTGCTTGGAATTCTTCCAATCAAAACTGCACCTCTAATAAGCATAAACACAAATTCTAATTGCGATTTTAAATTAACCTTTTCAGTTTGGAAGATAGCATCTATGTAACCCTTACAACAAGATTAACTTCCAATCTTTCAAATACCAAGAACGTATCCTTAGTTTTTCTTAAGTACTTGAGGATCGTCTTAACTGCCATCCATTGGTTCTCAACAGGATCAGATTGGTATCGACTCGTCATGCTCAAAGCATATGATACGTCGGGTCTAGTACAAGTCATGGCATACATGACAGATCCAAATACCGGAGCATATGGAACTTCATTCATTCCCTTTTGCTCATCAGTTGTCATAAGACAATGAGTATTGCTAAGAGAAACACCATGACCCATTGACAAGTTACTTTTCTTAGACTCTTCTAAGAACCTTGTCAATGTGAGTATTTTGATTCAAACCAATTTATCCTTTTATATCTATCTTTATAGATCTTGATGCCAAGGATGTAAGCGGCTTCACCCATATCTTTCATTGAGAAGCCTTTCCTTGACCAAGACTTGACAATCTTAAGTGTCGGAACTTTGGGTTTCCAATGAGTAAGATATCATTGTAATAAGACAATAGAAATGATACAATGCTCCCACTGAATTTCATGCATGCACAAGGTTCATCTTTATACTTGATGAAGTCAAACTTTTGACCGATTCATCAAAATGAAGATTCCATTTCCTTGAAGCTTGCTTTAACCCTTCCCATGGATCTGTGCAACATGCATACTTTATTAGAATTTCTCGGATCGACAAAGCTTCGGGTTGTGTACTATACACATCCTTAATAATCTTTCCACTTAAAGAAAGCCGTTTGACATCCATTTGTCATATCGCATAGTCATAATATGTGAAAATGCCAATTAAAATTCTAACAGACTTCGACATTGTAACGGGCGAAAAGGTTTCAACATAGTTAATACTATGAATTTGCCTAAATCCCTTTGCTACAATCCTTAGTCATGAAAGTATACACCTTCCCATCCATGTAGGTCTTGAAGACCTACTTGTACCCTTTAGTTTTACACCTTCAGGTAGCTCAATCAAGTTCCAAACTTGATCATCAAACATGGATTGTAATTCAGATTCCATGGTTCCTAACTATTTATCCGAATTAGGAGTGGACATCGCCTCAAGATAGGAAGTAGGACTGTCATTCTTAATGACTTCCACCTCATTACTTTCCGATATGAAAAATCAATATTTCTCGGGTTCGGATTGTAACCTATCCGATTTACGATGGACTTGTGCACCTTTAACCGGTTCCACAACTCTTTGTGAACTTGGTTCCATCTACTACTTGGTTTCATATTATTTTCGGGTTCTTGAACTTCTTCAAGATTAATTTTACTCCCACTAGATTCTTGATTGAGAAACTATTTCTCAAGAAACGAATCGTATAGAGAAACAAAACATTTTGTTCTCTTTGCGGTTGTTAGATTAATTTCCGAAAATAACCTTGTCAGATTTGGTGCTAACGTATCCGAGACAAATCTCTTCTTATAAGCTTTGCAACCCCAAATCTTCATGAAAGACAAACTAAGTTTCTTCCATACCACATCTCATGTGGGGCCTTAGGAATCAATTTAGTAGGGACTCGATTCAGTGTAACCGCATAATTTCTAATGCATATCCTCAAAAGGTAATAGGAAAGTCAACTTGATACATCATCTAGTGAACCATGTCCTACAAGGTTCAATTCCTCCTCTCAGACACACCATACAATGTGGTGTTCCGGGTGGAGTCAACTTTGAAACGATTTCATAGTTTTGAGATGATTGTCAAACTCTTGGCTCAAATATTCATCACCTCGATCTAATCGAAGTACTTAGTAGTTTTGCCAAGTTGTTTTGTACTTCATCTTGAAATGTTCGAAACATCTTAAACAATTCACCTTTGGACTTCATCAGATAGACATAGTCATACCTAGAAAAGTCATCGGTGAATGTGATGAAACACCAAAATCCTCCCCTAGCAATTCTGCTTAATAGTCCACATACATCTCATGTACTGATGACCCAATAAGTCACTAGCCCTCCCACTACTCTTAGTGTAGGGTGGTTTGGTCAATAATCCCAATAAACAAGATCCACATTCCTCAAATGATTCATAGTCATATGAGTCTAAAAATCCATGTTAATGGAGTTTAGATATATGTTTCTTGTTTATCTGACCAAACCGGCAATGCCATATGAACGGGTTGTTCATATTGTTCGGTTTAGATTTCCCAATTATATTATAGATATCTTCAATATTATTTTGTTTCTCATCATCAAGGATATGAAGACCATCAATGACATATGCAATACAATAAGGCATATCATTGAATAAATATAAAACTTCTTATTTTAATAAGAAAATTATATCCTTCATCATCCATATAAGAAACGAAAATAATAGCAACCTTTGCTTTACCTTATTTTCCTTTCTTTATGAACCCTTTTCTTGTGTCAACCATTAACACAATTTGCGGATTGCTCCTTCTTTCATCTCATGAATTAAGAGCCTTTACCACAACATACATCTTTTGCCTAGCTTGCACTTGGAACATGTCCTTTTGCGTTATGCTAAAACAAAAGTAACTTCCATGTGTTCAAGGTTCTTTATAAGAGCTTCAAACATGGTGGCAAGTATATGGAAAACAACATCATATGAATCATCTCTATGTTTCTTATGTCGCTCCTTATCTGCCATTTGCAACATTTGCATTGGATTCAATAGGAATGGATTCGTCAAGAACGTACAATTTTGCTTAAGAACATTTCTTGAGCATCTGATCAAATCAGAATGTCTTGTACCATTCTTTTCGAACTTTGTCCTTCATAAGGACGAATCACAATTTATTGTGTTATGCTATTTCTACAACAAAATATGCAAACTATATGAACACATATTGAAATTGTCACGGCTTGAATCACAAGTGATATCCAAGGTGATAACAGCACCAACGATAGCACTTGGGATGGCACACACACACACTTCGAAAATAAAACAATTTTGTAAAAGAGTTTGCAGCGGAATCCTATCCTATCCTAGCCTTCACACACCTTGACACCAAGGTAATCAAGTGCGAAATTACAAGGGAGAAAGGATTAAAAAGAACCAAACAAAGAACTCTATCTCTAAGCTTTTCGAAGGTGTGAATGTGATGAACTAATTGGCATATCTTTAAATAAACCTTTCAAGCTTATTTATAGTCTTCAATTACTTGAAGGCTACTCCAATAACAGCCTTGGGGCTGGTCTTGCACGTGGAGGAAGTATAGGGAGAGTGGGTTAATTTGTTTCCACAATTCTAGCTCCCACTTCCTATTTTGTAGCAACCGAGTTGTTTAATCCTCAAGCCATGATTCCACGCCTTGTACTCCTTTGCTTTATCATCCTTGTACTTCTTCTATAACTCAGCAACAACCTTTGACAAAGTCTCCATAAGAGTTGTTGTTGTTTGCCAAAGTTACGAATTAATACATAAAATGTATTAATTCTTTTCTTCCAATTTCCACACGTGTCTAGCTCCTTCTTTGATGCTATTGCACCCTGAAATATAACCATAAACCATAGACTATACAGACCATATTAGCACGTTAGTCCATTAAATAACAAACAAGAAATATACAACTATATAATTTTCGGTCGGAAATCATTTGCGATATCACCTGGACTTTTGGGAAATCATCTGCGATATCACACTCGCAAATTACACTAACAATCTCCCCTTAGTTGGATATTTCTTTCCAAACTCAATGTCTTTCTTTGTCTGTAGGATTAGTCTATATACAAATGTACGAGCATAGAACATAGAATAATATCTCCACAAAAAAATTAACTCCCCTTAATCAAGGAGCTAATCCTAAACAATGATTTATCATAATAAACTAATTTATTTCAAACTTTAAAAAGTTTTCGAAATAAACTAAGTAACCATTAAAAACCATAACCATTGTAGCAAATATCATCCAAAAACTAGCAAAAAAAACAACCTAGCGTATTAAGTTATTAACAAACCAACTAAGTGTTTTAGCAAAAATAAACAAAATAAAAGTAAATTGTTTAAAAACCACCACCATCACCAAAATAAAAACATTGTTTGTAGGACCACCACAAAAACAATCACCCATATGATAGTGGCAACATCAACCTTCGGGTTTGTCAACCTTCGGGTTCGGCTTTCTTCTTCTTCAAACTCCTCTTCTTCCTCCCGATCTCATTCCCTATCACTTCCACCATCACTTGGGCTAACACGGTGGTAGCACCCTGCAGAGCACCAGCCTTCGTAAGTTCCAAAGAAGCAGCAGATCCTCCCCTGTTTGGGAAGAAATTTCATCAATAAAAGCATACATTTACTGCTTAAGCTTAGCCCGTCCCTCAGCCAAGTTCTCCTATTGCACTTGACTGTTTGTGCAGGAAGTTGAGAACCGTAGTCTTTGGGATTGATGGTCCAGAGTTGCCTAAAAGATTTATCATGTTGTTCGTAATACTTGCGCATCGGTTCTCGCAAAAGTATGAGGGGCAACACCGGGAAGCACTTGGGGTATCACGTGGGATAGCACTGGGAGGAGCGTGGTTGTTTCATCGAGATTTGTTCCAAGGAAGATCTTTAATATACCTTTTGCCTTTTTTCAGTTGTTGATCAATGGTATAGTACTCAGGTTCAGTGGTAAAAACATCAGAGGCTTCAATGGGCAAGGATTGAAATACCAAAACTTTGAAGATTAGAGAAGGATAGGGGAAAAAGCTAATGTTCACTTCCTTTTTTCTACCCCATGAAGCTAAGTGTTTAAACACTAATCTTCCAAAGTTAATCCTTAAATTTTTACCCAATCTATACAACACATTCGCATGCTCCAATGTCACAATAGGTTCATTAGTTGTAGGAAGCCAATTGAAGATGCACAGGTTTGTGTAGTACGTAATAGAGAAGATAATCTAGAAGCATGAAGTTTCTCTTTCACAGGCCAAGACTGCAGTTTGTTGTGAGTGAGCAATTTTACCATTTCATCTCTATTGACCCTAATGCTCTCATCATCTACATTAGGGAGGCCTAAAACTTTGTTGATTAGTGTTGTAGTAAAAGAATAGACTCTTCCCCTAACAAACACTTTTCCATAATTAGCAGACCCTTCATCATCCAAATGAGCATGTAAATTGGCAAAGAAATTGCGAATGACACTCTCAACAAACACAGATGCATGATTATTAGCATTAATAAAATTCCTGTCCTTTAAAAACTGAACCACTCCTTCCTTTTCCAACTGACCCTCGCACGCGGGGTCTTAGCCTGATGGTTAGAGTTCATGGCTTCCAACCTGAAGGTCATGGGTTCGATTCCCCCACCAGTGGTTAGAGGGAATGACATTGCCCTCCCTAGCATAGCTAGGCGCCTCTGTGAAGTGCATCAAGGGGGGAGCGGTGAAATGTGTTGATCCCCTTCTTGAAGGAAAAAAAAAAAAAAAACTGACCCTCATCAATGTGCTTCTCTTTTAAAATTCTCTTACTCAGACTATTTAACCAAAGTTCCATATTTTCTTTCCTATAATATTCCAGAGTAAGAAAAGGTTTTGGAAAAGCTTTATCCTCTTCAGTTTGAGTAACCTCATCACCAGAATTATCACTAGAGGAATGTTTAGGAACAGAAGAGGGGGCAAGTGTTACCTCAGATGATATCCTCTTCTTGCTAGCACTTCGGTAGCACTCACGGTTTTGCCCTTGGCCTTCTTTTTCGATAATCGAGAGAGAGTCTCCCTCTTCATCACCATCTACCCAAGCATCAAATGAGTCCACGTAAGGCTCCTTTTCCTTGTTTGCTTCAAAGTTCTCGTCACTCACATGGGGTGAGGACACATCAATAGAGCTTTCGAGACTTCAAGCCGGATCAAGAGAGGTATTTGAAATTGCCTTGGACTTGATTGATCTAATGCGGTTGGAAGACCTCCTTTTGCGATTTGGGGAGACAGCTTGGGATGGGGCTTTCCTCTTCCTTGTTGGCTCGGTAGGGATGAGAGTCACCTTAGGAATGCCTTGATCAAACGAGGTAATGGGGCAGAGGTAGGAACAATCGCCATTGTTGGTGGAGAAGAGCTTGGAGTGATCATTGGGGAAGTTTCCATGGCCACGCGAGATGCCACTGGATGGAGCAATGCTAGGTGAGATGTCCATTTGGTCCGTGTGGGAAGGTTCGGTACTAGCTTTGGATGGAGATGCCATGGAGATATGAGGGAATTTTGGAACGTATTTTTGACCTAGAATTTTTGGGAGAGAAGAAGACGCTGAAAGAAGGGTTTTAGAGAGATGAGGGTAACGGTTAGAGAGAGGAACGGAGGAGGTTGAGTGAAAATAGGGAGGAAGAGATTTAATGGGAAACAAGATTTTAATTTGATTTGACATAATGAAATCTATCTAATCAATCCCTATTATCTCTCAAACTAATCCCTATCCACACAAACCGAATTAAACCCTAACCACTTCCTTTTTAAAACTCTTTTTAAATCAATACAACACGGTTGCAAAAAAAAATAAAAAAGAATTTTTTTTTTTTTTTTAAGTAAAACGTAAAAAGAAATAAAAATAAGTAAAACAAATTTGTAACTAGGCCCAAGACAATATATGCACAAATTAAAATAAGTATGGGCTAGTTACTAATTTATGTTTACCAAAAATAAATGAAACTTGTTGAAGACGTTTTCAAAATCGTAAACTCTTTAATTAAAAAGACTTTCGCATTTTGAGAAATTAATCAACAATATTTCGAAAATAAGAAATTAAAAAAACTAATATAGCACACACTAATGTGTTAAGACAATGATGGCAACACGTAGGATAACACATATGATATAAAACCCCTTGATAAATAATTTTCAGTTTCAAACATTTGAGACATAATAAGCTTAGCCTTTTTAGACACTTCAGGCATAACAAGCTGAACATTTTTCATGCACTTTAGGCATTATATGCCTATATATATTTTTTAAGTACATTGCTTGTTAAACACGTCTCAATACACTTCTTTAAACAAGAAAGCATCGTAGTAACGAGCTCCGTGCTTCAAGTTATATTTCAAGTGTAGAGACCAAGTGATATATGCCTTTCAAATAGGGTACACTGTAGTAGCGAACTCCATGTCCCTAATACTTAGCATAAATCACCTCATACCTTCTCATTGGCATGAGTACATCGTTGCAGCGAACACCGTGCCCCGAGCTCGAGAGAAAAGTATGAAAAAATGCCTTTGCCTTTTATTTATCAAAAAGAAAAGATTAGTGACTTTGTCACTTTAAGCATATGAAGGGGAATGATATCAGACGTGCTAACCTAAATAATAACCTACCATAACAAAAAGGTCAAGATGTGCCACGCTTAGAACTAAGCTAACCAGATTAAACAAATAATAAAGCATTTTTTTAAATAAATAACCAAAGAAAAATACACTAATATACAAGTGTTACCCTAAGTGATAACATCACCTGGGGTAGCACGGGCGAACGCACTCGTGAGATTACAAAGACCAAGAGATCTTTTCAAACTAGAAAATCTCTCGTGGTCTAAGGCCTTGGTAAAGATGTCACCGCTTGATACTTAGTATCAATATGATCAATGTTAATTAGGCCTTTATCTACCATATCTCTAAGAAAATGATGACGTATGTCAATGTGTTTGGTACGGGAATGTTGAACTGGGTTTTTGAAATGTTGATAGCACTCGGGTTATCACAAGACATAGTCAAAGAATTACTCTCTAGGCCATAGTCATCTAACATATGTTTTAGCCAAATAAGTTGTGAACAACAACTACCACCGCAACATACTCGGACTCACCAAGGAGAGAGAAACACAATTTTGTTTACGACTATACCATGAAACTAAATTGTTTGCCCAAGTAAAAACACCCCCCACTAGTACTCTTCCTATCATCCATATTCCCCGCCCAATCCGAGTCACTAAAGCCAACCAAATTGATATTAGTATCCTTACTAAACCAAATCCCTAATTCACTTGTTCCTGAAACATATTTAATTATCTTTTTGACAGAATTAAGGTGAGAGACTTTAGGATTGGCTTGATAACGTGCACAAACACACACGCTGAACATGATATCAGGACGACTAGAAGTGAGATAGAGAAGGCTACCTATCATTGAACAATAAAGAGTAGGATCAACATCCTCACCTACTTGATCTCTACCAAGTTTGAGAGAAGAACACATGGGGATTTTTGAACTTTTTGCTCCTTCCAACCCAAACCTTTTTACTAGGCTCTTTGCATACTTGCTTTGTGAAATGAATATTCCTTCATTTGATTGTTTCACCTGCAAGCCTAGAAAGAATGTTAACTCTCCAATCATGCTCATTTCAAATGTTGATGTCATAGCTTCTACAAAATCTTTTAAACATGTTTGGGAAGTAGAGCCATAAACTATGTCATCAACATAGATTTGAACAATGACTATTTCTTTGCCATGCCTTAGGATAAATAAGGTCCTATCTGCTTCACCTCTTGTAAAGCCATATTCAAGTAAAAAGAGGTTAAGCGACCATACCATGCACGTGGAGCTTGTTTCAAGCCATATAAGGCTTTATCAAGTCTATATACATGGTTTGGTAGATGAGGATCTTCAAATCCTTTTGGTTGTTCAACAAAAACTTCTTCTTTTAAATAACCATTTAAAAAGGCAGCTTTAACATCTATTTGAAACAAAGTAATTTTTAGAAAACAAGCTATATCCAAGAGGAGTCTTATAGATTCTATTCTAGCAACGGGAGCAAAGGTCTCATCAAAGTCAACACCTTCAATTTGGGTGTAACCTTGTGCTACGAGACGAGCTTTGTTCCTAACAATATTTCCTTGCTCATCTGATTTGTTTTTGAAAATCCATTTAGTACCAATAACATTTGTATTACTATGACGTGGTACTAAACACCAAACTTCATTACGAGCAAATTGTTCAAGTTCCTCTTGCATGGCATGTATCCAAAAATTATCTTTTAAAGCTTCAAAAATATTTTTGGGTTCTAAAGAAGAAACAAAACAGGAATATTTTACCTTGTGGTATGTGGTGGACATACACACATACCTTGCCATTTCACGGTCACTAAAATGTCCTTTGTTCCTTGTTCGTACCCCTTCACTAGCTTCTCC
This sequence comes from Adenophora triphylla var. japonica, assembly GCA_022495995.1. Classification (NCBI taxonomy): domain Eukaryota; kingdom Viridiplantae; phylum Streptophyta; class Magnoliopsida; order Asterales; family Campanulaceae; genus Adenophora; species Adenophora triphylla. Next base: position 28,851 of record JAFEMH010001061.1, read on the forward strand.
AATAATTTGAGAGGAAGGATGGTCTCTTCGATCCTATTTGGTGGATCTCTTCTCAAATCTTCATGCACATGAGCATCATCATCATTCATCCTTTTCGATTCTTTGGATTGGTTTTGGGTGATACCGAGATGCTATCCCTTCAGTGGCAACACTTGGGCCAGACTGGGTATCACTTACTTGATTTTGATTCTCCAGTTCTTCCAAAGAATATTAATGGAGATTCCCGTACTCCATCACCCGTAACACTTGCTAAATTATCAAAAACAACATTAATTGATTCCTGAATGGTTTTTAACCTAAGGTTATAAACCCTATATGATCGACCGTCCCGAGCATACCCAAGAAATATAGCCTTATCACTTTTAGAGTCAAATTTAGCTAAGTAATCCCGATCATTTAGAACATAACACACACACCCCGAATGTATTGAAAATAATGAACCTTTGGTATCCTACCATTCAAAATTTCATAAGGTGTCATTCTAGTACCAGGTCTTAGAAAAACCCTATTGGCCGTGTGACAAGTTTGTGTTTATGGCCTCTTGCCAAAATCTTTTTGAAATTCTTTTTGAAATCAACATCACACGTGCCATCTCAAGTAAGGTCCTATTTTTCCTTTCACCACCCCATTTTGTTGAGGTGTTTTAGGAGCGAGAAAACTCATGTTTAATTCCTTTTAATTCACAAAAGTAAAGAACAATGAATTATCAAACTCCGTTCCATGATCGACCTTATTCGCATGATAAGAGCAGAAAACATGTTTTTGATTTTAGCATGTAAGACTTTAAACTTTTCAAAAGTTTCGATTTTCTTTTAAAAAATATACCCAAGTAAATCTAGAAAAATCATCAACTATTACAAAAGTATATTTCTTACCTCCTAAACTGTCTACCTCAACTGGACCCATTAAATCCATATGCATTAATTGAAAACAGTGCGTTGTCCCATAATACTCCTCATTATGTTGGGTAGCACTATGGGTAGCACGTGTTTGTTTACCTTTTAAACAATCTTCACATATGATTTTTGTACTAATGTCCAGACTAGGTATACCTCTTATAGCTTCAGCATTAATGAGTTTCACAATGTTACGAAAATGGACATGACCCAACTTTTGATGCCATAAGGTAGCATCATCAACCCTCACAGAATGACACACTTGTTTATCCTCAACAAGATAACAGTTATTACTTGACCTAGTACCAGTCATAACACAGTTATTGGTACAATCAAAAACTTCACAAGTGTTTTTATTGAATTTTACTTCAAGGTTGTCATCACAAAGTTGGCTAATACTAATTAAATTAGTTACCAGTCCATCAATATGCAAAACATTTTTCAAAGCAGGAAATCCAGGTACATTTAATACGCCTTTTCCTACTATATTACTTTTGCCACCACCACCATATGTTACACTACCACCTTGAATGGGTTCATATTCCTTTAAAAAAAAAAATTTTCCAGTCATATGACGAGAACAACCACTATCAAAATACCATGAACCTTCAACATTAGTTTTTAAGGCAGTGCATACAACATCACATATCAAATTAGACTTAGGTTTCCACACTTTCCTACTTTGATAATTTTTCTTCTGATCGACAAAGTGATATCCGACATGCTAGGTAGCACTTCGGGTATCACACAGAAGCTGAATTTGTTTCTTTAAGAGAGTTTTGCAATCATTTTTCAAATGTCCAGTAGAGTAACAGTAGTTACATATTTTTACCTTGTCAGAAGACTTATCAGAAGATATTGGTTCAACATGATCTCTTTCTTTAACAAAAATTAACTTATCTTTTGTATTAGACAAAGTAGATGTAATAGCATTTAAAGACTCTTGATAACCCATACATGCCTTGAGTGGTTTGGACAACCCAAGAATTGCATCTAACTTGGTAGAACTCGTATTGAGTTTCTTGAATGTTGTCTCGGCAAGAGTAAGTTTGCTCTTGACTTTGTCCGACTCCACATCCTTCTTTGTGAGTTGAACTTCCAATCTAGTCAAGCCATCGGTTAGGTCTTGAACCTCTTTGGACGAGAGAGATCACCTTCTTGTTCTCTTTCTTCCATTCATCCACCAATTCTTTGCAAAGGTTCTTAAGACCACAAATGAGTTCATCCTTCTTGAACTTCTTCTCATCTTGTGAACAACTTTGCATCCATGTTAACAGAACCCACAAAACAAACGGCATTTATCAAATTTAAATCGTATACTGTTGGATGATATCTCGGGTGCTATCCCATTTTGGATATCACCTGGGGTATCACCGACAATCCGAGTCACGGTTGTGACCATCATTCTTGTTTGATGCGAATCTTCGTAATGATTGGTCTCTTCATCCTCATTGTTACTTGAGAGAAACCCGTAGGTTATTTCCCATCTTCCTTAGAGTGTTAGCACACTCATTTGAGTAATGACCCCATCCAGAGCAAGCATGACATTGGATTGATTTAAGGTATTTTGGATCAGATCTGGATTGATCTGATGATGCTCTCCTTATGGGACCACCTTTCTGAGTAGATGGAAATGTCCTCTTGGGCATTGAATTGTACACCTTGGCTTGTTGCTCTTTAGCCTTTACCTGCACATTTTCTTTGTTAAATTTTCTCACCATTGAGTTATATTTCCTGGTAAGTAAGGCAACACTGGCATCTTCACCTAATTCCTCAAAAATTTCGTCATCCTCATTAGTTGAACCACTAGAGGATTGAACTTTTAAAGCAACACTCTTGCCTTTAGAAGCTTCACTTTGCTCAGCAAGGTTTGACTCAAAAATTTTTAAGATGCTCATTAAGGAATTGATGTTCATAGTAGAAAAATTGTGAGCCTCTTCTATAGATGAAACCTTAATATTAAAACGCTCAGGGAGAGTTCTAATAGCCTTTGAAACCAATTGTTTGTTTGTAAAAGGTTCACCTAAAAGTTGACACTCATTTGCAATGTCAAACAATTTTTCAAAATAAGAGGAAATTGTATCACTTTCACCCATTCTCAACCTTTCAAATTTGCCAGTAAGACCTCTAAGTTTGTTTTCACGCACACTAGAATCACCTTCACAAAACCTTTGTAAAATATCCCAAGCTTCTTGAGCTGTGGAACTATTTTGAACAAGTTTAAAAATATGCATGTCAACCCACTCAAAGATAGCATTAAGAGCTTTCTCATTATAGTTAGCCAGGGTGATCTCTTCATTAGTCCACTCACCTTCAGGTTTAACCTGAACATCACCATCCTCATCAGGAGGTAATAGTGGAAGAGAGTACCCATGAACTATAGATCGCCATGCTCGAAGATCAATTGATTTGATATGCGAGCGAAGGCGAATTTTCCAATATGCATAATTCGAACCATCTAAAACGGGAAGACGTTTTTGGTTTGGATTTGCGGGATCAAAAGCCATGATAAAAAGGACCAAACACTTAGTATCGTCAAGTGAGAGGCTCGATACCAATTGAAATTGTCACGGCTTGAATCACAAGTGATATCCAAGGTGATAACAGCACCAACGATAGCACTTGGGATGGCACACACACACTTCGAAAATAAAACAATTTTGTAAAAGAGTTTGCAGCGGAATAAAAACACCAAAATTGTTTTTCTCAAGTTATATAAATATAACTTGAGAGTGCCTCTTAGGCAAGACTTTATAATCACTATGAATGAAGTTACAAAGCCGAAAGTTCCTTATAGCTATATCTATTTTAAGCTCTATGGAACAAGAGATAAAGAACGGAATCCTATCCTAGCCTTCACACACCTTGACACCAAGGTAATCAAGTGCGAAATTACAAGGGAGAAAGGATTAAAAAGAACCAAACAAAGAACTCTATCTCTAAGCTTTTCGAAGGTGTGAATGTGATGAACTAATTGGCATATCTTCAAATAAACCTTCCAAGCTTATTTATAGTCTTCAATTACTTGAAGGCTACTCCAATAACAGCCTTGGGGCTGGTCTTGCACGTGGAGGAAGTATAGGGAGAGTGGGTTAATTTGTTTCCACAATTCTAGCTCCCACTTCCTATTTTGTAGCAACCGAGTTGTTTAATCCTCAAGCCATGCTTCCACGCCTTGTACTCCTTTGCTTTATCATCCTTGTACTTCTTCTATAACTCAGAAACAACCTTTGACAAAGTCTCCATAAGAGTTGTTGTTGTTTGCCAAAGTTACGAATTAATACATAAAATGTATTAATTCTTTTCTTCCAATTTCCACACGTGTCTAGCTCCTTCTTTGATGATATTGCACCCTGAAATATAACCATAAACCATAGACTATACAGACCATATTAGCACGTTAGTCCATTAAATAACAAACAAGAAATATACAACTATATAATTTTCAGTCCAGGAAATCATCTGCGATATCACCTGGACTTTTGGGAAATCATCTGCGATATCACCTGCAGATTACACTAACACATATTAATATCAACACATTTATCATCTAAGAGCAAATAATGTATTTCACAAATACTCCCACTAAATTATACACCTTCCAATGCTTATAAGCATAATATACATTTAATGGGCTAAGATCCAACTTTAATTTAATCTTAAGTACGCTATGGCGCACCGCTTAATATTAAAATTAATTAGGTAGAAAACATCAATCATATCGTATATGACTCTTAGATCTTTTATGAGATTTGTTCAAGACATCATATGTCTAAGCATATTTTAATCTCATCTTATGCCTTGGGTCCAAAACCATTTTGATAACCCAGTTAAGTTCATCCACTTTAAACGTATAGGAACCACCATTTCCTCATCTTGCTCGCACACGAAATAGAATCGAAGTACCTTGCTATGGCAAGCCCACTCAAAACCATCCGAGTGGTCTCAAGTATTTTAATCATGGATTGGCATAAAGAACTTAAAAGTTAAATGAAGGTTCTTTAAAGCAGATTATAAGCATATCAATAAAGATAATCATAACCGTGCACCAGGTAAGTTTCCAAGAGAATGGGTGAGCCACAAGGACTACTTAAATACTAAATCTCTCCTTCGATAGAACTCTCCTAGACATGCACAATTAGAATACCAGCTCTGATTTGCAACATAATCAATACTTTGTGTGACGACTTGTTTCTCACAAACAATCAGATTCCTTTAGATTTTGCTTAAACTGACTTGTTTCTCATAAACAATCAGAAAACCAAAATTTTAATGTTTCAACTAAACATTCAGAAAATTACAATTCAATGTTTCAACTAAACATCTAACAAAGTTCTTAACATATAAGAACATATAATTCATGCATCGCAACGATTAATAAAATCACATTTAAATTAATTAAGCATACATAAATAATGAATTAATCTAGCATAGCCCTATAAATTTAATTTCCAGAAATATATAGCATCCAGATTAAGACATAAACATATCAGATTATAAACATAATCACAGATTAGCAGAAAAGTTAACAAACTGATTCTGCCCAGATTAGCAAAGTCTGTTGCGTGACAGAAGCATCCATGAGGCCTGTTCTGTCGCGCGACCAGACGAAGCCACTAGACTGCCCATGGCCAACTCTGTCACACGACTTGAGTTGCCAGTTTGGCAGTTTTTCAGAACTTCAATCAATTCAAACATAGAGCAATTAAATCAAATAAAAAGCTTTTAACAGATTTAATTCAATATGAATAGAATACGATTTAGGTATATTGTTTCAAAAACAATAAAAACTATCGCATACAAAACATGCAATAAGCATATAAACGATTTATATCTTAATTCTAGCATGTTAATTCAAACTTAACCATACGAACGGGGCTCTGATACCACAGTTGGGTTTTATGGGTCCATGCGCAGCGGAATTAAGCATCTAATAACACAAAACCCAAGAGCCCTAAGATCCGTTCTATACAATTAAATTGAATTCCTATGAGATAGAATTTACCAACCTTGAATGATTTCCGTTCTTGAGCTATCGAACAATAATCAATGTGATTTTGAATCACAAACTTCGATCTCCAAGACTCGAATCTTTAGATTGCTTTTGGACGATTTGAACTCTAGGCCTTGATCGTCGTACGAGCGAAGACCCTCTAGTAGTATCCATACTTTAGAATGAACCAAGAACAGTTCTTGAGAATTGCTAGATTCTTAAACCTATGAAAGAAATATTGAGAAACCTTTCTTGTGATTTTTTTTCTTAGAAAATTCGGCTAGACCATTAGGGTTTACAGACCTATTATTTATACTACCTTAGTATAGGTATTTGTTTCCTAATCGTATTAGGAACCGTCATCAAAACCGCCTTGGACCTGTCCTGTCGCACGACCACAAGAAGCCTATGGGCAAGTTGTGTCGCGCTACCAAGTATGTCATATACAGGAACTCTCAATAATTTCTTCCTTTGGTTTAACTAATTCATTTCAATTGTGTGTGACCCAATATGATTATATTATGTTGGCAATGATCCCGATCATATCGACCCTCATAAGACATAAGCGGACTCTAGCAAGCCATTATGTCTACCCAAATAACATAACGTAAGAGTTCACGTTTCCAATGGTACACTTTCATTTCTCCCTTTGTCTCACGATGTTATATTGAACACAAGTCATGGTCCACGTCAACTTGTATTTGTTCAATGCTTTCTCGATCTTGAGTATAATGATAATCCAATCGTATTGGGGTATGGCCATAAACTTTCATCATTATCACTCATCGAGGGGCCCAAGCAAAACATCTCTCTTTCGAGGGACAAATTCCATCTTGACTTATCATCCTTCCCATCATGAATCCGATCATGACAATGATAGCCTTTATAGATATCGTGTTAAGATATCGTTTGACAAAAATCAAACATGACTTTCATCATATGTAAGGTCATGATAATCTAAGGCTAGGGACTAAATGAAGTGACCATATGAGATTTAATTATGACATTTGACCATGACATAAATCTCATACGGGTCAAGTCCAGTCACTTGTTCACTAACAAGTACCCATAATTTCAATGTGCATCTCTATGCATATAATCATCATATGATTATTTATTGACAATTATACTAATTATTCTCTTAATAATTAGGGACGGAGATTATTACAATAAATATGCAAAATATATAATAATCAAATAATAAACTTAAACGATAAAGATGATACATAACGGTTTTAAGTTAAACATAACTAAAGCCTATGGCATTACACCAACAAGTCTGCGGTGTTTCCCGTGCGTTTGGAAGAGAGTGATCCAGATTGGGGTACTTACACTTCTACTTTCGAACATCGAGCAGATGGAATCAATCACAGAGTTAACAGAAGATAGAAGTGACCCTGTGACAATTATATCTTCAACATATACCAATATAGCCACAATAGTACCTTGATGATGTCGAATAAACAAAGAAGAATCTGCTTGACTATTAAAAAAATCCAAGAGTGAGGAGGTAGTCATGAAGGCGACGAAACCAAGCACGAGGTGACTGTTTGAGTCCATAAAGAGCACGATGAAGTCGACAGACAAAGTGAGGATGACCCGGATCAATAAAACCCGGAGGTTGAGACATATACACCTCCTCGTTTAGGATACCATTTAAAAACGCATTACGAACATCCAATTGTTCGATATGCTAGCTTCATGAGTGAGCGAGAAAAAGTATGGTACGAATCGTAGCAGGTTTAATAACATGACTGAATGTTTCCTCATAATCAACCCCTTCCTGTTGAGTATAACCCTGTGCAACTAACCAAGCCTTGTACCGCTCTACCGAACCATCAGCCTTGCGTTTTATTTTATAGATCCATATACTACCCACAATGTTATGTTTGGGAGGAGGGGGGGATAAGTGACCACATGCCATTCTTGTGGAGAGCTTGAATCTCTTTTCTTTTCATTAATAGTGCAACCACAATTCAATTTTTTTCTTCATTTTCCCTCCTAAACTCAGGAGCATTTTAAAAAGTTATTGAATTCTCTCTCCTCCTCTTATTTCCCTTCCCCTTATTTCCCCTCTATTTCTCTTATCTTCTTCAAAAACTCAAGAGCGGACCTAAATGAAGTGCTCCTCCCATTCCAAATGTTTTTATTTTTAGTTTGTCCTAAAGTAAGATTCTTAATAATTTGTTGTATTTTTAAAATAAACAATTAGACTCACTTGCTACGCTCACAATAACAACTCATTTTCTATTTTGTATCATTTTTTTTTTCTATTTTACTTTTTATAATCATAACACTAACTTGTATATAGTAAACGTAAGAACCTTATTACTACTGGGCAGAGGGATTATATTTTTGGGAAAAAAAAAAACCAAAAAACCCTTCTGAAAAACTTTCATATCTAAAAAGTCATAAGAATAATTATTCAATCTAAAAAGTCACAAAATTCAATTTTCAAAACAAAAAGTCCAGAAATTAACTATTAACGAATGTCGTTATGTTTGGAACTTTTATAAAGATGAAAATTTATTTTCTAAGAATAGTGATGTGTCACCTTCACTTCTGACTCTTAGAATGCAAGGCTTTATTATATTCAGAAATAATAAAACCATAATAATTTTTAAAATATTATTATAAAAAGTAATAATAAGATAAATTCTTAATCTCATGTCCAATAATAATTAGAAAAGCTATTAAATTGTCTTATTAAATTTAATTTTTATAACTTATAATTATAAAAATTGAAAAAATATAATTGTAGTAATCATGAATTATTTTCCATAAATCATCACTATCAACATTATTTTAAATTATTACTTTATTTTTTTTTACAATTATATTAATAATAATAGTAATATAATTATTTGTAAATTATTATTACTGTTATTGTTCAAGATGGATAAATTTTATCTTTGTAAATTCATAATTGAAAAGAAAATCAAGTTTTCATCATTTTTTAAAATTTTAAATTAATGAAATCAGTTAAATCTTAAATTTTGGACTTTTTAATATTGAAAATCTTGCTTCAAGACTTTTTCGATAGAATAATTATTTATAGGGTTTTTTGGATATGATTTTTTTTAAAGTGACTTTTCGATATTTTCCCCTATATTTTTCACATTACAACTTTGCAATGTGAACGCGAAATGTCATAATCATGTGCTGGTAAAGCAACACAAGTTACATAGCCGGCAATTTGTAATAATTTTGAATTTGTCAAATCACATATTATTTACAGTTATATATTTTCAATTGATATTCCACTCGGCTGTGCCCCAATCATGTGCTGGTAAAGCAACACAAGTTACACAGCCGGCAATTTGTAATAATTTTGAATTTGTCAAATCACATATTATTTACAGTTATATATTTTCAGTTGATATTCCACTCGACTGTGCCCCAAGTGGTAAAGGAAGCAGCATTGCTGGGCTTGCAACCTCAGCGTTGGGAGTTCGAATCTTGGCAGGAGCAGCTGGAGCAGCCAATTAAATTGGTGATGTAAGAGTGATGTAAGCGCCGTGTAGGAGGGCTCCCTTGGGGCCAGGAGTATAAGGGGTGCTGCCACCCTCACTACCTCGGGCATATCCCGTGGTTTACCTCCGCCGGTCACTGAGGGGCCGGTGGCTGGTGGTCTAGGACATAGTCCGGCGAAGCTGAAAACTTGGGTATCAAAAAAAAATAAAGAAGATATTATTTTACGTCGAGAATTGATAAACTTTGCATATGACATATAAAGATATTAGGCCACTCCCCCGACACTAATTGATTTTAAGGTGAAACCTCATTTAAGATGGTATCAGAGCTTGGTCCATTACACATGCAGCCCAACGACCCACCATATTGCTCCGCACCACCCGATTAATAAATCCATGTTTTACCGCGCCACCCGATTAAAAAGTCCCCGTTTTAATTCTTTGGCAAATTCCGGCTACACGTGATTTTAATACTAAAATCGCTAATTTTAAAGCCATTACAAATTCCATTTTCTAATTTTAAAAGAAATGATTTTCTTGAAGACTTTATTTGTTTTTTTAGCATTATTCCTTACTTTATTGTTAGTAATTTATTTTTTCAAGTATCAACTCTTTTATGGGAAGAGTAATTGATAACGTACCAGCTGAGTCTTATCGCATTATAATATAAATCAACTCTTCAATGCTTAGGATGTATGTGCCTAATGGGGTTTGACTTAATGAATTTTTCTAACAGTTTCGTAAAAAAAAAATCCTAACTGACCAACGTGTTTACTTTGGATTCTAAATTGTCATTTTATTTTTTGAAATTAAAATATAAATGACAAAAAAAAAACTATTTTTTTGAATTTTATTTGAAAATCTAATTTGGAAAAAGTACAACATTTAGAAAATAAAGAAGGTGTGTGCTTAGAATTTTGGGGTGTGAATAGCAATCCTCAGCTGTTGATCCAAACAAAAATCTCTGCATAAAACCCTAGCCTTTCCTAAACCCCTCTTTTCCCTTTTCTCCCGATATTGTGCAATGGTTCGGAGCATCAAAAGCTCAATCGAAAGAACAAGGTCTCAACTTTCTCCTCCAAACTCAGTTTCAAATTGAATGTTAATTTGTTAATTAGGGTTTTGTTGATTACCGTTTTACAATGCAAACAGGGAGAATCAAAGAAAGGACAAGGGTCGTCTTCATCGAATTCGGCGCCTGAAATTCCAGCAAAGGTATGGCAACCATGTGTTGACAAATTGGAAGAAGGTGAAGAGCTCCAGTGTGACCCTTCTGCTTATAATTCTCTCCACGCCTACCACATTGGCTGGCCTTGTTTAAGGTTACCTTTTTTTTACCTTTTAATCTTGCCTTTAATTGTGGTGTCTCTGTTGGGTATGAAGAAAGTTTTGATTTTTCTGTATCAGTTTCAGGAAGTTTTGATTTTGTGAATGAATTTTGTTTTATAGCTTTGATGTGGTGCGTGATTCTCTCTGGTTGGTTCGGACTGAATTCCCTCACTATTTATTGCGTTACGGGGACACAGGTGAGCTTAATTCCCTTGTTTATTGGTGTTATATGTTTCCGTGAATAATTTATACCAATATCAGTGATTACCCATAATGTATAACTCTATGAATGTTGTTTCTCGTTTATGATTTCTGTTCTCTTATATTTGTTTCCCATATTTTAGTATTAGTTTCGCCAAATGTCCTTGATTGCCAAGACTGTGTTTTTATGATTGATGTAGCTCAAGTATTTGGTTACATAAGTTTTTGATGAAGAAATATTTGAATATTCCTTTTTTTTTTTAATTTCAATTGTGTAGTATTCCCCCCTGAAGTTTGTCCAGATTCTACACCCTCTTGTGTCTTTATTTCCTTGTTTTGTTTACTCAGATTTGCAAAAATACTTATCAGGGAAAATTAGTGTGAGAAAGGGAGAGAGAATCTGAGGGCTACTTAAAACAGCTTAAACGTAACCAAGAATGAGTACTTTGTTTCTATCAATAATAAAATAAATAAAGATTATGCAACAAAATGTCATCACCTTCTCCCGAAAATTGATGCCGAAAGTAGAAAAAGCTTAACCTACTGTTCTCAATGTTTTCTCATACTATCCATTAACTATCGTGTAATTGGTACATTTCTACATCCCTGTTGATACCTACTTGAACACTGTGGATTTGAATTGAAAATGTATAGTTGGACATTGTTAGTTTATAATATTTTTCTAGGTATACTTTCTATAATATGATTATCTGTCCTTGTTTCAAAAGGCAGAAAAAGCTTCCTGGAACTCTATTGGAATATTTAAAATTTCTAACATCTCCGGAAAAAGACGTGAGCTAGTACCATCCAAAAGAGCTGCTGATGATACGGATATGGATAGCGAGAGTGATGATAGTGATGAAGATGATGATCCAGAGAATGGTGGATCTGGTGCACCAGTTTTCCAGGTAAATTTTTGTTTCTTGTCTACACATGTTATGTGGTAAAACTGATGTGCTATCTTTTTGGATTCAATCTCATAAAATCCTGTACCTCTTCTTACAAATTTTAATTTTGAAACTTGCGGTTGCAGATTCGTAAAGTATCTCATGAAGGTTGTGTGAATAGGATTCGAGCTATGACACAAAGTCCCCACGTATGTGCATCTTGGGCAGATACTGGTCACGTGCAGGTAAGTTTCTTTGAGGAAAGAGTCCATGACAGTTTTGTGGCCAGGCCCCGTGCTTTTGACTTAGTTTTCTTTGGGGTCTTGATTACTGCTTTAAAACAAGATGACTGATAAAGTAACAAAAGCAAACTCCTGCTTTAAGTATCATGCTTCTATGTAAAAAAAAAGAAAGTACGTTGATAGTTGTTCAATCATAACATGAAGTGTTACGAATGAACAAGGAGCTGTAAATATGACATCTTAGTATATCTCTGGACAGCACTTAAACATTAAAAATAGAGCAGTTCCGTTGCATTGTGTATTTCTAGTTACGTGGAAAGAACGAGCAATCTCTATTCGTAAGAAATATTTGACTTTTGGACTCTTGTATCAACTCATTGTTTGGTGGCGTTAAGTGTCCCGAAAAAGGATATTTGTTCTCCATAAACCACAAGAGAGGACTTTCTGACTCTTGTATTTGACTTTATGAAACCGCGTAGGAGCATGTTTTGGGACTATGGAGTGTTCTATTTAAGAAAATTTTCGGAAGTTTGGGACCACAATACCTGCTGCTGAATTGCCATTGATATTTAAAAAACTTGGAAGATCTTAAACAACCCTAGTTATGTGCAAAAATATGGGATTTTTCATGAGTTAAACTTAGATATTTTGTAGCTCAGTGGATTTGTGGCTTTTCTCACAATTTGTTATTGAACTGCTGGCTCATATTGCAGATATGGGATTTCAGCTCTCATCTAAATGCTTTGTCAGAATCAGAGACCGACATAAGCGGGGTGATTCAATTGTGTTGAATCAAACCCCTTTACTCAAGTTTGGTGGGCACAAAGATGAAGGCTATGCTTTAGATTGGAGTCCTCTTGTCCCCGGGAGACTTGTATCTGGTATTGGCTGATTATTTATTTCTTCCGCTTACAGATATAAACATAAGGAAATAATTTCCACTTTTAATCAATTTGATGTTGCCATTTGTTTTGGAAGGGGACTGCAAGAATGGTATTCATCTATGGGAACCCGCATCTGATTCAACATGGAATGTTGATAAGAATCCATTTGTTGGGCATACAGCAAGTGTTGAAGATCTACAAGTATGCTTTTGATGGAACCTCTCAATCGACGGGCGATTTGAAAATGCTTTGGCCAGGTAAATGTATTCAGAATTGCGAAGCACTACCTGTTTATTTGCACTTTTTACTGCTCCCTCCGTCCCCAAAATGAATGTCCATTTGGGATTTAAGGATCATTTTGAAAAGATTGATTTTTTATAGAAAAAAAATCATAAACATTCTTGCTATTCACTTTCAAAATTTTAGTTTTGCAAAAATATAATGAACTATGAAAAAAAAAATTGATTTAGGGACAAAGTTGTTTGAAGGTAAAGTTTCAAAATGACATTCAATTTGGGACAGATGGAGTATGTTTTATGTTAGCCGACCCCAAATCATTTTGGGACCAAGTATTTGTTGTAAATTTTATTACTACCTCTTTCTTTTTTCTTTTTCGTGTGTGTGTGTGTTCTCTCATTCCTCTTAGTTGATCTTTATTTCATTTTTAGTATTTTTTTTCTTAGGGGAACATAATATCATTATTAGGACTGAAGAGTTGCTCTTTTATCAATACCATTGGTCTCATCAGCAACTTTCTGAGACCAGACTTTTTATGCTGCAATTTCTTACCAAATTCTTTTGTGTGTGCTTCCGTCTGGTGCTCATTTGAAAAAAAATATTTTCATATCTGGCCGTTATAACCAAGAGCATTTTAGAATGAGATTCAAAAGTAAGCGTTAAAAAAAACTGCATTCCAGACCTCTTTTCGAATGCTCGGTTTGTATTTAGCTTTACCTTTTTTTCCAATATGGTGCCAGCGTTTTAAGAACAATTATGTGCCTGACATATACCTCCGTCATCTTCTTTAATCATGTGTAATTGTATTTACAATGTTGTTAACCATCTTCCAGAAAACTCTGCAAATGAGCTATCCATCACTGTCCTTTCTACAGAGTATGAACAAAAGCAGGTTTAAAAACTACAATTTATTTAACATTTCAATCCACCTGTTTCAGAATGCTACGGACAGAAAGGAAGAGCTACCACAGAAACCATTAGAGGTTAAGGTGGAGAACGAGCTACCACGTCCTAATAATCAAGTGGGACCCATTCTATCTCAAGAAGCTTCCTCTTCCTTTATGAAAAACCTGAGAAGCCGAGTCCTGTGGACAAAACTGATGCAAAGGAAAAAAGTGAAAGGAAGGAAATAACTAATATCAGTATGAGTCGAACTCCTCACGTACAACATGCTGATATTTCCATAAGATTGAAAGAATCCCCAGAGGAGATAAAGCTTCAGAAGTCAGAAGACGCTGAAAAGACCAAATCAGTTTTCCCAAGGTATCAGATGAAAATAAGAGATTGCAAAAAGCTCCTAGCAATATAAGGAAGATGATTAGTGCTTTCAAAAGTAGTCTGGTTCAGGTATCTACCGTGCTAAATGTTGTTGTGCAACTCTCTCACATATAATGGATTCTAGGGACTTTTTTTTTTGTTATTCTGAAAGCAAAACACTTTATCAAAAATAAATATTGTCTTACATTCTTTTATAGTCTTTTATTAATTAATTAATCACTTTATTCAGTTATTGTCTTAGGATGGGGTATTGGATTATATTCAGGAGCACGGACCTACTACGAAGTCAATGGCAGAAAAGTCACAATCTAACAGGTTTGGAATGGTACGTCTGTTGAAGGATCTAGTATTTAAAGGTTCTAATGAAATGTCAGAGTCAAGTTCGGGAAGGCTTGAGAATCCAGTAGTGTTGAGCTTAGGAAGGCTCAAGAATTCTTTTAGTGCAGGGGACTTGCAAAGAATCCCAGCAAATATATTGAAAAAAGGAGAACCGACCAGTTTCGAAAGAAAATTGAAAAGTCACTTGGAGATACGAAGAGGCTACTATCAGCTACGGAAGAAGCAACATTTTCAGGAAGAAAGGAGGAAGAAATAAATTCTGCTGAAAATTTGGTGATAAGGAGTGAACTAAAATCAGCTCCCACAGAAATTATTGAAAAGGAAATGGAGAAATACAAATTACCATCACCATTAGAAGAAGCCACAGTTTCGGGACGAACAAGCCAGGAGAAAGATTCTGCTGGAATTTCAATTGTAGAGAATGTGTTTGGATCAAATAAAGACATAAATACGAATGAGTTGGATACATCAGATTCCTTTACGAATAATGAAGATATTAATACGAATGAGTTGGCCAAATCAGATTTAATGAGATCATCAGCCTTAAAAGCTGCTAATGTACCAGGGAATGTTCATGAAGTAGGAGAGAGAGATTCTTGTGAAACTTCATTTGTAAAGCAGGAAATCGGATCATCTCAAAAAGAAAGTAATAGAAAGGTAACGGAGATATCACCTAGAGATTTAGAAGCTGGTGCACTTTTGGGAACAATAGGTGTACAAGAGGATTCTTGTGGAAAATTAATCGTAGAGGGCAGGGAAAAGAGAATTTCTTCGACTAAAATTTCAAATGAGATTAATATTCAAGGGGCTTCAAAGGATGATCTCAATACTTTCCTAGTGAAAGAAACTCTTTAGGAGCTTGCGTTGTTGGAGAAAAGAGCGATCGAAGAAAGAAGATTCCTATTGAACCAGAAAATATTGGAAAGGTAAGCTTACGATTGTTTGGAATGAATATTTTACTTGTAGCACAGCCCTTTTCTTTTTTCCTGAGATGTGTTAAAATGTACTCCCTTTGAAATGATCTTCCCACTTTTATTGTTGTTAATACGAAGGTACTTTGAGCAATAAATTTAAGTTAAAATAATTGTCCTAATGAAAATTTCGAACTTGTTACTGATGCCCCATTATAAATACTATCAATAACAATTTTTAGATGTTCATTAGGACAACTAAATTAACCTAAAAATATTGCTCAAAGTATCTTTTTATGAACAACAAAAAAATTAGGAAGATCATTTCGGGATGGAGGGAGTATTAAAATCATTTTATCCACTTAGTTTTCCTTTTGATTGATTATTAACTACTTAAAATTGTGGTCAGTTGTTCATGTTTGTCATATTTATGTAAACTAGTATGCCACCCGTGCGTTAAACGCACGAAAAGAACACTTTTTAAAATTTAAATTAATCAATCAAAAAATTTTAATTTTTTGATTAACATAAAAGTGAAACAATTATAATATTAATTAAAGAAAGAAATAAGTACTTATTTAAATATTTCAAACATCTATCTATGAATATTACAAATAGAAAACATTTTTAACGCACAAAAAGTGCATATTACAAAATGTAATAAAATATTTTATTCATCCTGGAGTAAGATTCTTTTTAACAATCGCGTATTGTCAATCAAGGCATTCAAAAAATTAGTGTTCACATAAATGACACTATCTAAAACATAGTGTTCATTTGCATAAAAATAAAAAAAAGGAAAAAAAGTGTGGTATTCATTTGAATGAATCCATTAAGAAAGCCCATTTCAATCCATTTTGTTATTGGTTTGGCTTTTACTTTACACTGAGAGAATTGGAATGTGTTCGAGAAAATTAGGAAACCCCTTTTTATTGTTCTGATAAAAATATAAGAAAAAGAAAACATGAATGATCTGTCAAAGAAGAAAAAGCATATGAAGAGAAAAGCCCAAGCTAATACGAATTCTCTGTTAAAGTATAGTTATAAACCGGTCTACCGACTTTTTCAACCTCGTACTTTGTTTAAGTTTTGTTTTTAACTAACGTTTTTTTCTAGCATTTTACGCACTCGTTTTCCCCATAAGTAGTAAAAATTAGGGCATTATTTTAGCAATTTTAATCATCGTACTTTAGATTTTTTTTTTGGAAAAATGAGTGCATATCTAACGTACAATGGTTAAAAGTGCTAAAAAATACAAGGATGTTAAAGTCGAAGTTTAAACAAAGTATGAGGGTTAAAAATGTCGATTGGCCTAATAAACCTAAGCTAAAGTTTGTGTGTTTGTTAATATGAACTTAATCCTATTTAATTTAGAAATCAAAATAATATGATGTGGACATTTTGAGTCTAGGTGGAGGGGCTTTGTGGACTCAAAAGTCTTTTGATCCATCTACCTATTTTAATCTGTCAATTATCATATATTACTCGTTTACATCAATGGAACCCTACAACTTCTTCCTCCATTTTATGGCCAATTGACATTTTGTACTTTTGTATTTTTCTTAAGCTTCAATTTAGCATTGTTTATTTTTAAGGTCCAAAGCTAACGATGTTAGTCCGTTAAGGGTTTTGTACGTAATTGTAGAAAAAATGTCAATTTAGGATACATATCGTAGGCGGTAATATAAATTTATGGTTCAATGTTTAGGGTGTACGTGCCTAATGGGGTTTGATTTAACGAATTTTTCTAACAGTTTCGTCAAAAAAAATAAAAATCCTAACCCACCAACGTGTTAACTTTGGATTCTAAATTGTCATTTTATTTTTTGAAATTAAAAAATAAATGACAAAAAAACTATTTTTCTGAATTTTTTTTGAAATTTTATTTTGGAAAAAGTACAACATTTAAAAAGTACAACATTGGAAACAGAGAACAAAAATCTCTGCATAAAACCCTAGGCCCTAGCCTTTCCTAAACCCCTCTTTTCCCTTTTCTCCCGATATTAAGCAATGGTTCGGAGCATCAAAAGCACAAAGAAGCTCAAACGAAAGAACAAGGTCTCAACTTTCTCCTCCTAACTCAGTTTCAAATTGAATGTTAATTTGTTAATTAGGGTTTTGTTGATTACCGTTTTGCAATGCAAACAGGGAGGATCAAAGAAAGGAGAAGGGTCGTCTTCATCGAATTCGACGCCTGAAATTCCAGCAAAGGTATGGCAACCAGGTGTTGACAAATTGGAAGAAGGTGAAGAGCTCCAGTGTGACCCTTCTGCTTATAATTCTCTCCACGCCTTCCACATTGGCTGGCCTGCTTAAGGTTACCTTTTTTTTTTACCTTTTAATCTTGCCTTTAATTGTGGTGTCTTTGTTGGGTATGAGAAAAGTTTTGATTTTCCTGTATCAGTAGTAACGAGAAGGTTGATCACCCATAATGTATAACTCTATGAATGTTGTAATTAACATGCCAAAAACTTATAAAAAACTCGTTTTTTGTTATGCTTAACAAAAAACGTGTTTTAAGAACCCGCTCTCACCTCTCTCTCTCTCTAAACGGTAATCTCTCTCTCTCTCTAAACGTAAAAAGAGATCTCTTCTCTCCGTCTTCCTCACCAAGCTCTCTCTCTCTCAAAAATCCATTCACCGGCGACCTCAATCACCATTTCTCTGTGCATCGAAACAACGCCCCAATCCCTTCTCTGCAATCGCCCATCACCAAGCTTCCAGACCTATACCCAATCAACGACCCAAGTCACCAATCGTCCTCTCCTTAATCATCTTCCTCACCAATCCATTCGCCGGTAACTCAACACTAAACCAGAATCGCCTTCCCCACCGTTCCCCTTCTCCGGCGACGACCTTACTCCTCAACAACAACCGCTGCATCACCGGTTCTCTCCCTCTCTTCAACCGTCGACAATTTCTCCTCTGTTCCAGATTCAAGTCCGCTCAACACACCTACACACACTTGGGAATTTTTTTGTTGGGTAGTTTTGATAAACTGGGGAATGCGTAGTTTTGTTACTGGGAATCTGGTGGATGCTTGGTATTTGATGTGCCGGTCTAGTGTAAAGTAATGCCAGTTTGTTTGTTTTTGACTACCAGTTTGTGTTTTGAGTGCCAGTTTGAGAATTTGATGCATTGGTGGACTGGGTAAGTAGATGCCAGTGTATGTGTTTTGGAGTGCCAGTCCATGCATTTTGGAGTGCCAGTTAGTGTATAATAGAGTGCCAGTAAGTGTGTAACTGAGTGTCAATGTATTTTTTGAATGCCAGTTCTTGTAATTTTGAATGCCAGTCCATGTTTTTTTGAATGCCAGTTCATGTTTTTTTGAATATCAGCAAAAATAATTATCAGTGTTTTTGAGTGCCAGTATATGCATTTTTGAGTGCCAGTAAATGTGTTTTCAAATGCCAGTCCATGTATATTTAATGCCAGTGCTTGTATTTTTGAGAGCCAGCAAAAATATTAGTGTAACAAAGTGCCAGTGTTAGTGTAACAGAGTGCCAGTGTGAAGAGTGCCAGTTCATGTATTTAAAAGTGCCCGTGTAAAAAGTGCCAGTTTCATGTTTATAAAATGCCAGTATGAAATCACTGATCATTTGTTATATTAACACTGACATTTATCATGGTTGCCAGTAATTACAAAAATGTCACCGTTTATTTTGAACATGGTTGCCAGTAATTACAAAATTGCCACCGTTTATTTTGAAAACACGTTTTTCCTTATCTTAAGAAAAAACTAGTTTTTTATAAGACCAACTCAATTAATGTGGGAAAAATTAATTTAAAAACAATATCAATTTTTAAATAAAATAGGAAATATTATTTTCAGACTAAAAGGGGACCCGCAATTCATTGTAGGAGGATAAACATACTCCGTCCCACTACAACCTTCTCGTTACTACTGGAATTAAGAAAAAATATAGTAGAATAATTGTTGTGAGTATAAAAAGTAAAGTAAGAGAGAAAGTGGGGCATGAAATAATAATTGAATTGTTGTTGTGAGTATAACTTGTGGGTCTCATTAATATAAAAGTAATAAAATATTTCTATTTTAGGAAGTGTGTAGTTTGTAATGGAACGCCAAATGAGGAAAGTGTGTAGTTTGTAGTGGGACGGAGAGTATTTTTTTTTTCTTAAAAATTCCTTGTATTATTCTTTTCTAAAATAAAAATGAAAACAAAAATTCCTTCAATTACAGTATATCAAAATCAATTATCAATCCAATCACATAAAACGGAAAATGAAAAAGTAAAATCGTAGAAAAGCCATAAGCACACTTCTATCTCCTCTCTCTACAGTTTACACAAGTTGCCAGGAAGCTCTCAAATTTTGACTTAATTCCTGAAATAATCTCTACAAACCCTTGCAATCACACCCGATTTTGCCGATTTCAGCGTCGATTCATTTCTCGATTTCTTAGGGTTTTATAATTTCTGTTTTTGAATTGACCGATTTCAGTAATGATTAGATAATGGTATCAAGACTAGGGCGGCTGCAGCCAAGGACGTGGAGGTGGTGGCGGTCGTGAAAGTTGTGAAGCCGCAAACGCGTAGGAGGAGAAAACATAAGGAGGTGGTTCACGAAGAGGCAGCGGCAGCAGTATCGGCGCCGGTGATGGTCATACCCGATGGTGAGGAGAGAGAAAGAAGAGATTTTTGCTGCTGCGAGGAAGAGAGAAGAACCTGTGGTTGTGAAGAAGGGAGATCTTTTAATGGCGGATGCTAGTGGTGGGTCGAGTGCTAATGAAGCTACTGGTCCGGAGGAAGAAGGGAATACTGCGCCTTTCCCTGAAAGGGTATACTCCTCTCACTCACTCTACATATATATTATCTTATTTTTTGGCCTGAGATTATTGTGTGTAGAAATTGGTCTCTTACACACGTCTTTTTGATGTATTGGGGTTAAATTTGACTCAAAATTTGGTTACAGCTAAAAATATTGGTGCAGTTTTGGTTATTTGCTGCTATGCTGCTCCCCCTATGTTACTTGTTAATAAGGATACATAAGTTGATATTATGCTTACATGCAGTGACAACCTAGGTCTTATTTGTTTCTGTGTGCTACTTGTATTTTAAATTACGTATGCTTTTGGTTTGGTGAAGTAGCTTTTCTGAAAGAATTGGAAGCTGAAATTAACTACTTGTATTGTGGGGAAATTTCTTCTTTTCAGTGTTATATGTTGAGAATGAAAAAATATCCATTTTACATGTAATTGCAAGTTTTAGTATGCTAAATGGAATGCTAGACAAATTAGTCGCCGGATTTTGTTGTTATGAGAAGCTCATTAGTGTTTGGCATTCATGTCTCACCTTACATTGGTTATCATATTTACAATCTGTCGCAAAAAGGAAGAGCGAGTTAGTTCTAGTTGTATTTGACTTAAGTTTTCAATGTGGTTCTGTTTGTTTCTTAAGTTTTACTTGTATGAGGACCTAAAATGCTTCCTTAGCTGTTATCCCCTATCTTGTGCATCGCTGTAAGTTCTAATCTTAACATTTAACTAAGTCTTTGTTTTTCTCACCTGATGCCTTACCTCGGTGTACATTTGATTCAAGAATATAATCTGTAGCTTGTTCGGGTACTTCTAAGTGTCTCACAATGTACTTGAAGGCGTAGTGTACGCTATGTAGGCTCCTATATGCTATGTGCAGATGAGGCTCCTATAGGATGTTTGGTTCGTCATCCAACACCATGTAGTTGTGGTGCATGATTTTAGAACTTCTTGGTACAAAATTTATAATGCAAAATGTGGGGCTCATTGGCTTCTATTATCTTGATGTGGCTGGTCATCAGGTTCAAGTAGGAGGGTTGCCACAGTATAAGGTTGAGAGAAAGTTGGGCAAAGGTGGGTTTGGTCAGGTGTTTGTTGGTCGACGAGTTACTGGTGGAAATGAACGGGATACCGGTTCTGCAGCCCTGGAGGTGAGGGCCTTTTAAGAGGAATTTACAATTTTTATGCCACTTTTTTTTTTTTTTTCTGACTAAATATTATACATGGTTTCTCTGGTTTGTCTTATATATTACAGGTTGCTTTAAAATTTGAGCACATAAACAGTAAAGGCTGCAACTATGGTCCTCCACGAGTGGCAGGTTTACAAGTATGTGTGCTAGTTATTCTGGGATTCAATATGTGTTCACGTTTCACAGTACTTTAGGTGGTAGTCATGGGGTACCTAAAGTACATTACAAGGGAAAGCAAGGAGACTACTATGTAATGGTATGAATGATTAAGTTGCCTCACATATATTTTTGCTATTACTAATTATCAATGTATTTTTTCAATATTTCCTCTGTAACTTTCTCTTTTAGCTAGTAATAACTGTATATTGTATAACATTCATCCAAGTGCTATTTTTCAGGTTATGGACATGCTTGGACCTAGCTTATGGGATGTATGAAATTTTTCAGGACAATTGTGAGTACCTAGGCTTGTGCATCTGATAGCATCCATTTTTGTTTTACTATTATCTAGTTTTTGCACATTGATTTTTCTTAGGCTCTAGAGGAACTGAATATCCTTCCATGGTGGCATTCTTTTAGCTTCATTAAATTCTTTTTCGTTCTTTCTTTCATGATTTTCATTTGCTTTTGTTGAAGTCGTGTGATTGAAGTTGCACATCAACGTACTGAATAGAATAGTTTGGGGGTTGTTGGTTTGACAAATCGATATAAGACCTTAATGGGTGGTTAAAACGGGATTGTTGTTGGTGTGTGTGTGTGTGGACAACAACCTTTCATATATGTGCGGATTAGGTATAACTATATTGTTGCTTTACCTGAAAGGCTTGAATCTGCAGGTAAATGTTGAACAACTGTTCATGATTGGCGTTCAAAATGGTACTTGCATTCTCTAGGCAATTTATTTACAAATCAACCGACATATTATCCTCTCGTGACAGTGAGATCAATATTGTCTTTAAGAACATAATTGAAATAAGTCGGTCTTAAGAATTGAGCCTGTTTATGTGGGGCTTTTTCCTACACCATTGAATCACCTCGTTTGACGTCATTTGCCATGGCTTAAAGCCCATAGAAGCCTAGTCATTTAAACTATTTACTCACAGCTTGTGCAAGTTGGGTTA
The DNA here is from genome assembly GCA_022495995.1 of Adenophora triphylla var. japonica. Lineage (NCBI taxonomy): Eukaryota > Viridiplantae > Streptophyta > Magnoliopsida > Asterales > Campanulaceae > Adenophora > Adenophora triphylla. Next base: position 51,606 of record JAFEMH010001061.1, read on the forward strand.
TTTGATTTTTTGCTGCTCTAACTCAGATGCACTTAGGAGCCTCTTGTTTTGAATATTCTAGTACTGCATGAATTAAAAGCATTTTCTTTCATCATAATGTGAATTACTCAATAAAAAAGGACAATTCTTTTAGAACTAAATAGGCTTGTTTTATTTCAGTTTTTGGAATCAGTTTATGGTTCTGGTTTTTCAGAAACTAAAAAGTATGTGTTTGATTTAGTTTTGGCCCATAACTCACTTATATATACAAGACATACAATGCTTGAATAAAACCATAAACACTTGCCTTGGTGGTTATTGGTTCTATTAAAAACAAGGATGGATCGTGTTTTTTAATGAAACGTTCATAACATCCATTATACCCTTCTTTAATACCCAGACAAGGATGATTTTTTTTTTTTTAATGGAACTTCCATAATTCCTATGATACCCTTCTTTATTACCCATCATAAACACTTCTGATAGACCCAACCCAAATTAAACATGACCATTTCATATTACCCATAAACCATAAAGCAGAAATTCAGCTGAAATCAAACAAGGCAAATCATATGCTCTTGAAATATGCATATTTCTCTTTTATGTACTGTTTGTTAGTTAGCTAATTTTGGGCCACGATACTTAACACACTATATCTGCTATGGTTGAGAAGATTGAGGTTATTTTCAACCCCAATGGATTGCTTTGCTGTATATATGCGTTGCTTTGTATATGTAGCTGGTTGAGACATGCTCAAGATTTTTCTTTAGTCAGCATTTTCTGTGGAAAATATCATTTCAGGGATGCAATTTTTTCTCACAGCATCTTAGCATATGCTCCCTCCGTCCTTAAATAAATGTCCAAATTTCATTTTAAGGGACACTCTGAATATGTGTTCTTTTTATACATTTTAATGGCAAAGATGCATAAATATTCTTGTTATCCACTTTCTAAACAATTTCTTGAGATAGTGGTGAACATGAAGTTCGATGAAGAACCCAACTATTCCAAGCTAATCTCTTTGTTCGAGGGACTACTTGGTCCCAACCCTGCCATAAGACTAATAAATACTGATGGTGCTCAAAAGGTGATCTTTTTGGATATATGACTAAAAAGAACAAAAAATTTGTTGGATGCGTATTGCTGATCTTATAGATTTTTTCTGATATCCTTGTTAGATTATCTTCCAAGTTGGCCAAAAACGTGGCAGATTGAATCTTGATGAGGAAGATGATGGACAACCCAAGAAGAAAGTTCGCATGGGAGTCCCTGCAACACAGTGGATATCAGTTTATAATGCCAGGCTGCCTATGAAACAGCGGTACAACATTGCTTGTAGAAATTATATTAGACCTTTTTTTGGATCATATAGTTTTTTGAGGCCTGTGTCAATTTGCAGAGTAATCACAATAATTTAGCGTCATTAGTGCTCTTATGATTCTTTTGCTCGTCATGTACATGCATTTGCCTTCATTTTTTCCAACATGGAGTTGGTAAACTCTGTTGGTGTCTTTACTGAGTCTTGCCTGAAATATGTGAGACAAAAACCCATTTGATCCCGTGATGAATCTGCCCAATTTATCTTAGCCTACTTCTTTATCCAATCAGGACTTTTTGCATGCTGCTGATCATTGTCTTGCCTCTGGTTCCAAAAGAGCAACGAGCCTTGTTTTGTCCTGAATGTTTTCTCTTTATATGGATAAGTAAACTGCTCATTGTGTCCGTGTAGGTACCATTACAATGTGGCGGATGCAAGACTGCCACAACATGTGGAAAGAGGAAACGCTGTTGGTTTACTTATATGTTCTGTGGCATCCTGTTCCAACCTGTGGGCTCTTATAATGGACGCTGGAACGGGCTTCACTAACCAAGTCTATGAGCTTTCTCCTTTCTTCTTGCACAAGGTGAAACACCTTGGCATATTATTACATAGTTTGTTCTTTCATTGATCTTAGAGCTGTATGAGATTATTAAATTCCTTATACATTAAATATTGCAGGAATGGATCATGGAACAATGGGAGAAGAACTTTTATATCAGTTCTATTGCTGGGTCTAACAATGGAAGTTCTCTTGTGGTGATGTCCAAAGGTATATTTAGTCTTGGAGTATATGAAAATGAATACGGATACTACAGTTGCTTGTAGTTGCTTGTGGTCGATGCTTATTTCTGGTTTTCCATTTCACAAAAGCACATTTGTTGCCGCATCATCATATGAAAAGGTGGTCTAATGGGCATGTTTGTTCAATCATTTGATATTTTCGTGAATTTTGTTGACACGCGCAGAGGTTTTGTTTTATACTCGATCCGACCCATAATAAATGTCGTACTTTCCTTTTCGGTCCATCCCCGAATAATTGTCGCGTTTCTAAATAAGGGAAGAGACTCGGTGCAATTTTATCCTTGTACAGGCAATGTACAAACTAGGAAAACACCCTTCTTAAAAATGTTCGACAAGTCAAATGCGACATTTATTTTGGGACAGAGGGAGTATTATTTTATTTGTTTATCTGAATGTGTCAATTACAAATATACGAGAAACAGAATGACCAGAATTGAACATGTTGATGGTTTTTGGATGATTACAAGAAATAAGATTCATTAGTGAAGTTATACTATTGAACTCCGTATTATGTTAGTTTCTTTCCGAAACCATTATTTAAATATGTATTGCTGGTTCTTAGAAGCGATGGTTTGCTAAGCTCTTATCCTGACATACTTCTTAATTTATTCCCTCCGTCCCGATTTAAGTTTCTTAGTTTGACTTTACAAGCTTAATTAGGAACCAATGCAAAATGGGCAACAATAGTAGTGTGTTGGGGACATAATTGTCCGAAACACTATTCATAAAGCTAGTGGGGGAAAAGTAGATAGGTATGTAACCGGTTTTTTTATTTTGTAATTCTATGAAATCTATGGAATAAAGCAAACTAAGAACCTAAAACTGGGACTGACTAAAAATGAAAGTAAAAGCCTTAAAATGGGAGGGATGGAGTGGAGTATTAAGCAAATCTGTTGAATCATGATAGTGATGAATGTAATTTGTTATTGGTTTTGACAAGCCAAATTTAGTTGCTGAACTTTTTGTCTATGAACTCTTTTATGACCAAAATTTGGTAGGCACCCAGTACTCTCAACAGTCGTACAAAGTAAGCGACTCATTTCCTTTTAAGTGGATTAACAAGAAGTGGAGAGAAGGGTTTCATGTGACATCCATGTCAACAGCGGGTACCAGATGGGGCGTGGTCATGTCTCGCAATGCTGGCTTCAGCGATCAGGTTCAGTTTCTTGCTCTCATTTGTTCTTACCAGTTCTTCTAAACTCTGAGATCCCCTTCGGCTTCTTTTCTGTTTATGATACACAAGCAGAGCAACATGACTAGAGTTGGAGCATAGACTTGCACATCTGAAATAATTATTTCAAAATTTTAAACATGGAACGTATTCCCCAAAAGGATAAGAAAGAAAACTTGTGTTGTGAACAAATGAGACCTTTGTACACAATGTCGAGTCCGTGTTTAAGAAAACACTTCATCGCATTGTAGAGTGCCTTTTCAAAACGTTGGACCTTTTGTTCATCATTTCAGATTGAGCAATAATCCAAAAAATCTCAGATGAATCTTCTAGCTTGCCTTTTTGATGAACGGGGGTTACAATTAGATGACTTCAGTGTCTAAAATTTTTATGTTAGAAAAATAATACTCCATGTGTCCCTAAATGAATGTTAATTTTCAAGAAATTTTTGTTCCAAAATAAATGTCATTTTTGGAAAGAACTTCTTCCCTAAATGTTTTTTGCCAAATGTTTTTTATTAGTCACTTTATTGTTGCAAAACTAAATGTTTGGAAAGTGGAAAACAAGAAAATTTATGCATCTTTGCCATTAAAATGTATAAAAAGCACACATTTTCAGAATGTTTCTTAAAATGAATTTAGGGCATTCATTTAGGGACGGAGGGAGTACTTTAATTGAGAGATCCAAAAAATGAGAAATGGTACCGAGGGGTCATGTTGATCATCTGTTTAGTAGAGCACAATTTATTTGGACGACTCTTGTTCAATTTTGTAATGTTTGGCTGGAAAATGATGTTCATTATGATAGATGTTTTAGAGAGTTTGAGGATCATTGAAAATCTATGATTATTGTGTGGCTCCATGTGAGACTTGGCTTGCAAAAGAGTATTTACCCCCCCCCCCCTCCTCCTCTTTCTATTCTTGATGTCGCGTGGATGTGTATTGTGGGACAGGGGGATGGATTTGTGAGAGCTCAGTTCATAGCTCGGTCAGTCTGCAGTATTATCAAAATGGGGCTCGGAACAAATAAATTGTGTACATGTCATAGTTGTTAAAGGCGAGAGGCGGGCGAGATGTACTTGGAAAAGGCGAAAGACGAGGCGAGAGGCGGGCGGCAAAAAGGCGAGCAAGGAGTAAAATAAAACAAAAAATTAGTAAAAAATAGAAAATATATATCTATATACATGCAACACATAAACAAAGCATAAAATGTGCTATGAACATGAATAAAACATTAATTAAATTTTAAAATTCTACATATAATAGTATTCTAATATAGTTTAAACCTCAAATTTAAGAATTCTAATACAAAAGGCGCATGAATTAAAATTATGAAGTTCAAAACAACAAAACAAGTACTAGTTTAAGCAAGTGAAATAAACGTAAACCCTTGAAAATTACTGAGATAATAAAGTCATGCAAAAGTAAATGAAAAATTGAAAAACGGGAGACTGGAAGTAATGCAAAAAGCAAGAGGCGGGAGGCAAACAGGCGAGCAAAGCGAAAGCCTCGTGAAGAAAGGCGTTCATCCGCCTACCTGGCGCCAAAAAGGCGATCGACCCCCCAAAGGCGCCAAAAAGGCGAGACGGGCGGTCGCCTTTGACAACTATGGTACATGTAGAGAAAATAAATAAATATAATGAAAAATGTTGGAATGATGGTAATTGATTTGTGAAAAAGTGTTCTCCCTTTAACATTTTTTTGGGTAAATTCTCGCTCTATTTCTGGGTGATAATGGTTTTTTGGTTGCAGGTTGTGGAGCTTGATTTTCTTTATCCAAGTGAGGGCATCCATAGACGGTGGGACAGTGGTTATCGCATTACATCAACAGCTGCTACTTGGGATCAAGCTGCCCTCATCTTGAGTGTGCCCCGTCGCAAACCTGGTGATGAAACACAGGAAACCTTACGTACTTCACAGTTTCCAAGCACACATGTCAAGGTATGTGTCAGCTATAGATTCATCATTAGACAGTGATTTTCATGTTTTAAGTTAACACAAATAAATTTGTGTAATATTGGTTTAATTCATTGCCCACACTGAAGTTTGGATATGTCCCACTGCAACTCCCCCTCTCAGTTTGGTTTCGTCTCAGTTTCTCCCTTTTGTAAATTTTATGCACGAAAAAGGACTATTTTACTCCACAATCCTCAATATATTTTTGGATTTTGCATAAAATTAACAAAAGGGGCAGTGTGACTTATCCAAACCTTAGGGGGATGGGCAATTGGAAAAGAAGACATTAGCTTGTGTGTAGGTCTTAGTTTAAGGTAGGGATTATTGACATTGCTTTTGGGTTTAAATGTGCAGGAGAAGTGGGCAAAGAATCTCTATCTTGCTTGTGTTTGCTATGGAAGAACTGTGTCTTGATTATTTTCAAGCATGTTAGAGAGGCTAAAGCTGAACGGAGGATATGTTAAAGACAAGAAGGCCGATGGGAGTGAGGATTATTTCTTCTCTTTTAACATTGTAATTTGCATTTCGAGTGTAAAAACCGGAAAATGATGCTAGGGAGGGAGTTTATCTGCACCAGGAGCATTCAATGTTTGTTTGTAAAACATTATTTATACCGAAGTAGTAGCTGTATAGTTTGCAGGTCCATAGGCACCTCTTAGGCAGGCAGGCGATGGTGATCTCGACAAAATTAGCCTTTGTATTTGATACAAGTAAACGTGTCAAAATTTATGTTTTTGCTTGCCATTTGTATCGGAATCACACTGATGTTTGAACTTTGAATATGGCTGTGGTCACAAATTGGAAACATCATCGCGTAAAAGCAAACACGCATCATAAGCTAATAACGCGTAAGAGCAAACATACACCATTAAGCTAAAATCAAGAGCAAATTTGAAAAAAAAAGTCATTAATTTTTGGGATAAAGGTAGTACGAAAATGTGGTATAATGAACCAAGTGAAGGGAACTCTTGATACGAAACTTTATAGAGCAATTGAACTTCATAATTAAGAAAATTTATTTAGCTTTTAATTTATGATAATACATCATCAAAGGTAGCATGATACATTAGGATAAACTTTGCACATGCTTGTAAATGCAACAATAATAATACATACTATAAGTATTTGGTCTTACCTACAGAATTTGCGGGTTGCAATTTTCACATACACCCAGTCCATCAAGTCATTCGTGAAGCGGAAAAAGGCATGTCTACCACAGCGATTGAGAAGCAAAGCACCACATATTCCCCAAAATCCAGTAACGAAACCTGAAGCCATACCAATGTAGAGCCATTTCGTAAACTCATCATCATCATTCTCTCCTCTGTTATCTTCACCACCAACAACAGTTGGTGGGGATTCATCACCAAGGCATTTTGATATAAGCGGAGGCCCACAAAGTCCAACATTACCAATAAATTTGGATGCATCTTGGCTTTGGATTTGAGTGCTTGATGGTATTTTTCCCGAAAACTCATTGTACGACAAGTCTAGATAACTTAAGAAATTCAGCTGAGACAAACTCGTAGGTATCTTACCAGAAAATCTGTTTCTAGATAAATCAAGAGTCAAAATTGACTTCAGCTGACCAACCTGTTGTGGAATCTTACCCTGCAATGCATTTCTGGATAAGTTCAGAGCTACCAACTCAAACAACTGTGTTATTTCATTAGGAATTTCTCCACTCAAGTTATTGCTTGAGAAATCAATGAGCTTCAGCAGTCTCAAATTATTTCCAAATTCACGCTCTGTACCTTGCCATCCTATCACTGAATAGTCAATATAGTCCCTGATGTAAAAACCATTCTCATACATAATGAGAAGTTGATGATTATTAAGTTCAATTCCTTTATGAACCATGGCACTGAGGTTGTTTAAACATGGAGGAATGGTTCCGTGTAAGTTGTTTTGAGAAAGGTCCAAGAGTTGAAGTTCATTTAACCGACATAAATTTAAAGGGATGGACCCATTAAATTTATTTAATCGCAGACTGAGAACGTGGAGCTGCGATATATTCTCCCCAATCCAAGCAGGTACATTTCCGGTTAACATGTTCTCTCCAACATCCAAGAAGATCAACCGTACACAATTTGACAAGGACAGAGGAAGCTCCCCTTCAAAGCTATTGTTGTACAAGTATAATGATTCCAAGAGAAGTAAGGATCCAATAGAAGACGGGATTTTCCCGGAAAGTCTATTGTGCGCTAAGTTGATAACAGTAAGATTTCCTAGTTTCCCCAAACAATCAGGAAGCCCTCCGGTTAGTAAATTGTATGAGATGTCAAGAAAGGACAAGGCCGCATCACTTAATTGGCATAAGAAATCCAGATTCCCAACAAATTTATTCCTTGAAAGATTTATCAACACGGAAGCAGAAGGAAACAATGGTATTGGGCCCTCAAAATGATTTGAACTCAGGTCAAAACTTCGAGGCATCTTTGATTGAAGAGGTATCTTAGATGATAAATCAGGAATGATGCCTCCGAAATTGTTTGAAGATAAATTCAAAAATATACCTTGTCTCGAAAGGTCCCACAACCATGGTGGGATGCTATCTGAAATTCCATTGCTGGAAATATCAAGATATTGAACGTTTTTCTGAGTTCTAATCCAATTTGGGAAAAGTGGGCCAAGATTGCAAGATCTCAACCCGATATGAATTAGCTGAAAATGGGGAGACCATTGAGGGCTTACTTTTATTTGTAAAGCATTGCCGGACAAGTCGAGACGGGTTAAGAGTGAGAGATTTGAAAAGTGAGCTTCAGAGAGAGTACCAGTGAGAGAGTTGTAAGAGAGATACAATTCTTCAAGCTGTGAGAGTGTCCACATGTTTTTAGTTATAGTTCCGTTCAGCTGATTGTCAGACAGCGATAACTCTTTCAAGGAAGAAAACCTTATGATATCATCAGGCAATGGCCCATAAAGTTTGTTACTGCCAAGATACAACACCTCTAATGCAGGCGACCCGGACAAGATATCTAGAAAGTCGGAGAGGTTCCCACTTAAGCTACAGTTATTCATATACAGGGTAGTCAAATTGGACAGATTTCCAAAAGAGTTGGGTATCATGCTTTCTAGAAGATTATCAGAGAGATCAAGTTCTTGAAGAAAGAGGTTGCTGCTCAATTTGAACAACCAGGAATAGGAATACATGGATGATGTAAAACCATTAGAGGAGAGGTAAAGTCTTTTGATTGAAGTAGAAGAAGAGTTTATCGAAGAAGAAGATGAAGGAGAACTGACCTTTGAGAGCTGACAACCAGAAAAACGCACGTAAGAAAGAATTGGGAGGGTCTTAATTATGTCGACCCAGTGAGTTGCTCTACTGAGGTCAACACCGTTCATTCTAAGGTATTCCAAGGAAGATAGACGAGACAACCAATCAATGTTCTCAACAGAGAGGTTAAAGCCAGGATAGGAGGAGAGTGAAAGATAATTCAAGTTAGAGAGGTTTCCAAGTTGCGATGGAACTATTCCGGAGAAGTTACAGACATCAAGGCCAAGGTGCTTTAATTTGGTGAAGGAACCAAAAAACTTAGGGATTGATCTGTTTTCAAAATCTATAAAACTAAGATCCAGATAGGTCAATTCCCGCAATTCAAGCAAAGAAGAACTAATTTTACCCGCTAGATTTGAACGCCCAAGATCAAGTTTGATTACGTGACCAGTTTGGTTGCTGCACTCGACTTCACTCCATTTGCAGCAATCTTTGGAACTCCAGGAAGAAGGGAGACGTCCGTGATCACGTATAACTCTTCTAAGGCCAGCTCTGAAAGAAAGAAGTGCTTGTCTCTCATTATCAATGCAACGAATGATTTCATTAGAACTATTTTTAAAACTTAGGGATGAGGAGGCACTAACACAACTCACACACAACAACACTTGAAGAACTACAACACCCAACATCGTCTTTTTTTTTTTCTAAAGAAAGAAACACAAAGGACTGATTGATTGATAAATAAAATTGGGATCAAATAATAAGATGTATTTATAAGCTTCCTTTGATCCAAATGAAATGAATTCTAAAGTTTCCACAACGACTTAAAAGTGTTGACCGAGTCAACCCCCTCCTTTATAGTTGACCAGGAGTCACCCAACAAAGTTTGTGTCTTACAACAATTAAAACAGACAGATAATTAAAATTGATAATCTAAGTGAAATTCTAACAATTTTAAGAAATGTAATTATTGCTACAATTTTATAAAATGAGTCTCTTATTAATTGTTTCTCTTTCATATATTATTTTACTCAAAAATTTTAATTAATACTATAGAAAATTTTCAAAATAGGAGTAAAACAAGAATCTAAACGCTTTAAGCCCAAAATTAACATGTATTTTAAACTAAAATTTAGATTTTAAAATGACATCTATTTTAAATAAATTAAGATGCAAGAAATAAAATGACAAAAGTGGTTGTAACTTTTGAGTTCTAACACAGTTCCGTGTTAGAATCGAAATGTTCATTATGACTGACGTAATAAAATATTATCAAGTTCCAATTTTTTTTTTTTTTTTTTTTATAGGGAACAAAGAAATTATCAAGTTTTTTTTCTCGAGCCGAGTTTGACACAAGTCGATCGCAAAAGAGATTCGTCAAATACACAAGTCGTGCGTGATTTACTCAAAAACTAAACGAGTGTTAAAATCTTGTTTAAGCTCGAGTCTAGCAACAATTCGAGCTCACTCGACTTCGAGTTATTTTGAGCCAATCTCATATCAAGTTCGTATAACACATTTGATAATGTATTCAATAGAGAAAGTTGACTAATTAATTCCCGTTACAGACTACTCCCTCCGTTCCGGATTAATTTTTTTATTCGTTTTTAATTTGAATAAACTTTAAGAAATAATTTAGGCTACTTATAAATTACCTAATGAAAATCAAAAACTTGCTATTTATACATCATTATAAATATTATATATGCAATTATTAGATTCTCATTAGGATAATTAAAGGTAACCAAAATTATTGTTCTTAGTTAATATAAACTAATATTGTTTTTTTATACATATATAATTACACAAGCATTATAAGGACAACATTGTCCAAAATACTATTCATTATTTGTCATTTTAAAAACTGAACGTCTCAATAAGGAAAGTAGGACTCCTACTCCAGGTTGGAAAATTATAAAATAGGGATTGAAGTCCAACATAGGAACACCCCTTAAATTTTGGGGCTCAAAATGCAATTTTCCCTTTATTTATTTGCATTTTGTTCAAATTATATGAAAAATATTTTTATTGTCACAACTTATTTTATTCTGACATAAACCGAAATAAAAAATATAACATTTTTTTGGAACAGAGAGTATATCAAAGAGTTTATTTCAATAATTCTATTAAGCGCAAAGGATAAATTTAGAGTCTAAACTTTTGGGGTCATTCTCACAAAGGAGTCTAATGTATCAAAGCTCACAAATGAGGGTCTAATGATGACAAATATTAGTAATTAAAAGTGTCTATTAATCAACTCAAAATGAAGGTCCAAAAACACTATTAAATTTGCTCTTGATAACTTGAAAAATGTAAGAAAGATATAGAAAATAATAAATTTAAAAAGTATGAGGGTCCAATAGACATTATACTTCTTGACATGTAAGTAAATCAAATTCTAAACCCAAAAAAGACGTTAGCGAAATTCCTATTATAAAGTCACACACGGTAGAGAATGAATTGTTCCAAAACTAAGAAAATATGATCCTTAATTATGTGGTTCACAACATTTTATGACTCTTAATCGAATACTACATTTTGGAGTAATACATTTGATAACGTATACAATGGGTAAAATTAATCAAGTTTTAGTTCAAAATACTATTTCCTCTGTCCCAAATTCAATGTCAAAAAAAAATAAAAATAAATTGCTCCTAAGGGTAAATTAGAATTTTTTTTTAACATTTTTTTGGGGACAGAGGGAGCACTGTATTACAAATTAGAAGTCAAGGAGTTTTATTTCAAGCGGCATTTTATATGAAAAGACATAGGTTCAAAATATACCAAAGATACTTTCAAGTGTCACACTTATAATAATTGCTTTATTACCTAAAATGGATAATGAGACTTACTTGTATATATAAGTAAATACTCCCTCCTTTGGTCCCAATGAAATGAATTCCAAAATTTCCACAACTACTCAAGTGGTGTTGACCAATAATGGAAATACTCCCTCCTTTGGACCGTCCAAATGAAATGATTTTTAAAGTTTCCACAACTACTCAAAAATGTTTGACCAATAATTGAGTCATTCCCCTCATAATTGACCAGGGCCGGTTCTCATAATTTAGAGGTCCTGTGCAAAATTTAAAATGAGGCCCCAAAAACACTTACAAAAAATAAAATGCAAGAAAATATGTTATAATAGCAATATTTTAAAATTATGTTCTTACAATAAAATACTAAAATCTCAAAAACTATTACAATCATCAAACTTCTAATTTGAAAAGAACGAAAGAACCTGCAAAGAGATGAAAACTTCAATTCTTTTTTGCTTTTTACGTTTTTCACATCCGGAATCTTGTTTCCTAATTCTAGAACTCATTATCTTAAAATTATAAAGTATGAAAAGAACAAAAGAACATGGCAAAGAGATGAATCATGAATCTGCGACAGAGTAGTTTGAAGTCGGATTTTCTCTATTGCAGATGAAAGTGAATTTTGCTATTTTAGTTGCGAAAGAAAATTTTGATATTCTATTGAGAACTTGAAAAAGAGAATTTGTAGTTGTAAAAAAAAACGTTGGAGAGGAGAAGAATACAACGACTGTTGATGGAGCCGAATGGAGGAGGAAGACGAGAAGCCGCATTAAATGTCGTGGAATTAATAATTAATTCTATCAAAAATTTGTTAAGATGTAAATAAAGAAGTAGATTTCTATTAGAATACTATATAATATGATTTTTAATATACTACCTAATTTGACTCAAATTATCTAATTGGATGATTTTTATTTTTTTCAAATATAATACATATATATAATGGTTTTTTTTTAAAATGGTGCCTGAATGAACGCTCGCCGAAAAAGGGATTTTTTTTGGTAGTCGTATTGTCATTTCCCCCTTTTTTTTGAAAAGAGTTTTTTTTTTTTTTTGTTTTCGAAAATGATACGACAAGTTTTTTGAAAACTTCGGTTTTGGGAGTCGCCACGCCGTTTTTAGAGGAAAACATTGAAAAACCTATTTTAAGAGATTTTGAGTCCGGGAGTCTGGTTACGTGTTTGGGAAGAACTAGAGAGTTCACCCAACACGCCTCTTTCGAGACTTTCAATCAACATTGGACAATCTTTGGACATTCAAAGTGTGTGTACAATATGTATCGATGTGTAAAAAAATGCAAATTTGACATTTTCATTGATAAAATGGAAGCTGAGTACAACTTGTGAGCCATGACAGGGGGACACACCCTTTTACATATTGTGATTATCATAACAAGGCAGAAGGTAAGACAATCTGCCCAGAGACTTCCCATGTTGTCCGACACAGGACCTCCTAAGCAGAGGGTGTCGCACGACATGATGTCTCTTGGTCAGATTGTCTTACTACAAAGACCAAGCAGTTTCTGGGAATGAAATTACATTTATTTAACTCAGTAAAGACACTATTTGAAGGTCTAAAACTCAGTTTGGGATTGACGGGAGTGAACAAAGTCACGATAGACTTTGAATGATACGGATGTCATGCGACATGGAACATCCGAAGTTGTCCATGTCATGTGACAATCCGCCTCCAATAAACCGCACCCAAATGGATTATAGGCACTCAAATAGTGGCTTATGAGCCACAAAAATGCTTTAGGAAAGCTCTGAGTCGCGAAGGGAATAAACTGGACAGATCTGAAGTCCAAGAATGGCTTTACAGCCTTCTGGGATCTCTATGTCGTATGACACAGGATCTCCATGGAGTCCCATGTCGCACGACATAGATAGGCCATTTCTGTGCCCTTCAGTCTGTTTGTTTCCCCTTTGTTCCTCAAGGCAAACCAAGCACATTTAACAACTGTAAACAGTAATATAATACTAATATATGAGTATTATGGGAGGATCACATGGCTTTAGTGGCCAAATGTGATAAATCACATGTTTTTGGCCACTTTGAAGTAGCCATCACCTCCTAACTCCATGCTAATGCATAAAGATTGATTCTTTATTGATCCTAAGATGATCAAATGTACAGATCTGAGGTGGGGAGAAGTGAATATTGAAGATTCACTTCTCCACCACCTTTATCATGCAAAAATCCCAATTTCTACATAACATGAAGGCAAGTAAGCATGCAATGTGTTTAAAGACTTTATTTAAAGAGGGAAAAGAGTTTAGTGGCTACCTATTGTAGTCCACAAGGTGAGATCACCAATAGTATGGTGTCTACCCCTTCTACACACCAACAAAAGGAGCTACTTTGGATCTTGGCCTTGAAGTGTGTGTGTGTGTGTGTGAGGAGGTGAGTGTGTGTGTGTGTGTGAGAGAGAGAGACTCTATTTGGACAGAGTTTCCCTTATATTACTGTATCCTCCCCCAATATTCACTCCAAGTCCTTTAAAATGATCAGCCATGCCTTTTATTTATAGGCAGGCTGATGGGGCGTCTTATGTCGCACGACAAGGGCAGTTAAACCGCCTTAGTGACTTCCATGTCGGACGACAGCGTACATCTTTTGGCCATGTTGGGCCGAATGCTTGCGAGCCCGATGGGTGATGGGCTGTTGGGATTTTTGGACCTTTATTTGCTTCTTTAGCAATTATGTAAGCCCAAAATTTAATTAAAGTGGATCCAAATTATGGGTTCGGATCGGGGTACTCACAGAGCCCCTCGGCGACGTCACTTCCACGGGAAGTGGGGTCGTCGACACAATGAGAATCCCGAGCCGGACACGAACGGCGGGGAAAGAGGTGACCAAGATGGTCAAGTGGCTGGACCTCTTTATGAAGAGGATTCCTACGTATCCCGTGGGGGAATCAAGCCGAATCGTAGTTCGTTTAAGATGGGGTGCCGATGAAAGGCTACGTTTTTTTTTTTGTACCCGAGATTGACTGTTCCAAGGGGAGTCACCCCGAAAAATGTGACTTTCTTCTTTGGGAGTCACCCGCGAAATATGACTATTTTTTCTTTGGGAAGTCACCCCGCGAACTTGACTGTTTTTGGTGGGGAGTCATCCCGAAGATGGGCGTTTGTACCCTGATATTGACTGTTCCAAGGGGAGTCACCCCGAAGATTTGACTTTTTTCTTTGGGAGTCACCCGCGAATTTGACTGTTTTTGGTGGGGGGTCACCCCGAAGATGGGCGTTTGTACCCTGATATTGACTGTTCCAAGGGGAGTCACCCCGAAGATTTGACTTTTTTCTTTGGGAGTCACCCGCGAATTTGACTGTTTTTGGTGGGGAGTCACCCCGAAGATGGGCGTTTGTACCCTGATATTGACTGTTCCAAGGGGAGTCACCCCGAAGATTTGACTTTTTTCTTTGGGAGTCACCCGCGAATTCGACTGTTTTTGGTGGGGAGTCACCCGCGAATTTGACTTTTTCCTTTGGGAGTCACCCGCGAATTTGACTATTTTTGGTGGGGAGTCACCCTGCGAATTTGACTGTTTTTGGTGGGGAGTCACCCCGATGATTTGACTTTTTTCTTTGGGAGTCACCCGCGAATTTGACTATTTTTCTTTGGGAAGTCACCCGCGAATTTTTACTGTGCGGGAAATCTGTACGGTCTTTCCGGACCGGGTAGTTTAAAGCCATTCCGGGCTAATTTCTGTGTTTGGAAACTGTACGGTTTTCCGGACCGGGTAGTTTATGGCCATTTCGGGCCTTTTCCTGTGATGACCAAGAGAGGTGGGCATTTGAACCCAAATGAATTGGTGAATTTTGATGATGGGCAGCCAAGATAGGCTGACAAAATTTAAACAGCGGCAAAAGGGGAAAATCACCCTTCTGGACCATGGATGTCGTACGACATGGGGAGGTTCCCAGGCAGTTTTAATTAAAACCACAGGTCGTAAGACAGACCTAAATCCACACCCATTGCTGCCGAGAAAAGAGAGAGAAAGGGAGAAGAATTTTCGAAATTTCTTCCCTTAATTTTGATTTAAATCAAGGTTTTGACAATGCCTCCGCGAGCCGAATCGAGAAGAAATGTTCAACAAGTATTGTCTGAGAGACGGAAGCTTGTGGATCGGAACAAGCGGAAGAGATTTCCGGAGGGGAATGGCCTCTACCCGGGCCTCGAATTTCATACTTCCACCACGGAGCCGAAAGGGGTAAGCGTTTTTGAAAGATTAACCCCCTTTTTTTTTTTTTTGAAATTTGATTTCTAGGGTTTGAGATTGAAATTGGGGGAAATCGCACCCAACTAGGATTTGCATGCTTGGCATGAAGTGCATTATTTTGAAAGATTTTTCTTTTTTTTTGTTTTTCTTTTTTGAAAGAATTTGGTGATGCACATGAATGAATGCACATATTGAATGCACATATTAAGTTTTTTCATACCTGTACTGTGCTTACCTGCAGACTTTGCGGACCAAGGGGTCCCCTAAGGCTATCGCGACCATTTGGGGTCTCCTTCCGGGCTCTTCTGATTTGCCGGACAGTCCTAAGGGACTGGTCTTTGCTGCTGGTCTTGGACCATTCTTCACAGCTGTCGGACCTTTTAATGACACGCCGAGGAGCGTGGAGCTTGTGCGAGCCTTTAGGCAGTTCTGGTGGGACTCTACCCACACTTTCCATCTATCTTGGGGTGAGTCGACCATCACTCCATACGACTTCACTGCTATTACTGGTCTGCAGTTCACGGAGAGGCCGATCTTTTCTGAGGATCCTGGCGTGCTGAGCCCAGATGCTATCGAGCTTTTGGCTTGGATTGACCCTTCGCACGAGGGGTAATGGGGTTCCTTTGGTGAGTTGCATTACGCTTTGACTCATCGATGTCAGTCTTTTTCTTGAGGGTGTTGCTCTTTTGTTACAGTGAGCGATTGGCTAGGAGCCTTTGTGCAGGCGGGTTTTACGATACCCTATTTTGTAATGCCTCTACGACGGCATTGACCCTTCTGTTGGAGCCTCTTCGTGATTGGAGCCAGGTGTCCACTTTCTCCTGGGGAGAGGCTGGTTTGGCTCAGGTGTATAGGGGCCTTGATGAGGTGAGCAGAGGCAGTGTGACCTTGTTGGATTTTTATCAGACTGTGTTGGAGGTAGGTCTTTTGCTTTTCGCGACTTGACCTCTGCATTTGACTGTTCTGTCATCCTTTCTTTTTCTTGTTCTTGCCACCGAAAGCTTTACGTCTTTTGGTTTCGGGTGTGGGCTTATGAGGTATTCGAGTATTACGCACAGGCGTGCCTGAGAGGATTGCAGCAGATCTGTTCCCTGCTATGCGTCGTTGGGCTTTTGGAGCGAGGGAGAGCCGGAAGGTGGACGGGGCGAAGCCCCATAGGACGGCTTGCTACCATGACCTCATGATTTCTCTGAGGGGTACCCCTGTTGGGTTGAGACATTTCCCTTGGCATGGCAGGTATGGCGAGGATTTGATTGGTGCTGCTGCCCTGGTGACTAGGACGAGGAGGCTGTTGGTTGGCCTGGAGGGAGATGCCCTGTATTTGGGGGAGAGAGTTTGCAGGCAGCATGGTCATGACGCTGTCGCCCGTGTCCCTCATGATCCTCCTGAGGGGATATGGCATATCCGGGCCTTGCCTGACTTGGAGCGGCTGCGGACCGGCATTGATGTTGCTGAGCTTTCTGATGCTGGGGACTATGCCCAGTTCGTCTTCACCCGGTTGGTGACTCCTCAGGTTATGGCTGCTAGGAGGGCAGCGGGGATGCAGCTACCGGCACCTCCCCGCTTCTTTGAGTATGAGGCTGGGGGTAGCATTCGCCGCTCCTCTTTCGACATGTCTGAGACTCATCCGCATCTGCGACTGCCTCGCGGGACCACCTCCGTGAGTGATCTCTTCTTTTATGATTTGTTCCAGCTTCTAACTGCTTTACTATCCACATTGATTGCTTCTGACTGCCTTTTCTGTTTTCATTGAACAGGTTCCAGCCAAGACGTTCAGGACGGTGGCGAAGGCGTTTGCAGTGCCATGAAGATGTTGCGCCGGTTTCGGAAGGAGCGCGGAGCATTGGAAGGAGGTGCGGCTCCCGGCCGGTGACGTTGTGCCTCCGAAAAAGAGGCCCAGGCCGGCTTTGGCTCCTTCTGGTTCTCAGGCGGGCGGATCTAGTCAGCAGCCCCAGCTGAGGGTGATGATGGCGAGGATGATCCCTACCAGGCCCCTTATTTCGTCGTTCCTGAGTGGCAGGGGTATTATGCTGAGCCCCAGCCTTGGGCGCATTATGAGGGCGATGATTCTGACGGCGAGATCCATGAGGTGCCGGAGGGTGGCGATGACGGCCTAGAGCAGAGCAGCTCCGAGGAGGAGGTGGGCAGCGTCCAGGACGACAGTGGCTCTGAAGATGATGAGGAGGATGATTCTGGCGATGACTCTGAGTCGGAGTGATCACGACGGTCCCCTTTTGCCATGCTTCGACTCTTTTTAGGGAAAGAGGAGAAATGCATGCACTTTTTGTTCTTTTGGATTGTATAAACAAGTATTTTATTGTTTTTGTACTTTGACAAATACAATGTATGTTTATTATGCATTTTTGAGCTTATATGCACGAGTTCGTCCCAAGGAAGGCACAAAATGGTAACTTTTGGCATGATTGGGTGTCTTTTGGTTTTTTGTATGCTTTGGACGACATTTACGCATCTGTGAGTGTGTTGGATGTCTCGAATCCTCTCCCGTGGGCTTTATGAGCGAGGGGGATCGTTTAGGTATGATTTTGTGGTGTTCTGGATGGGTTTGGGTGGTTTTTTGAGCAAGCGTTGGGTCGCTTGGGGATTGCTGCGATTCTTCTTTGGTGATCTGATGGACCTCTCCCATGTCGTCAGACACGGGACTTCATGGGGCCTTTATGTCGCACGACAAAGAGTGCACAGGAGACAGCTTTCTTGATCGTAAAGCTTGACACTTTATAAAAGGCAGACTCGTAAACCACTCATTCCAGCAGTTACAGCAGGTGTCAAATTTGCCTTCCACCTCAAAATTAGCCCCAAGATTCGATCTTTGGCCAACAATGGAACATTATGACGACAGATCTAAGACCAAAGAGCGTCAATTTCATTCCGACCTCATAAATATGACCTGCCATTATCGCAGCAACAATAGAAGGATCATCGACCAACGATATGGATTGAGGTGCATCTGGGCATTAAAGGAGTGGGCGGTTGATTGGAACCTTCTCCGGGCTGCATCCAGATACTGGGATTGCGGGAGGCATGTCTTTACCCTCTCGTATAATGATCTTACGCCCACCATTGAGGAGTTCCGGGCACTGACTGGAGGAGCTGAGCTTAGAGATGCAGTCTTCCCCCGAGATCCGCGACCTTTGACTGAGCAGCTGGCCGATTTCTTGGGATTTCCCACTGAGCAGGTGACTGATCTGATTCTTGACCTGTCTTTTGTTGACTTGGCTCAGATAGCCCGATTGGCTGTATCGCATCCGGAGCTGTTTGACCCATCTACAGCCATGGATATTTTTATGCTGATCATGATTTCCCTGTACTGCTTCTGTGAGTACGACGGGGTATGCTCTGGTTTACTGCTAGGAGTCGTCACACAGATTCGGGGTTCTCGAGGCACCACATTGGCCGATACTCGACCCGGGCAGGGAGAGAAAGATGTAGTTCCCCTTCTGCTGGCGGGGACTTATCATGGGATGGACCGACTGTCTAGAGGGTCATTGCATATGGGATGTGGCAGCCTCAGTCTCTTATCGTTGTGGCTCTTTGAGCGGTGAGGCCCGATCTCCCCATTACTGTTAGGCGGCTGCGGCACCTTGGGTCACGCGGCGGCGAGTGGCTCACGAGGCTTCACGGGAAGGTTGGCGAGAGCGGCGGCCGGGTATACTACCAGCGATATCCGATCTTGGGTTCCGGATGGAGGCTCGAGACCATGAGCGGCGGGCGGGATGATTACGCTATAGTGAGGTTGCGGGATTGCATTTTTCGTCATTTAGCATCCCCTTGCTTGTTCGGAGCGATATGGATACCCACGGCGAGTGTTGATGGGTTCGGAAGCGAGATGGCGGGATACCGTTCCTCTTGACATGGCCCGATATCCGAGACTCTCGGGTTCTTTGCCGGGGCTTTTCGGGAGCGGCTTTTCCCGCTCACACACTAATACGGAAGACCGGGGATTACTTATCTGTCCACCGGGTACCTCATCGAGTACGGGGAGCGAGATGGGACCGATCCCGGCACACCATTGAGGCATATTGCGAGAGGGATCCGAGGAGGAAACCAATCTAGCACAGGAGCTACGCGATGCTGAGGCTCAAGCTGACCCCGACAACGTGACCGATGATCCGGCAGCGGATTTTGAGAGACTCGTGGAGAGGAGAGCCAAAATGAGGGATGACCCTGAAATTATGGCTCGGAGGATAGCTCTGAGAGAGGAGAGAGCTGCCCAGGCGACGCTGAGAGCTGCCGAATTGGTTGACTCACCGACTCGTATTATTCCAGAGCCGGGGCGACGGGAGACAGAAATTTTTGGGATAGCTAAGCCAAAGACCTCCCGAGGACCGAGGAAGAGGAAGAAGAAGGGTGCTAGTTCAGGAGTGGGAACGAGCGACTAGGATTAGGTGACTTATCCTTGTATCCCTTGTTTGCCGACACAGACAATTTAGATGTTCCTTTTTAAAAGATATTATTTTGCTAATGTTAATGAGTCGAGAGTAAACCGTGCTTGAACTCATCAATGAATGTATTAATGTGATGAAAGTTGAAATTACTTCAGAGCTTAATCAAGACACATTTTGGTAATCACAAATACAACTGTTGACAGGATTTGGTGATTTTTATGATTTTTAGACCGAACCGCGAAGCAGTGCCCTACGTTCCCCTTTTACAAAATGGACTAAGGGGCTCGGGTCTCCGTAGTTCGACCCAATTAACTTTTGTGTTTAAGAAAGGGATAGATAGAAGGGGGACAAATGGTGCAACCCATGTTTTTACCTAGACCGCCCGTTTTTAGGGTTTTCGGCCTAGTTGGGTATATTCTTTTAGCACCGAGCGCGCCCTTTGTTTTGCACGGGTTGCCTTTTGAGAGGTTTTCGGTCTCGTGCAGGTACATTATTTTCGCGCTTCTTTTCTTTTTTTTTTTCCTTTTTTTTTTAGAGGGGGAGACTTGATTCAGACGTAATAGCGGCGTAATTTGTCGCCGTTCACCGGGTGCATGAAGGGATTACCATCCAAATCTGTCAACTTCATTGCTCCGCCAGAGAAGATCTCTTTTACCAGATACGGGCCTACCCAGATCGGAGCCCACTTGCCCAAATTTGGGCGATTCGGCGGTTTTCTTTTAGGACCAAATCACCCACTTTTATGTCGCGGGGATGTACCTTCTTGTTAAAGGCCCTAGCCATGCGCTTCTGATAAGCCCGGATGTGCTCCATTGCTTTAAGCCTTCGCTCGTCTAGGAGAGCTAACTCGTCATGCCGACTCTGAAGCCATTCTATTTCGTTGACCTCATTTTCAAGCAGAACCCGAAGGGAAGGTATCTCTAACTCAATGGGTAGAACGACATCCATCCCATATGTCAAAGCGAACGGGGTTTCACCGGTGGCAGTTCTTACTGACGTACGGTAGCCCCAAAGTGCCAAGTGAAGCTTCTCAGGCCAATCCCGGCTCCTTTCAGCCATTTTATGGATGATCCTTTCTAGATTCTTGTTTGCGGCCTCGACAGCACCATTGGTTTGAGGGCGATAAGGGGAGGACTTGTGTCGCTTAATTCTGAATTCTACGAGCAGTTTGTCGGTGTGTCCATCGAAGTGTGACCCGTTATCTGAGATAATCTCGTTTGGAACTCCATATCGGCACAAGATGTTTTCTTTTATGAAACGGGCCACCTTTTTGGAGTTGAGGATTTTGTAGGACGCTGCTTCAACCCACTTGGTGAAGTAATCCACGGCGACAACACGAACTCGTGCCCGTTCTTGCCGGCGGGAGTTATCTTCCCAATAACGTCGATTCCCCAGGTTGCGAATGGCCAAGGAGTGCTCATGCAGTAGAGATCATGAGGAGGTATATGGTTGAGATTGGAGAACCGTTGACACTTATCGCAGGTTCGCACAAACTGAATGCAGTCAGTTTCCATGGAGATCCAATAATAACCCATCACAGTATCTTTGAACATCAAGGCTCGGGCGTTCATATGTGGTCCACACGCGCCACCATGGACTTCTTCCATGACCTTTACGGCTTTAGACTTGCGATGCGAGTAGAAGTGGGCCTCGGTGCCTTTTCTTCCATAAGTCATCTCCCAGAATAACGTACTGTGCAGACAACCTTTTTAAAGCCTGTAAACTTTTGGCGCGGAGACCTTCTTTTAGCCTTCCATCCTTTTCCGTTGGAAAGGAAGCTTCGCCATGCTTAAGGTGCGAAAGATCGGCTGTACCACAAGTCATCGACCTTTTCTAGCTCGATCGGACAACGGTAGGCGGGGTTCTCGCGCCTCCCGACCACGAATGGTTTGCGATTTTCCCTGCGGGATTTCCACCGAGAGAGGCCAAAGTGGCCGGGGCATCCGCGAACTGTTCTTGTCCGGGGTAGGTAGTGGAACGTGACCTCCTTGAATTGGTCGATCGGATCCTCCATGTAGGCATAGTACATTTGCAAATCTTGGTCCACGGTTCTCCACTTATTGGATACGATTGATGATTAGGCGAGAGTCTCAGTACACCTCCGGCTTTTCGACATTTCGTTCTAGAGCTGCCTCGAGGCCGGCTATACAAGCTTCGTTTTCCGCGGTGTTGTTAGTAGCCGGGAAATTCAACTTGATAGCGATGGGGGTGTGCACATCCTTTGGATCAACCAACACCATGCCGATACCATTGCCCCTTTTGTTGGCGGCACCGTCGAAGAACAAGCGCCAGCGGTCGTACCCTCTATCACGAAGATTCCATCGTGCAGGCTGGGGTTCGAACTCGGGTGCTTCGAGCTTGGGAAATGCGAGATGATCCGACGAGCTTGGCCTTTGATTGCCTTGCGGGTTACGAACTTGATATCAAATTCGGCTAGGAAGAATGACCATTTCGCAAGCCTTGATGACAGAAGACTTTCGAACGAGGCACTTGATGGGATCCATCTTTGACACTAGGTGTCTTGTATGTGCCGGGAGGTAGTGTCTCGGTTCTTGACCACCCATACCAAAGGCTGCACGGGTTTTCTCTAGAGCGGAGTAGTTTAACTCGCGCCACTGAAGCTTAGGGCGATGAAGTATATGGAATTTTCCACCTTTAAACCGGCTTTTCTTGTGCGAGCATGGCTCCAACAACCGTATCTGTAACTGTTAAGTATAGCAACAAAGGCTTGTCCTTATGCGGAGGACACAAGATTGGGGGATGGACCAAGTAGGCCTTGATTGTCTCAAAGGTGGTTTGACACTGTTCGTTCCACTCAACCTCCTGATTCTTTCTGAGCAGCTTGAAGATCGGCTCACAGATAGAGGTTAGCTAATGGATGAATCGGCTAATGTATTGGAGACGGCCCATGAAAGCCTTCACCTCCGTGACGGTCGTCGGGGGCTTCATCTCCATGATGGATTTGATCTTTCTTGGATCGGCTTCAATCCCTCGCTCTGTGACCATGTATCCCAGAACCTTTCCTCGGACTACGCCAAAGGTGCATTTCTTTGGGTTCAACCTCATTTCATGCTCCCGCGGCGGTTGAAGAACTTCCTTAGGTCGATCAAGTGCTGTCCATCTGATCCCTTGGAATGAATAATCATGTCATCAACATAGACTTCGATCTCCTTGTGGATCATGTCATGGAAAAGTGCGATGGCCTTGCTCGGTAAGTGGCACCGGCATTCTTCGGGCCGAAGGGCATAACCGTATAGCGAAGGTTCCCCAGGGTAGTGAAGGAAGTCTTTTCTGATCTTCTTCGGCAACTTTAATCGATTGTAACCCGCAAAACCATCCACGAATGATTTGACTTCGTAGGCGGCGGTAGTGTCTACCGACGGATCGATATTGGGCAAGGGAAAGTCGTCCTTCGGGCTAGCTTTGTTTAGGTCTTTGAAGTCCACGCACACCACGACCTTGCCATTCGACTTGGTAAGCTTGTTACTATGTTGGCCAACCACTTGGGGTATTCGACCACTCTGATGAAACCCACTCTGGCGGCTTCTCTATCTCCTCTTTGACTTGGAGGGACCATTACGGCTTGATCCGGCGAAGTTTACGCTTGGTGGCACGGCTTACGGGTCGGGGGATTCGGTGCTCAACGGTTGAGGTATCCAACCGGGCATGTCCTTGTAGGACCGAGCAAATACGTCCACATATTCCTTGAGCGAGATCAATGAGGGCTTCCCGTTCTTTCCCGGTGAAGAAAGCGCCAATCTGTGTCTCTTTGGGCTCTTCGGTAGTTCCCGATTCACTGTAGTTAATACCTCATCGGCGGCTTGGGCCCGATTATCGTCTCGGTCAAAACACACTTTATATTATCATTTAAAAAGTTTTCATCTAAAAGGTCCGTGTCCTCTTCAAATGAATCATTATTAACCACTTTTAAGTCATTAAGATTTGTCTTAGTTAACTTATCATTTGTTAAGGTGGCAATTAAGGGATACGCGAAAGGTCGACCATTTCATTCAATGCAAAAGGGAAGACAGAGTTAACGACACGGTGATTATCATCAACCGTGAGAGTATCGAACCTATCTAGAGACTCAAATTCGATAACAAAAGACTACGAGGGCGGCTCGGGATTACGAGACATACTTAGACTTAGGCACACCGGGACGAGGGTCGGCCGAGCTTTTCCATCATAATCTCCCGGGCGCGATCGGTCCCTTGAAGGAAGCCCAATTCCGAGCGGCATCTACGAGGTGCGACGAAGGTGCGTGGATCAATCTCTCTGTCCCCGTCAAACTCGATCAACGATATGTAATCTTTCCCCGTCGGAGGATCAACCACGGGTACATAATCATCCCCGGTCGGAAGGTCAACCATCTTTGAAGGGATCTTTAGTAACGGCCCGGCCATTGGCGGTGTCTCTTCACATAAATCAATCAACGGTGCTTCCATCGGTGGATCGGCCCGGCTATTTACAGTAAGTCCGCTTCTTCGAACAGAGGCTGCAACATCTTCACCCATATCGAACTTGGTGGTAACATTGTCCCCACGAATGGTGATTATCTCTCCATCTTGGGCAAACTTGACACTGCTTGGTGCAAAGTTGAGGCGATCCCATTGATTTGATGCGGCCACGGCCTTCCCAAGGGCGTTGAAGGTTCTTTGGGACATCCAGGACCCGAAATTCCACGGGTATCGTCTTCTTACCGAACCACAGGTCTAAAGTAGCGATCCCAAGTATTGGACGAGATGTTGAATCGTAGGCTTTAACCGTGAGGGAGGAGGGTTTCAAATGCTGTAGACTTGATGCGAGTAGGCCCATGATTCTTGCCGGGAGAATGTTCATTCCGGACCGTTGTCAATTAAAACTCGGGAAGACGCCGATCACCTAGGCTGAATTTGTGATGAAGAGAGGCTTGTTATGATCGGCTCCGAATTGGGGGAGGTCAAAGTCCGTGAAGGCTATTATGCGGCGAGAGCTACCACTTCCAGGGCTCAGTGATTTCTCCTTTTCATGCAGCGTTCTTGGATCCTTCTTGTAACACTCAACGCTTGAGATGATTGTGGTATTTTGTGTAGGAGGTGTACCTGACATTGTGTCGGTATCTAAGACCTCTCTCAAAGCTGAGATGCACTCGGGGAAAGTGACTTCCCTTTTGGTAACTCTGACGAGAACTGTTGTTTTGTCACCGGGTGGGCTTGATCTGACAATAGTTACCCTTTCATCGGGGAGGACAGGAGTTAACCTTCCTTTTTCTAACAGATCCTCAACGATTTGCTTGGATTGGACTCCTGAAAATCCCTTTCCCAGGGCATGATAAGCGGTATTGAATTCCATGACGTCTACGTACTCAGCCCCGGCAAAGTCCATGGCTTTCATGTCTTCGGTCATATAGTCGTCCTCCGAAACTTCTATAACTTTCTGACTGTCGACTTCCATTTCTTCGTACATCAATTTGCTCTCATTCCTGCAGGCAGAGCAACCGCAAGTGAAAGATTGACAGTGTCCGCTTTTTTGGTCCAACGTCGTGGCTCGGGTTACCTGTGTCCAAATGAGAAGTACTCGGGGTCCATTCCCGGGTATTCGGGCAATTAGAAAGGCATCGTGTGGGTCCATAGGTATAAAGGCAACGGGAGTAGCTTCCAAATCGATAACCCTTTTGAGTGATTCCAGGCACTCAGTGTGCTCAAGGGGTTTGGCAGTAACTCTTACAGTCTTGATGCCGTCCATTGTAGGGGAAGAAGAGAGGGATCCAATGACGTTAACGAATTCGTCATCTGCCGGAGGCTGGAAACCTGCCTTTTCAACTAAGGCCTCAATGAACTGCTTCCATTCACCGACTAACTTTCCGTAGGGGACATTGTGTTCCAATATCTCGGATTCATATTCATCCTTAGCCGGGTCAGGCTGCTGCTCGTCCTCCGAGGTGTTTGGGCATTGACCACAGTCACATTTTGAGAAACATTCCTCATAGGGGTCGATTTCCATTGCTATTTCGTTTATCGGTGACCCTTCGTCGTCGCTGGCCGACAACCAACCATTATGCCTTGCATCCGTGCGAGGTCGCTTCCGGCACTATCGTTCTGAGTGTATTCTGAGCTTAGGGTTTCAATTGATTCTTCGCTCTCGTTGTCATCATCTTCATTGCTATCATTGGAGCTGTCATCCCACATTTCTTGAACTTCAGTCAGCATAGAGCGTCGATCATATTCAAAAGGGGAGGATGGGCAGGTGCAACAACAGAGATTGTCGTAACCCCCAAGGCCGGAAGAGGTGATTGCGAATCAGCTTCTCCTCCCAAGAATTGCGGGGGAAGAGTGAGAGGGGGAGGTATGTACTTGATTCTGGGTAGAATATAGAAACAATCTTCCTCCTCCGATTCTTTGCCCTGACTGTCTTCAGGGTTGTATCTGGTCCATCCGAGAGCCAGTTTACAGAGATGTACTGACTCAAGGCGGGCTTCGGCCTCCTTACTAATGAGTCTCAACACAGATGCTTGCCTGATCCTTTTGGATTGTTCTAGCCACCTTGTGTAAATGACTTTCTCGTGATTTGATCTGAACAAACCCAGTTCCGTAGTATCGGCTTCCTTTTCTTCCGAAAAATAACGATCTTCATACTCTTGCAAGAAACGGCTAAAATGAGACCAGGGGGAATTGGTTTGTTTACTGCTTTCAGAGCTGAGAGGGAGTCCAAATCTGACATCCTGTTCCGTATTCTGACCTTGATCTGGCCCTACACCCTGACTGACATTCTGATTCTGAGCTGGATCAACGCTTGCATTCGGACCCAAACCCGCTGAGACTTGCGAATCTGCCATTTCTGAGACTGCTGGAAATGAACCCCTGACTGGAGAGAAACTGATTAACCGACCGCCCGGAACTCTGACCCAACACTTGCTCGCTGAAAGGGGGAGAGAACGGTTTTAGGTAGGGGAGAGGATAGGCTGAGGACGGACTCATGCATATGCTCTTTTTTTTTATATATATTTTTTATATTTTATTTAAAAATGATTTTTATTAATCCTAGGAATGGTTGGAAAAGGGGGAAACCTTCTTTTTCGCATTCTACGCTATTCCTGGATCAGTGGGTTCCATCACTACGTCTATAGACCCCTGTATTCCACACCGTATTGCACCTCCGGGACGGACAATCCCGGCAGAGGTCCTATAGGGCACGTGAAACCCACCGACCGAAAGGGAGAACGAACCTATGGGCATACGAGCCAAAACAAGTCAAACTCGGGGTTTTCAAAACCAAGTCCAAGTCAACGTCTAAACTCGGGAGGAGAGAGGGTCGAACGCACGTTTGAACGTACGAGACCGCAATGACCTGTCCTCTTTTCGAGTTGGAAATCTGGCATGGCCTCTCGTCGCTTGGCGGCGAAATTTCGGCATAACTCTCGTTAGTATGCGTTAAGAAATTGACATGGTCCCGTGTTGACACATGTCGAGAACGCGTCATGACTTCTCACGAAGCCAAGGCGAGAAATCGATATGTACCTACGTCGAGATATGTAGAGATCTTATCGTGTACTTACGTTTGAATTATGTCGTGATTTCGACACGAAGAGGGAAAGTATGCCAAGATTTTTGGAGACGGTGTATGACTCGGACTTTGTGAGAAAATTTTGAAAACCGAGTTTAAAATGTTTTGAAAAGTATTGGCCAAAAACCAACCGGTCACGGTAGAAAGCGTGTCACGGACAAGTGTTGGCTGAATCACTGGCTAGGAGGACTTTAGGCGCTCAAACGTCAGCGAAACATGTCACTTTCCGCGATGCCGTCCATACACTCCCGGGTTCTAACTCTATGTGCGGGTAGAGTGCGAGTAGTGTGAAGGTATTTTCTAGAAAAATATTTTTTTTGCTTTTTGTAAAAGATTTTTTTTTATGCAGTATGCAAAAAAAGACAAGAGAATGAGTCAAAGCATGACAAAAGGGGACTGCCCCAAATGTCAGATTTTACCAGTAGCTGTAGTCCAGCGTCATTCTGCCCTGTTCTGATCAACGGGAAGAGCAAATTGCAAGGGGGGAAGCCCCGGCTTCCAATAGTGCCACATACCAAAGCATGGCAAGGTGCATTTGAGCACACAAAATGACACATATGCACACACAAGGTGAATGTCGAAATTGTCCAAGTTGATTTTGAAGAAAGTTAGACTCTCTTAAGAAAAACTTTTCTCTTTTTTCAGAAAATAGAAGAATGATACTGGTACGTGGGATTGTTAGACCACCGTTTATCCCAAGCCCCGGGTTAGGGAGTGATACAGGAAGGTTAGTGGTTTCCACCTATATACCAAGTATCGTCTTCATTCTTTTAGAACAAAAAGTTTTTCAACGTCCCCAGCGGAGTCGCCACTGAATGAACGCTCGCCGAAAAAGGGATTTTTTTTGGTAGTCGTATTGTCATTTCCCCCTTTTTTTGAAAAGAGTTTTTTTTTTGTTTTTGAAAATGATACGACAAGTTTTTTGAAAACTTCGGTTTTGGGAGTCGCCACGCCGTTTTTAGAGGAAAACATTGAAAAACCTATTTAAGAGATTTTGAGTCCA
This sequence comes from Adenophora triphylla var. japonica, assembly GCA_022495995.1. Classification (NCBI taxonomy): domain Eukaryota; kingdom Viridiplantae; phylum Streptophyta; class Magnoliopsida; order Asterales; family Campanulaceae; genus Adenophora; species Adenophora triphylla. Next base: position 80,039 of record JAFEMH010001061.1, read on the forward strand.
GGAGTCTGGTTACGTGTTTGGGAAGAACTAGAGAGTTCACCCAACACGCCTCTTTCGAGACTTTCAATCAACATTGGACAATTTTTGGACATTCAAAGTGTGTGTACAATATGTGTCGATGTGTAAAAAATGCAAATTTGACATTTTCATTGATAATATGGAAGCTGAGTACAACTTGTGAGCCATGACAGGGGGCCACACCCTTTTACATATTGTGATTATCATAACAAGGCAGAAGGTAAGACAATCTGCCCAGAGACTTCCCATGTCGTCCGACACAGGACCTCCTAGGCAGAGGGTGTCGCACGACATGATGTCTCTTGGTCAGATTGTCTTACTACAAAGACCAAGCAGTTTCTGGGAATGAAATGACATTTATTTAACTCAGTAAAGACACTATTTGAAGGTCTAAAACTCAGTTTGGGATTGACGGGAGTGAACAAAGTCACGATAGACTTTGAATGATACGGATGTCATGCGACATGGAACATCCGAAGTTGTCCATGTCATGTGACAATCCGCCTCCAATAAATCGCACCCAAATGGATTATAGGCACTCAAATAGTGGCTTATGAGCCACAAAAATGCTTTAGGAAAGCTCTGAGTCGCGAAGGGAATAAACTGGACAGATCTGAAGTCCAAGAATGGCTTTACAGCCTTCTGGGATCTCTATGTCGTATGACACAGGATCTCCATGGAGTCCCATGTCGCACGACATAGATAGGCCATTTCTGTGCCCTTCGATCTGTTTGTTTCCCCTTTGTTCCTCAAGGCAAACCAAGCACATTTAACAACTGTAAACAGTAATATAATACTAATATATGAGTATTATGGGAGGATCACATGGCTTTAGTGGCCAAATGTGATAAATCACATGTTTTTGGCCACTTTGAAGTAGCCATCACCTCCTAACTCCATGCTAATGCATAAAGATTGAATCTTTATTGATCCTAGGATGATCAAATGTACAGATCTGAGGTGGGGAGAAGTGAATATTGAAGATTCACTTCTCCACCACCTTTATCATGCAAAAATCCCAATTTCTACGTAACATGAAGGCAAGTAAGCATGCAATGTGTTTAAAGACTTTATTTAAAGAGGGAAAAGAGTTTAGTGGCTACCTATTGTAGTCCACAAGGTGAGATCACCAATAGTATGGTGTCTACCCCTTCTACACACCAACAAAGGGAGCTACTTTGGATCTTGGCCTTGAAGTGTGTGTGTGTGAGGAGGGAGGTGAGTGTGTGTGTGTGAGAGAGAGAGAGAGACTCTATTTGGACAGAGTTTCCCTTATATTACTGTATCCTCCCCCAATATTCACTCCAAGTCCTTTAAAATGATCAGCCATGCCTTGTATTTATAGGCAGGCTGATGGGGCGTCTTATGTCGCACGACAAGGGCAGTTAAACCGCCTTAGTGACTTCCATGTCGGACGACAGCGTACATCTTTTGGCCATGTTGGGCCGAATGCTTGGCAGGCCCAATGGACTGATGGGCTGTTGGGATTTTTGGACCTTTATTTGCTTCTTTAGCAATTATGTAAGCCCAAAATTTAATTAAAGTGGATCCAAATTATGGGTTCGGATCGGGGTACTCACAGTGCCCCTCAAAATTATGAGGCCCGGAGCGAGCGCTCACCCCACTCCTCCTAAAGGCCGGCCCTGTAATTGATGCAGACAACTATACTCAAAAAAAGACGTTAGCGAGATTCCTATTATAAAGTCACACACGGTAGGGAATGAAATTGTTCCAAAACTAAGAAAATATTGCCCTTAATTATGTGGTTCACAACATTTTAAGACTCTAGACCGAATACTACATTTTGGAGTAATACATTTGATAATGGAGTCATCCCCCCTCCTTTATGGCCCTTATATATATGATGTATATATAAGGAAATACTCCCTCCTTTGGTCCCGCTGAAATAAATTCCAAATTTTCAACAACTACTCAAGTGTTGACCAATAATATGGAGTCATCCCCCCTCCTTTATAATTGATGCAGAGAACTTTACTCAAAAGAAAATATGGTCCTCATTTAATTATGTGGTATATGAAATTTGAAGTGACTCTTGGCAACAAAAAAAGAAAAAAAGAAAAAAAGAAAAGATCTGAATCTTGGCTGAGTGTAACATGCGTTTATAGATTATTACGAGTTTTTTTTTTCAATCATATATTATTTTCTCTACCATTGCACCCTCTTAGTTTTTCTCTCGAGTAATTATTATGAAAAATCATAAAAAAATATAAATATAAAAACACATCAATATCACTTTTCCTAAGCTAGTTAGACTAGCGTGGGGATCCAAGACAACATGAAGAGAAAATATATATCCATTATTTTGAAAGGAATTTATATGTGTGCTCCAATGGAATAGCCTTAAATGTTATCTACCTCCCCCGCCTCACTCGAAAATGCATAAAATTGACATAACACAAAAATTAAGGAAAATGCATACCAGAATTAGTGTTGTAAGTATAAAAAGTGAGGTAGGAGAGAGAAAATGAGGTAGAGAATAGTTAGACGATAATTATTATTAGTATGACAATTGGGTTGCATGAATAAATAAGTAGTAAAAAAAATCTATTTTGGATGTATGTCTTTTTAAATGAGACACCTAAAATAAAAATGGGCAAATGACAATTTAGGGTCTGAAGTCTACGAGGAGGTACCAGATTGAGGTCTGAAGTCTTAATTATGTCAATTTAGGGTCCAAAGTTACTATTTTTATAAATTTGAGGCTTTTTGACGTTTTCCGTCCAAAAAGACCGTTAAGTTACAACGTGCGATTCACGTGAGGGCATTTTGGTCCTTTCGCGTTCAAAATTAAGACTTCAGTCAGGCCCCAATATGATAGAAAATTGTTGTCTCCAATTGTGGAGATTCTCATGCCGTTCTATGCCGCAACGGCGTTGCAATTCCTCTCTCCTCCGATCATAAGGTATACTTTCGGTTATAGATCAATGGATGATCTCGATTCATATTGAACTATGCCTTTATGTGGTTCTCTAATTTTCATTTGTGATTTTAATGTAGCCTGACCGCGAAGACGAACTAGCCAGAATTGAAAACGCCGGCGGTCGTGTTATTTACTGGGACGGGGCACGAGTTCTCGGATTCTTAGCAATGTCACGGGCAATCGGTAAGTCTTCATCTCCGTTGACATAAATAAAACTCTCCGTTCCTAACCTAGCAATGACTACAGATCTGATTCGATTTTCGGTTCATATTCCAGCAGGTGACAATTACTTGAAGCCGTTCGTAATACCGGAACCGGAGGTAACCGTAAAGGATCACATGGAGGAAGACGACTGCCTTATAATAGCCAGCGACGATTTATGGGATGTGCTGTCGAACGAAACCGCTTGCAACGTTGCATGAATGTGCCTAAGCGCACATAAGCCTGCGTCTCTACCTCAATCTCCGGGGAGCGACGTCACCGTATCTGCCGCCGGCGAAAGTTCCGATAAGGCTTGCTCAGACGCTTCAATCCTACTAACAAAATTGGCCTTGGCCAGACGGAACGTGAGCATAGTCGTCGTTAATTTGAGGAGAAATCTATAACCCGACCCAATCAATTATGTTTTTTTTTTAATTCTATTTTTCTTTTTTAGTTTTTAAATTATCATTGTTGCTGCTGATCTAAATGATGAGGCAAGCCCTAGTTGTTTGAGGAATGAAGAGATTTTACCAGTTATTTAAGTTTTCTATTAATTAATGAAAAAAAATTCCTTTGGGATTTTGAGCAATATCATATTTTTTATTTGTGTTTAAGAAAAGATTATTTTATATATTTTAGTTAGTTAAATTGTGTTTCATTAAAAAAAACTTGATTAAGAAAAAAATATAAATTGGGTAAGCATATTTTTTGTAAATATTTATTTTATTTAATCTATTTTTATTTATATATTTTATAAATTATCCAATCTAAAATAATTAGTAATTTTTTTGAAGCAAAATAATTAGTAATTTAAATTATTAGAAAAAGGATAATAGTTAATATCTTAAATTATTTTAAATCATATTAACTATTATCTTTATTTTTTCAATATTTTAAATTTGCTAATTATTTTTTGTAAAAAAAAAAACTAAATATTTTTATTTTATAGGGCAAATGACAATTTAGGGCCTGAAGTCTACGAGGAGGTACCAGATTGGGGCCTAAACGCGAAATGAACAAAATACCCTCACTGAATCTCACGTGAATCGCACGTGGTAACTTAACGGACTTTTTGGACGGAAAACGTCAAAAACCTCCAAATTGATAAAAATAGTAACTTTGGGCCCTAAATTGACATAATTAAGACTTCAAGCCCCAATCTGGTACCTCCTCGTAGAATTCAGACCCTAAATTGTCATTTGCCCAATAAAAAATTGTACTTTTTCAAATGGGACGTAGGGAATATACTACAATGGTCAAGTTTGATTACATGACCAGTTTGGTTGCTGTAGTCGATTTCACTCCATTTGCAGCAATCTTTGGAACTCCGGGAAGGGAGACGTGCGTAATCATCTATAACTCTAAGGCTAGCTCTGAAAGAAAGAAGTGATTGTCTCTCCTTATCAATGCAACAAATGATTTTATTAGAACCATTTTTAAAATTAAGGGATGAGGAGGCACTAACACAACTCACACACACTAACACTAGAAGAACTACAACACCCAACATCGTCTTTTTTTTTTTTTTTTACTAAAGAAAGAAATACAAAATACTTAATATTGGTTGATTGATAAATAAACTTTTGATTACTAAGATGTATTTATAAGTAGAAAGGAAATTCTCCCTCCTTTGGTTCCATTGAAATAAATTTCAAAATTTCCACAACTACTCAAGTAGTGATGACCAATAATGAAAATACTCCCTCATTTGGACCGTCCAAATGAAATGAATTTTAAAGTTTCCACAACTACTCAAAAGTGTTGATCAATAATGGAGTCATTCTCCTCCTTTATAATTGACGCAGACAACTATACTCAAAATAAAATATGGCCCTCATTTAATTATGTGGTACATGAAATTTGATGTGACTCTTAGAAAAAAAAAAAAAAAAAGAAAAGATCTAATCTTGGCGAATGTAACATGTGTTTTTAGATTATTATGAGTTATTTTTTTTCGGGTACATGATTTTTCCTATTATATATTATTTTCTCTACCATTTGATGGATCCTCTTAGTTTTTATATGGAGTAATTATTATGAAAAATCATTAAAAAATATAAATATAAAAACACCGCAATATCACTTTAATTTCGTGTTTTTAGATTATTACGTGTTTTTTTTTTTATTTCGGGTACATGATTTTTCCAATTATATACTCCCTTCGTCCCACATTACTTTACCCATTTACTGTTGAGAACGGAAAACAAGGAGTGAATATATATAATGTTATTAAAGTAGGAGTTGTGAGTGGGTAGGAGAGAGAAAGTGAGATAGAGAATAGTAAATAGATAGTTGTTGTGAGTATGATAAGTGGGTCCCATGAATAAAGAAGTATTAAAAAGTTTCCTTTTTAGGAAAGTGGACTTTAAAGTGGGATGCCAAAAATAGCAAATTGGGTAAGATTTTATGGGACGGAGGGAGTATTATTTTCTCTACCATTGGACCCTCTTAGTTTTTTTTAGTTTTTCTATGGAGTAATTATTATGATAGGAATTCATGAGCTTAAAGTTTCCATTGGACCCTCTTAGTGACTTAGTGTTGACCAATAATGGAATGAATTTTAAAATTTCCACATTTACTCAAATGTGTTGACCGGAGTCAACCCCCTCCTTTATAATTGACAATTGACGCAAACAACTTAGTATTACAATTGTTTGCTTGTTTATATTTATAATTTAAATAACTAGACATTTTATAGAGTAAACTTTAAATGTTATATACTGAATTGATACAAAATTAACCTCTATGATTGAGTATTTATTTTCTTAAAATTTTAGGATTGAATTTTATTGCAACGTAATTTGGTTAAGATGAATGTTTAAAAAAAAAAATTTAGGAAAGGAGTAATTGCAAGAGGGGAATAATTAATACAAATAGGTAAACATTTAAAACTAATTAATTATTGTATGTTCAACTGAATTTTACTAATATTTTAATTTTTATCCATATTGATGTTCAAGATTTCCCCAAATTTTTATTAATATTTTAATTTCACACTTTGTAACCCCTAATTTCAAGGTAATGATCCCTATTAATCTCTCATTAATCTAGAAATCATGGGACATCAATAGTGGTGTTAAATTCTAAAATGTAAACTTTAAACCCATCAACTTTGAGCTATCATATCTTTCTCATCCAATCTCAAATTGGACATCTAGATATACCATTTCAATGTTCACATGGAGTGGAACATGAACCCACAATAATCTATGTCAAATGACAAACGATTCATGTAAGAAAAATACACAATTTCCTTCGAACACAACATATTTTTCCAACGGGGTAGTGGTCTCGGATCATTTCTTTTGATATGTGACCAGAACCACCATTCCATGTCTCAGTGGGCTGCATTTTTCAATGCGGCATTTTCCCAAATAATTCAGCAGTCAATCCATTATGAAGGGAATTAAAAAAAAAAAAGGCAATTTTAATGTATCGTGGAAGTAAAAATTCAATCTAAGGCCCGTTTGTTTCATCGTAAAACATTTTTTCGAAAAATGTTTTCCGTAAAATCATTCATTTTTCGTTATTTGGTTGCTTTCCGGAAATCCATAAAACATTTCCCATTGTTTGGTTGTTTTTCGGAAAATGTTTTCCGTAAAATAACTAGTTTTCCGGTGTTTGGTTGTTTTTCGAAAAATAGAGAAAACGTTTTCCGAAATACATTTTATGCACTTCCTAAGTAAAACGACTTACTAACCTTGTCCTAAGTAAAACATTTTCCGAAAAATGGTGCCCTTCATGTACAACTCATATTTCATAAGGTACAACATTCTACTTCCTCATTCTAATAATAATAATAATAATAATAATAATAATAATAATAATAATAATAATAATAATAATAATAATAATAATAATAATAATAATAATAATAATAATAATAATAATAATAATCATAAATAAATAAAATAATAATAATAATAATAATAATAATAATAATAATAATAATAATAAAAAAAATAATACTCCCTCCGTCCCACTTCAAGGTTCCACCTTTCTCTTTTGGTCCGTCCCACTTCAAGGTTTCCTTCCTTAAATGGAAAGTTTTCCATATATTTATACTCTTATCATCTCCATATATTTACAAAAAACCATTCATTATACCCTTATAAATTTAACATATTTACAAAAAAAACAATCATTCATCTGATGATCATCTTTTTGACCTGTTCAAAGCAAAACTTCACCATGAACAATCACCTGATGATCATCTTCATGTCCAAACAGAATTCGAAAACGGTCAGATTAATTCGAGCGATTCCGATGATTCTTGGTTCGAAGAAATCATCGACGATGATCTCAAATGGTCCTTTGCTTTGAATAAGTATTTTTTCCTCGTACCGATTTTCTTTTAATAAGTCAACTTACAAAAAACATCAATAAACTTGCATTTCAATTTAACCCATTTCTACTCTTATCCATTCTATCTTTGTGCTTTAATATGCAAAGTCCACTAATACCCATTTAGAAGAAAAAGATGCCTCTCAGTTGTGATTGATTTTTAGCTAATTTTGTTCAAATACTAATACTAGCATGCCATGATGTTATTGGCAAAATCATTTTATTTATACACTTCCTCCGCTCTAAAATAAATGTTCAAAACATTCATTTTAGAATCGAGGTAGAAAGAGTGTGTTGGCCTTGCCTTGGATCGGCTGAGGCCTTGGCATTGGCATTGGCCGTGGTCCATAAACAAGGAGCCAGAAACTTAATCAAAAGGAGTTCAAATCTGGATAATAATAAAAGTGATAATGGATTTTGTATTTCCTTTTTCTGGGATTGTCCAAATTTAAATGGATTATGATAATTTATCCATAAAGATTCCATTTTTTGCATTAATTAAAGGTAAATTGAGACAGATTAACTACTGACATCTCTTTTGTTTCACAATTGCTTGATCAATAGGGTGCTTTATAAAGGGACTAGTGAGTACCAGGACATAGCTCAGTTGGATACAAAGCGCTTTGGAAAGGTTCATTTTTACTACTCAATTTATTTTAGTCCATAAAAAAAAGTATCGTACGACCTTTTCTTTTTGACATGTCCCAAAATACGTGTCGTGTTTTCATATAAGAGAATTATTGTGTAGTTTTCTTGAATAAATGCGTAAAGATAGAATGGATAAGAGTAGAAATGGGTTAAAAAAGATTAGAAAAGAAAAGATCTAAATCTTGGCGAATGTAACATGTGTTTTTAGATTATTACAATTTTTTTTTATTTCGGGTACATGATTTTTCCAATTATATATTATTTTCTCTACCATTGAACCCTCTTAGTTATTCTCTGGAGTAATTATTATGAAAATTCGTAAAAAAATATAAATATAAAAACCTCTCAATATCACTTTTCCTAAGTTAGTTAGACTAGCGTGGGGACCCAAGACAATAATGAAGAGGAAATATACTCCCTCCGTCCCATAGAAATACGCACAGTTTGACTTTTTATGAAGTTTGACCATACAATAACGAGAAATTAGAACATTTTAATGAAATTTTAAAAGTTGTTATTGATTTATTACTAACAACACTAACAATTAAAAGTTTTAAAATTTAATTATAATATATCAATTTCTCGTAGTTGTATGGTCAAACTTCATAAAAAGTCAAACGGTGCGTATTTTTATGAGACGGAGGGAGTATAGTCCATTATTTTGATAGGAATTTGTGTGTGCTCTAGTGAAATAGCCTTAAATGGGACGTAGGAAATATACTACAATGGTCAAACACGTTTGATAACTTGATCAAGTCGTGTTGCACCCATAAAAATTAAGAATCAGGGCCTCAATAAACAAACCTTGCATTTAAACATGCTATACGATTCGAATCAGATCGTCGAATCAGAAATTTTCACATAAGATGTATATATAAGGAAATACTTGATACAGACAACTTTACTCAAAAAGAAATTAATTAGGAAAGAAGCAATTGCAAGAGGAGAATAATTAATACAAATAGGTAAATATTTAAAATTAACTAATTATTGTATGTGCAATTAAATTTTACTTGAGATGCATAAATTTGTTAAATTAAATAACTAAAAATAAATAAATTAGGAGGTAATAATGGTAGGAGGACATCTAATAATTTAATGTGGAAGGATAAATATTCTACGCTAATTAATTATAATTAAGTAATGAGTTAAATTAATTAATGAGTGGAGCATGAGTTTTAGGCAGTATTTTTTTTTTCACTAGAAGCTTTAAACTTTAGTTGTTTAGTAATAATATCAACCATTGTTGTTTTAATGTTATAGTATAGATTAAATAAATAAACATTGTTCTGTTTCATTTAGAACGTTTTTGTTATTAGGGCTAGTTCTTAAAAAAAATTACTTTGAAATAAGATGAAGGGTTTTATCAATAAATCTTTGAGACATGAGAAATTACCTATAAAAATATTACAATTTTATATTTATTTTAGTACACTATATTCGCAACTTGTTGCAATCCAAAGCAATTTTGGATGGACGGAACCCGTAGCATGTGAGACGGACGTGATTTTTTGAGGGCAAAGATGTCTTTCAAATTATTATTTGAACAATTAAATAGTCAAATTACTTATTTACCCTCCAAAATTTTGGTTAAAATCCAAATACCTTGCCGGAATTTTGCTATGTTACAGCCTGTCCACAATAATGCCGCCACTACCACCGTCACACCACCACCCGCCATAAACAAATTCAAAGTCAAACTTGAGTATTTGAGCATACCCACTTCAATTATTGCCAATCAATACAATAACAAAAAAGGATTTCATTCAAAAGCAACATTAAATCACAATTATCTTTCTAAAATCGAAGATATAAAAAAAAAAAACCAAATTTGGAATTTCATTTTCAAAATCTCGGATCTCGGATTTGGGATTCAGGGGTTTGGAGATGGGAGCCATAGCCGAGATCGACGAATGGGGTTCCGTGTGCTAGAAAGGGTGTGTTTGTAATAATGTACCCTCTTTATTTACACATTTTCTTGTAATAATGTCTAAATATTTGTGGTGATACTGTGATTTAGACAAAAAGAAAAAAAAATGACATTTTCTTGTAATAATGTACCCTCTTTATTTTTGTGTTAATTATTGAGTTCAGCTAGAAATCCAAAAAAAAATCATCATTTTTCTCTATGCTTTCAATCAAGAGGGTAACTTTTATTCTTGTTTAATTCTTACTACTAATAAAGGTGTTTGTTCTTTATTTTTTCAAAGGTAAATTAATCTCTTTCTTTTTTTTTTTTTTAACTCCCTCCGGCCCATAATGAATGTCACATTTTCCTCTTTGTCTCGTCCCAAAATAAATGTCGTGTCTCCAAATAAAGAAATGAACTACTGCACAAACGAGTAAAACACATTTTTTTCAAAATGTTGATAAGTGTAAGGTGACATTTATTATAGGACGGATGGAGTAATGTAAAAATGAATAAAGATTTGGTGAGAAGAACATGGTTATATATATATATATATATATATATATATATATATATATATATATATATATATATATATATATATATATATATATATATATATATATATATATATATATATATATATATATATATATAGTAGATAGAACCCCTTCTTCGGTCCCAATAGACAGTATACTTCTTGACCCGTAAGTAAATCAAACTCTAAACCCAAAAAAGACGTTAGCTAGATTCCTATTATAATGTCACACAATAATAGAGAATGAAGTTGTTCCAAACCTAAGAAAATATGGCCCTTAATTACTTAATTATGTGGTTCACAACAATTTATGACTCTTGACCGAATACTAATGTCTTCATGTAGAAAATATGATCCTTATATTTAATAATGTGGTTGATGATATTTAATGTGACTCTTAACTGAATGAATGATCAATTTATAGGTGTGTTAGTCTTTTTTTTTTTTTTTAATTTTTATGGCTCATGATTTTTCTTATTTTTGTTCTCCCTCATTGGACCCTCATACTTTTTAAATTTATTATTTTCTTTATCTTTCTTACATTTTTCAAGTTATTATTTGAACATCGTCTTTTTTTTCTAAATAAAGAAATACGAAGGATTTAATATATGTTGATTGATAAATAAACTTTTGATTACATAAGATGTATTTATAAGTAGAAAGGAAATACTCCCTCTTTTGGTCCAAATGAAATAAATTTCAAAATTTCAACGACTCAAGTGTTGACTAATAATGGAGTCATCCCCTCCTTTATAATTGATGTAACTCTTTGCAAAATTTCCACAACTACTTGATTAATAATGAAGTCATCCCCTCCTTTACAATTGATGTGACTCTTGGCAAAATTTCCACAATTACTTGATTAATAATGGAGTCATCCCCTCCTTTATAATTTGATGTAACTCTTGGCAAAATTTTCACAACTACTTGATTAATAATGGAGTCATACTCCCTTCTTTATAATGGATGCAGACAACTATACTCAAAAGAAAATATGGTCCTCATTTAATTATGTGTTACATGAAATTTGATGCGACTCTTGGCAAAAAAAAAAAAAAACGATTAGAAAAGAAAAGATCTAAATCTTGGCGAATGTAACATGTGTTTTTAGATTATTACAATTTTTTTTTTTTTATTTCGGGTACATGATTTTTCCAATTATATATTATTTTCTCTACCATTGAACCCTCTTAGTTTTTCTCTGGAGTAATTATTATGAAAAATCGTAAAAAAATATAAATATAAAAATTCCTCAGTATCACTTTTCCTAAGTTAGTTAGACTAGCGTGAGGACCCAAGACAATAATGAAGAGGAAATATATAGTCCATTATTTTGATAGGAGTTTATGTGTGTGCTCCAGTGGAATAGCCTTAAATGGGACGTAGAAAATATACTACAATGGTCAAACACGTTTGATAACGTACACCAAGGGAAAAGTTGGTCAAGTCGTTTTGAGTGGTCCATAAAATTTAAGAAGCAGGGCCCTCAATAAACAATCCTTGCATTTAAACACGCTATACAATTCGAATCAGATCGTCGAATCAGATATTTTCACATAAAATGTATATATAAGGAAATACTTGATATAGACAACTTTACTCAAAAGAAATTAATTAGGAAAGAAGCAATTGCAAGAGGAGAATAATTAATACAAATAGGTAAATATTTAAAATTAACTAATTATTGTATGAGCAATTAAATTTTACTTGAGACATATAAATTTGTTAAATTAAATAACTAAAAATTACCTATAAAAAAAAAGACATTTTCTTGTAATAATGTACCCTCTTTATTTTTGTGTTAATTATTGAGTTCAGCTAATATTTGTCGAATATGGCAAGCATGTTCAAACATGTTGATGCAAAGCATCTTATGAATAGTAAAGACAAAATAAAAAGAAGAAATCCAAAGAAAATCATCATTTTTCTCTATGCTTTCAATCAAGAGGGTAACTTTTATTCTCGTTTAATTCTTACTACTAATAAAGGTGTTTGTTCGTTATTTTGTCAAAGGTAAATTAATCTCTCTTTTTTTTGTTTTAACTCCCTCCGACCCATAACGAATGTCACATTTTCCTTTTTGTCTCGTCCAAAAATAAATTTGTCTCGTCTCAAAATAAATGCCGTGTCTCCAAATAAAGAAATGCACTACTGCACAAAAGAGAAACACATTTTTTTTTTCAAAATGTTGATAAGTGTAAGGTGACATTTATTATAGGACGGATGGAGTAATGTGAAAATGAATAAAGATTTGGTGAGAAGAACATGGTTATATATATATATATATATATATATATAATATGTATATATATAAAGTAGATAGAACCCCTTCTTCTGTCCCAATAGACATTATATTTCTTGACCTGCAAGTAAATCAAACTCTAAACCCAAAAAAGACGTTAGCCAGATTTCTATTATAAAGTCACACAATAAAAGAGATTTTATGACTCTTGACCGAATACTAGTGTCTTCATGTGTAGAAAATATGGTCCTTATATTTAATAATGTGATTGATGATATTTAATGTGACTCTTGACTAAATGATCCATTTATAGGTGTGTTTGAGACTTTTTTTTTTTTTTTTATGGCTCATGATTTTTCTTATTTTTTTTCTCCCTCATTGGACCCTCATACTTTTTAAATTTATTATTTTCTTTATCTTTCTTACATTTTTCAAGTTATTATTTGAACATTCATTTTGGAATGTAGGGAGTATGTAATAGTTACACTGGCGTGGATCCCATAAACAAGGCAAAACCCATATTTTTGTTACAAAAGAAATCATGTTTTTGAAATGTCCTCATTGAAGTTTATATATATATATATATATATAATATATATATATATATATATATATATATATATATATATATATATATATATATATTTAAAGTAGATAAAACCCCTTCTTTGGTCCCAATAGACATTATACTACTTGACCCATAAGTAAATCAAACTTTAAACCCAAAAAAGGCGTTTGCAAGATTCCTATTATAAAGTCACACACAGAGTAGAGAATGAAGTTGTTCCAAATCTAAGAAAATATGGCCCTTAATTATGTGTTTTACAACATTTTATAAGACTCTTGACCGAATACTACATTTTGGAGTAATACATTTTGTTAGGACCTAACTTTGATCAATGTCTTAGTTAGTTGGTTTTGATAAAGGAATATATATATAGAACAGGGTTTATATCAAAAGATGTTATCTGTCATAATTCTTCACTTTGATAGCTATGAGTCTGACAGCTATGATTCTCCCTTATACAATGTTTACAATCAATCAAAAACATGAATCATAGTCACTCTCTAAGTCATCAAGATCATCAAGTGCATCTCAGCCCTTATTAGAGATCCTCTCTGATAGCTAAGCCTTGCCATGATCTGACAGCTATGACTTCAGTCCTCGAGACGACCATCTCCTGCCTCACACCATGTTACCACAAACTCAACCAAGTTAGATCCCGCATCTTCACAGCTATCAAGTCCATCAATGAAGACCAATGAAGACCATGAAGACCTTCTAGAAGTTCTCGGTTCAAGCTCACGGCTTCAAGCCGGCTCATGAAGACCTGCATGTGGACAAGTGGGACAAAGACCAGTCAAAGCTCATTAATGTAGGCACACAGTCATATTCCAACGGCTACATTGAAGGGTATAAATAGAGGAGTTCTTCCCCTAACAAAATTACTGAAAAATACTCATTTTCCCAGTCAATAACCCTTTCCAAACACCCACACACACCTCCTGTAATCCACACACACACACACCAATCCTCACCTTTAAAACCCTGTTCCAAACCAAAACCTTCACCCCTAAACCTCTTCACCAACAACAAACAACCCCAGTGTGTTAATTCACAAACCCAAAAAAACCTAAGACTGTACTTTAGGTGTAGAATCAGTTTGTAATCACTCAAGACTGTACTTTGAGTGTATTAGTTATTTTGTAAAATCTTGAGACTGTACTTCAAGTTGTAAAAACACTTAAGACTGTACTTTAAGTGTATCCCTAGTTGACTGTACTAATTAGGAAGAGGAAGTTCAAGGAACTTGCCTGAATCAATCATTTGTAATTTTTGTTGATTAAAGATTATAATAAAATTGATCTCACTTGTCAAGTTTGACAGTGGGGGTGGATGTAGGAGGAGTGAACTCTGAACCACTTTAAATTCTCTGTGTTATTACATTTTTGCAATCACATTCACACACTTGCATTATTTCTTTGTGTTTGTTGTCCTACCATTATTTCAAATCTCTCTTATTCCGCTGCACAATTTAACTATCATCTGACAGCTAAGCCAATACCATAGCTGTCTGATTATTTGCATATCAAGCAAGGGCCTTTCAATTGGTATCAGAGCTTGTCTTCACACTCAAAAGTCTAACAACTTGTGAAGGATTCTCTTCAAACCCACCATGCCTCAACCAAGAAGAAATAATGAGAAAGACATCCCACACATTGATGACTGTGGATCCTTTGAGATCTATGCATCAAAGATAAAAACTTATCTTGATGCAAACAGCATTTGGAACTGGTATGTTCTAGAAAATGAAGTGTCATACCCAACTCAAATCTGTACTGATGGAGGACCAAGTAAGATCAAATCCCCGAAACTTGGTCCGAAGCCGAAAAGCAATTGGTAAGTGCAAACGTGAAAGTCAAGAACATTCTTCAAAAGAGTGTAAATGACTCTCTAGCCCAAGAAATTGCTAAGGAACCAAATGCCGTAACAACATGGGCTCTTATTCAAACCAAGTTCACTAAACACTCCAAAGTTGTTAGGACACAAAACTTGTACAACTTGCTTAGGCAATTAGACAATTTCAAGTTCTACCCTGGAGAAAAGGTGAGTCTTTGCTCGACAAGGTTTGAGAACCTTGTTAGATCAATTACGATCATGGAAAAACCTTTGAACAACAAGATCTACGCCTCAAGATTTACTCATCCCTCAAGAATATGAGAAGGTAGCATTACCTATTAGAGAAGGATCTGAATGGAGCACCATGACAGGTTGAGCAATATTTTGGAAAGCTTGAAGCTTATGAACTGGAAGGTATGATAAAAATTCCATCAGTCCCCTCCATTTCACAAACCTTAGCTTTAAGCGCACAAGAAACTGTCAACAAGCCAATCACTCACCATGACATTGAGACCATTGTCAACAATGCTCTTCAAAAGATAAACATCGGCTCCAAATCTGTCGACAAACAGATCTCCCAAGAAGACATTCCAAGCCTCATTTCCATGGTCAGAAATGCCATGAAATTTCAAAAGAAATCTTTTGACAAAAAATTCAATCCCTCCACCTCTAATGCTCAACAAGACAGCTACAAGAAGGCAATTGATTGCTTCAATTGTGGAAAGCAAGGACATTACTCATCTGATTGCCCCGAACCAAGGAAACCTAGGGACAATCGACGGCTAAGAAGATGACCTACTCAAAAGAGATCATTCACAGCTCTAAGTGCAAGCTGCTACAATTGCTCCAAAAATAAACATGACAAAAACAAAGAGCAAGTCATGATTGCTGACTCATCAAAATTCGGTGATGAAGAGTATATGTCAAGTGATGACTCGAAATTGAAGGAGAAGAAGCCATGATATGCCTTATGGTGAAGATGATGAAGAATCGACAATGAGGAAGAGATGGAAGCACTTCTTTGCTGTGATGAACTAAAAGAGGTACATGATTTTAACTCGTTAAATATTGATGGTTTTAAACAATTAGTTTGCACTCTTTTAATTCAAACCAAAAAACAAAAAACTAGCTTTGCTTCACGGTCAATGAGAACCTTTCCCAATCCTCAACCATTGACAACCTCACAAAAACCATTTACGAGCTTGAAAAAGCATGCCAAGGGCTAAGAGATCAATGCATCATGCTTGAAAAACAAAACATGGATCGGCAGTGAGACATCTAATAATCATGAAAATTGTCAAAAACTCATTAATCTTGAAAAAGAAAATGATGCTCTTAAAAGAAAATAGATTCATGGAACATGTCAAGCAAAGCATTATCTCTTTTCACCTACACCCAAAGGCGTCCCGGTGACAAAACAGGGGATTGGTGCGATGATCCTACACAAAAGGTGTACACTCCTCCCACCGGTGAAAGGGCCATTGAAAAATGGTTCTAGAAAACCTAAGCTCTGGCAGCTATCAAACTCAAACCTATCCCATTCAAACCAAAGGAAAAGAAAAGGAAATCTTGGGTGGCCCCAGTCAATCAAAGGAAGGACCAAATAAAATTCAAGGAAGCAAATATATTTGGGTTCAAAAAGGGGCCAATATAAAGGAAGAAGTCAAGCTGCAAAAAGATGCTAGTCAGTCAAGCCCTGTCAGACAGCCAAGGGTTGACAGACAGCCAAGGCATGACAGACAGCCAAATTCCTCCAAACAACAAAGAACCCCAAGGCAACAAAGATTCTACAACAAGCATAAATACACCAAAAAACAAAAACCTCAATGGCAATATTCAAATGGAAGAAGCCATGCACATCAAAATGACTCTCCAAGGTCATCCCATTCAAATAATTTTCAGTTTCATCCCCAATACAGCAACCCAAACCACTACTTCAATCCTTCCCAATCCACTGTCCTTACACCTTACATGATGCAAATCATGTCATATTACCATACCCTAAACCAGTTCTTCAATAAGGGATCAATGAACAATGCTAGGGCTCCAAAGAAAAACTAATCCTTTGGGACCCAAAAGAATAAAAAGGGTACCATAAATCTTATTTTTTGTTTTGCGTATCCAGAAAGGTCTCTGGTATTTAGATAGTGGGTGTAGTAGACATATGACCTTCAATAAAGACTGGTTGCAACAATATTCCCTAAAAATGGTCCAAATGTAACCTTTGGTGACAATTCCCAAGCTAAGGTCAAAGGATCAGAAATCTTGTTACAAAAGATATCATTTTTACAAATGTATCCTATGTAGAAGGTCTCAAACACAATTTGATCGGCATTAGTCAAATCTGTGACAAGGGATATCATGTTGTTTGCACTAAAGACAAATGCCTTGTTAAAGATAAAAACAATAAAGTCATCCTAACTGGATCAAGAAAAGGAAATCTCTATTGCTTAAACTTAGAGATTGTGGAAACTTCAAATGCTCGGTGCCTTCGTCTTTCAATCAATCGATATGTCATGGCTATGGCACAAGAGATTGGCTCACCTCAATCACAAAACCATTTCCAAGCTTGCAAATTCCAATCTTGTCGAGAGGTCTACCAAAGATCCCATTCAAAAAGGATAAACTTTGCAAAGCATGTCAATGTGGGAAGCAAAAGAAATCTTCATTCAAACCCAAGACCAAGTTGGACACCTCAAGACCTATTGAACTGCTTCATATGGATCTTTTTGGACCCATAAGAACTAGATCTTTAGGAGGAAAAAGATACTCCCTAGTTGTTGTTGATGATTTCACAAGATTCACTTGGATCATTCTTCTTGAATCCAAAAGTGACACCCTTAGCTGTCTGATAAAGCTATTCAATAAAATTCAAAATCAAAAAGGGACATCCATCATCAAAATCGAGATCGACCATGGGAAGGAATTTGAGAACACTTGGAGTGGAAGAGTATTGTGATTCAAAAGGCATAGATCACAATTTTTCGACCAAGAACTCCACAAAGCAAAATGGTGTTGCAGAAAGGAAAAACAGAACAATCAGAGGCGGCAAGAACAATGCTTTGTCGAACATAATCTCCCAAAATATTTTTGGGGTGAAGGCATTACTCTCTTTGTGTATGTTCAAAACAAAACCCCGATCAACAAATTTCACAAGAAGACTCCATATGAATTATGGAACAACAAAGTCCCTACCATTTCCTACTTTCACAGCTTTGGAAGTAGATGCTTCATTCACAACAATGGCAAGAACAATTTGGACAAATTTGACTCCAAAAGTGATGAAGGAATTTTTCTTGGATACTCTAACACAAGCAAAGCTTATAGAGTGTACAACAAAAGAAGACTTGTTGTGGAAGAATCTATTCATGTTGACTTTGATGAAAACAATGATCAAAGTATAACTGAATTATGTGATTTTGATGAAGGTTTGGGAAATCTAGATAATCTCCCTGAATCATCCCCCATTCTTGATTCAACTATTCTCGAGTCATGAACAAGATTCATCAAACCTTCCATACATGGTTCCAAGAAATTCATCGACGGCCATCCTATGCCGGACGGCCATGAACCATCCCACTCTCATCAACAACCAATCAAGCCAACAAAGTCAACAAAGAATCTCTCCCACTTTCAATCCAATGGATGAGGAAGAAAATATTCAAATAAATAGTCATCCCTTGATCGATCTTCCTCAAAATCCTCCCTTAGCCGATGACAAACTAACCCTTAGCCGACAAATAACCCTTAGCCGACACCATCCCAATTCCTCATCTATTCCATCTTCATCCAATAATCCTCCTTCTCCTCCCAAAACCAATGATGAAACCACCATTACCCATATCATTCCACCCAATAAAGATCTTTACATCGCCCTTCAAATTGATAAAACCCCAGTTCCGAGACAACATTCCTTTTCTCATGAGTGCATTCATATCCCAAGTGGAACCAAAGAAGATAAATGAAGCACTCCAAGATCTTGTTGGATTGAAGCCATGGAAGAAGAACTGAGCAGTTTGAAAGAAACAAAGTATGGCAACTTGTTCCTAAACCAAGAAATCAAAGCATTATTGGAACAAGATGGGTTTTTAGAAACAAGATGAATGAAGAAGGTGTTGTAATCGTAAACAAGGCCAGACTGGTTGCTCAAGGATATAGACAAGAAGAAGGCATTGACTATGATGAGACCTTTGCACTGTTGCAAGACTTGAAGCTATAAGGCTATTTCTTGCCTATGCTTCATTCAAGAAGATGAAAGTATTTCGGATGGATGTCAAGAGTGCATTTCTAAATGGAGTTTTAAATGAAAAAGTGTTTGTATCTCAACCCCTAGTTTTGAGCATCCAAAATTCCACGATCATGTATTCAAACCGAACAAAGCATTGTATGGGCTTAAACAAGCACCAAGAGCTTGGTATGACACCCTATCTAGATATCTTCTTGGAAAAGGATTCACCAAAGGACATATTGATAACACCTTGTTTATCAAAAAATATGGAGATGATCGGTTGCTCATCCAAGTCTATGTTGATGACATAATCTTTGGCTCATCAAATGAGAACTTGTGCAGAATTTGGAGATATCATGAAGGATCGGTTTGAAATGAGCATGATTGGTGAGCTCACCTTCTTCTTAGGCCTTCAAGTCAAGCAAATGAAGGAAGGAATCTTCATCAACCAAGCCAAATACTCAAGGGATATGATCAAAAAGTTTGACATGCAAACCGCATCCCCTGCTAAAACTCCCTTGTCAACCACAACCAAACTTCATGCCGATCAAGATGGTCATAGTATAAATCCAACACTTTACGTAAGCTACATAGGATCTCTCCTATATCCGACGGCTTCAAGACCGGACATTATGTTTAGTGTATGTCTATGTGCTAGGTTTCAAGCTAATCCCAAAGAATCTCATCTCTCATTTGTCAAGAGAATTTTGAGATATATCAAAGGAACCACCGATTTTGGCTTGTGGTATCCCACTGAATCCCCATTCTCCCTAGTTGGATTCACCGACTCGACTATGCAGGTGCAATCTAGACAGAAAATCCACTAGTGGTGGATGCCGGTTTGTTGGATCAAGGATTATCTCATGGTCAAGCAAAAAGCAAACCTCGGTTGCAACCTCAACCGCCGAGGCCGAGTACATTGCTTTGCGAGCTTGTGTTGTTCACAAATTCTCTACCTTAAAAGTCAACTTCAAGACTTTGGAATTGAATTATCAAACATTCCCATCTTCTCGTGACAACTCAAGTACCATTGCTATGACAGAAAATCTGTCCAACATTCAAAAACCAAGCACATTGAAGTCGTGCATCATTTCATCGTAGATCATGTTGAAAAAGGGAATATCAACCTTGCAAAAGTTTGCACCGAGAACAATGTCTACGATATTCTCACAAAAGCCATGGATGAAAAAAGATTTGAACTATTAAGAGCCATGCTTGGGATGATTAATATGCCAAAATAAAAGGGGTGTTCTTCTTAAACAAAAGAGGATTACAAACAGAGTAATGCTATCACAATGTTGCTCGATAGCTATTACCTCATACACATTCCTAACAAGCCATCCACCGACAAACTATCAATCCAAAAGCCTTGAAAACCAAAAACAACAAAAACTTACAACAAAAACATACAAACAACCCATCAAATCCTTCTCTCTCATCTCAACTCACCCATCAAAAACTTCTTCCAAACCAAACAATCCTCGGATCCACTCTCTTCTCTTCAAACCTTCTCCTCTGTTTGTCAGACATTCTTTGGAAATGTCACAGTCTTCCCCAGACCCTCCACCGGCACTCATTCCTTCATTTCTAGCCTCCCGAGTTGATTGCAAGGTTTGTTGGTACCTTTGCAACCACACTGGGTGCCTCTCCAAGAAAGGATCAATGGAAGTGATCAATATTGGAGAGAAGGACTTGCCCTTCTAGGCCACCACTCTTCAACTGGATCATATGGTGAAGCAATCCCTCCATAGAGTAACAAAGCTAAATTCTCTGAAAAAGAACCATTCCCTGTGATTGCAAAATGGTTGACCAACATTTGACTCCACTCTCTCCACAAGAGGTACTCTTGCGGGTGAAGCAACCCACAACCTGGTTGAACAGTATGAGATGGTTGAAGAAGGAGATATATGCACTCCTGCAAAGTTATCTCCTCTACCTTCCAACAAACCAACTCCTGGAGAAAGAGAATCCCGCTCACAGTGTATAAAGCTTATCTTGCTCAATCCTTCTTCCGACGGCTAAGCTTCTCTCCTTAGGCCGTCCGAGCCTCCGTCCCGCTTTACCAACTCCCCCAATGTGTATACCCTTTCTACCTTACTCCTTCCCTTACTTGACTCTCCTTGATCAACTTTGATTGTCTTCCCAAAAAGTCTTATTCCTTCTCCCTCTTTACTGTCAATCTTTTTCCTGACAGGCTACCTCCTTCATCTCTATGTCTTCATCAACCCTCACTCTCTTTTTCTTACCCTTATCATTCACTCTCTCTGAACTTTCAACAATATTGAAAGTCTCTCTATCTATCTCCATCTCATCACTCATCAAATCATCCTCTCCATTTTTCCCAAAGACCAATTGCTTTGCTGTTTGTGCCATAACCTTTGGATTGAAC
Source organism: Adenophora triphylla var. japonica (assembly GCA_022495995.1). Taxonomy (NCBI): domain Eukaryota; kingdom Viridiplantae; phylum Streptophyta; class Magnoliopsida; order Asterales; family Campanulaceae; genus Adenophora; species Adenophora triphylla. The sequence continues at coordinate 101,898 of JAFEMH010001061.1, forward strand.
TTTGAAGAAAATCTTCCCATTTTTGTTTGTAAATCAATCGAATAATTTTCCTCTCGAAGTTTTCATTGTTTTATAGGCAAATTTTCACCTAGCTATCTCGTACAATCATCATTCAAACTAGCTTAACCGTCGAGAGATTTCTTTCAATGACTAGGTTAAAGCAAACTTTAAGTGATTTGATCGTGTTAATTGCTCACAATTGTCACTTCCTTCGCCGCCTCTTCCACCGCAAATCTCCTTGAAAAAGAGAATGTTCTTCTTGTGTTTTGTGGGAATTAATGTCTCAACATGGGGAAGGGTAAAAACCCTTGTTCATATGAACAGTTACTTAACTTTGTAACCCCCAATGCTCATTAAAACCCACGTTCCACTCATCATTTATCTCTCTCTCTCTTTCGCAATCACCAAAATTCCTATTTCCTTAACCCTCGCCTTAAATTTCTTCTTTCCCTCTCCAATCTACCATCGTATTTCTCCAACCCTAATTCTTTTTCAAGCATCAATGGCGGACTCCAAAAGCAATGTACCCAGATGCTCATGGTTACTTCATCAAACCCAACTTCTATGACTCTCGAAGTTGGAATCCTCATCAAAGAACTTCTTGAGGTAAATGAACTACTTGATTTTATGGGAGCTAAACCCCCAATTTATGAAGAACTCCGTGCGGCAGAAATTTATTTGGTAGGAAGAAGAAACAATGAAGATAATTCAATAACCGCCACCATAGAAAATGTAGAGATAACTATCACTCAAGAAATGGTTAGTGATGTTTATGGAATCCCAAATAAAGAAGATGCTTTGTGAAAAATATATGGGATAGAGGATCGAAAGATTAAAGACGTATATGAAAAATTTCTTGGTGTTAAAATCATCGACTTCAAAGTCGTTCAAGACAAAGCTATGGTGAAGAACAAAGATGATATCTTCAAGTCAACACTGATGGATGTGGTCAACAAAGCCATTGATGGCAAACAATCCTCATTTGACCAAATGGGATCAAATGAGTGGAAGCAGATGCTCAGCCTAATGACCAAGGATACAAATTGGTGCATTGTCCTTCTCCACAATTTCCAACTTGCAGTCTCATCCTCTACTCTCAAATTCAAGAAGCAAGGTGGAAGGATGAACAACTTCAGATTCATGAGTGGAATTCTTGAAGTTCTAATTCCAAAGCTCAAACCTGCTCTATCCAAGAAATGGCTCAAGACAGTGAAGCTGTCAGAAACAAGATGTTTCAATGAAAGAACCTTTTCATTGAAACAAAAGAAGGGAATTGTTATGAAGGCTGGAGATATGAATGAGCCTTGAAAGTTTCAAAGAAGCCCAAGAAAAAATGCTTGAAGAAACAAGAATAAAGGTTGATCATTGGAAAGAACTGATAGCTTTGGCTACTAGTAGAAGAATAAAAAGAGGAGTAAAGACCAATGTCAAGAAAACTGGAGTGCTAAAGAGAACTGTGGTATCTCCTAGCAAAAAGAGCAAAAGCAAGGATGATCTGATAGCTGACAGTGAAGGAACCATCTCTGACAGCCATGCTAAGAATGTTGAAGAAAGAGGTGATGTTGATAGCCATGAGGTTGACACTATGGATCAAGATGATGCTGGTGATGCTAACATAGATCCTCAAGAGCTTCAGCAAATTTCTCTTGCCCTATCCAAAACCCTTCACAAAGGAAAGCAACCTCGCACAGCCTATCCCCTCCAAATGACACTACCAGATCCAAGGTACAATCCTCCTTAACCATTTCTTCTAAATCATTACCAAAGAAAAGAAAACTTGAAAAGAAAGCCCCCAAATCAAAGAAAACCAAAATATCTACCCCTTCCATCTCCCCAAAATCCACACCCAGCTCAGGTCATCACCCATCAAGCTATCCTCAATCTCAAAGAACCATTAGATAAGCAACCTTTAAGGGGGAACATTGATGAGAATATCCCCTCTACCCAACCTCAACAGCTAGCTAAAATCCCGAGAGCTATTGAGGCTATTGAGTTGGATGGAAACCCCGACACCGAAAAGGCCGTTCTTTTGTATCTTAAGGATTTTCTAAGTGAGGAAGAATCGTAGTGGCCCTAGATGAACTCGAGACTTAGGTTAATGCAGTAAAAGAAGTGGACCAGGTGAGTCATCTAGAAACCCCAAGGTGACAAATATGAATGTAGATAGCCATACCTTCCCTTCCATTCCCGAGACCGAACACGTAAATGATCCCGCCCAACCGTTGAAATTGAAAGGGGAATCTTGATAATACTTCTAAGGTCATTCAAAATCTCAAGAAGGTTGGAGTTGAGATTAATCCCATTCTTGTCTCAAAAGGAGAATCAATTGTGAATGCTTGCAAAGGCCTTGTGCTTGATGGAACTCAAGAAAATGAGGAAGCTATGATAGCTATCCTTGAGAAAAGGTTGGCCAAAAGTGAAGTAAGGGCAGCCTTGAATCTCCTTAAATCTCAATTCACTTCCAAACTCTTTTAATCAAAGTCTTGGCCAAACCTCCGAGTCAATCCCAACCGTTTCAACCCAATCCTCTCGCACCTTCCAAGCCAACTTCTCCAATTCCCGAAAATGAACCTTTTGAAGCCTCTCCACAAAGTCCAATACTGGCCGGACAAGGTCAAGACATATCTCGATGCTGATCCCATTCCTAACAGTCCTCTCACAGTTCTCCAAGTCATTCTATTCCTCCAAATCCAAATCAATCCTTCCTTCCCAAAAGGGAACCTTGGATGCTTAGCTGTGGCATTGATTTCTCTATGTCTTCCATCAAAGCAAAGAAGGACAAGGTTACCCCATGTAACTCACATCCCGTAAATAGCAAATCCCTTCACCTATCCAAAATTCTGGAACCGTCAAGAAATGGTTTGATTGTTGTAGCAAGAAACCTTGCAGGGTTAGTTTTCTTTGCCTATGAAAATGGCAACCGTCAAGAACCTCCTCCACCTCCAACTTTGTTCATCAAATCCCATCATTCCCAAAGTTCATCACTCCCAATACTCTTCTTGATTGGGAAGTTCTTTTCACCAACTCATCTCTCCATCACTCAATTCATGCTTGTATATGCCAAAGGGTTTAGTCTTCACCCCGTGCATCGACCTTGCAAAACACTTTTCCTTTCACCGTTTGAACAAAAGTGTGCCATTATGCTTTTATTAAGCAAAACTGTCAACATCTTTTCCCCAACTCTTAATCCAGAATTGAGCCCTACCTTTCACCCTTCATTACCGTAGATCCTATTAACTTCACCTCTCCCAATAGAAAACTCTCATTTCAAAAACTTGGTCTCTATTCCCGAGATCAAAGAATTCGTATCTTCCATTGCCGTCGCCAAAGCAGAACCGTAACCGTTATTGATCTTTCCTCGTACTCCGACAGCTATGATGATGATAGTGATAATGATGCTCCCTCAAGCCCCGATCAAGACTCTCCAACAATATTTCCATCCCCTACAGCTTCCAACCCTCCTCGCAATTCACTCATTCCTTCACTAATGCTCAAGTATCGCCCGCCACAACCAGATCAATTCGGTGTGCCCTTCAAGAACAAGAAAACCAGAACAAGAAGAAACATTTTCATGGGGCACAAATGAGAATCGAAATGATCAAATGCCCCTTAAGGTCTCAACCGAAGTCAAAGGAAGACAAATACTTCAAGTATGATGAAAGGATGTCCTGGGAATGGAACAATGAGTTCTTCTACAGAGGAGTTGAGCCCGAAATGAGAAGAGAGCTAGAGGATGAAAGAAATCGATTCTATCAGCTGTGCAAGAAAGAGATGAATTCTATGATCAATTGGTCGATGAATAATTGTATTTGTTATGGAACAAATTTTTTTGGTTAAAAACAATATGTTTTGTTTGCCTCGGTTGTATGACAAGATTTTGTGAACTCTTCTCATCCCGAGATTTATTCCAAGTCTTCAATCTCATTTTGATTACCTCTGCCCGATATGATTCCTTGGATTACTTCTTTTATTATTTCTCTTATCAACTGTGAAAACTTGTTCTAAATAAATCTTCCTTTACCAAAAAGGGGGAAATTGTTAGGACCTAACTTTGATCAATGTCTTAGTTAGTTGGTTTTGATAAAGGAATATATATATAGAACAGGTTTATATCAAAAGATGTTATCTCGTCATAATTCTTCACTTTGATAGCTATGAGTCTGACAGCTATGATTCTCCCTTATACAATGTTTACAATCAATCAAAAACATGAATCATAGTCACTCTCTAAGTCATCAAGATCATCAAGTGCATCTCAGCCCTTATTAGAGATCCTCTCTGATAGCTAAGCCTTGCCATGATCTGACAGCCTATGACTTCACCCTCGACACCATCTCCCTCGCTCTCACACCATGTTACCACAAACTCAACCAAGTTAGATCCCGCATCTTCACAGCCTATCAAGTCCATCAATGAAGACCAATGAAGACCACCGAAGACCTTCTAGAAGTTCTCGCTCAAGCTCACACTCGAAGCCGGCTCATGAAGACCTCGCATGTGGACAAGTGGGACAAAGACCAGCCAAAGCTCATTAATGTAGCCGCAAATATATTCCAACGGCTACATTGAAGGGTATAAATAGAGGAGTTCTTCCCCTAACAAAATTACCGAAAAATACTCATTTTCCCACCAATAACCCTTTCCAAACACCCACACACACCTCCCGTAATCCACACACACACACACCAATCCTCACCTTTAAAACCCCGTTCCAAACCAAAACCTTCACCCCTAAACCTCTTCACCAACAACAAACAACCCCAAAGTGTGTTAATTCACAAACCCCAAAAACCTAAGACCGTACTTTAGGTGTAGAATCAGTTTGTAATCACTCAAGACTGTACTTTGAGTGTATTAGTTATTTTGTAAAATCTTGAGACTGTACTTCAAGTTGTAAAAACACTTAAGACTGTACTTTAAGTGTATCCCTAGTTGACTGTACTAATAAGGAAGAGGAAGTTCAAGGAACTTGCCTGAATCAATCATTTGTAATTTTTGTTGATTAAAGATTATAATAAAATTGATCTCACTTGTCAAGTTTGACAGTGGGGGTGGATATAGGAGGAGTGAACTCTGAACCACTTTAAATTCTCTGTGTTATTACATTTTTGCAATCACATTCACACACTTGCATTATTTCTTTGTGTTTGTTGTCCTACCATTATTTCAAATCTCTCTTATTCCGCTGCACAATTTAACTATCATCTGACAGCTAAGCCAATACCATAGCTGTCTGATTATTTGCATATCAAGCAAGGGCCTTTCACATTTGATAACGTATATAATGGGTTAAATTAATCAAGTTTTAGTTCAAAATACTAGTTTCTCTGTCCCAAATTCAATGTCAAAAAATAAAATAAAAAATTTGCTCCTATCAAAGGGTAAATTTGAATTTCTTTTTTTTTTTTTTTTTTTTTTTGACATTTATTTTGGTACCGAGAAGGGAGCACTGTATTACAAATTAGAAGCCAAGGAGTTTTAGTTCAAACGGCTTATTACAAGTGAATAAACTTAAATAAATTAAAAGAGACATGTGTACATTATCTTCAAAAGGCTTTAGCAAAATTGGCAATAAGAAATTTGAGTTACTGTTACATAAATGGACATCAGAGACAGACTCTTCCAATACATGAAACCAAGTTATTTGGCAAGACAACTTTTTTGGCAGAGCCTTTCGGGTTCTGGACAACATTATTTCCCATCATAAACGATAACCATCCATCCGCTTCTACGAATTAACTGGCTTGCCATTTAATTTTGGGAACGGGTCTTGCTTGCTCAGAACTACCACTTTGCTCTTATGCGCAAAGTAGCCTTTCATAAGATTCTTGTATATCAAAATGGACATAATGCACTCAACACAAAGAAAATTTTATAATCAAAAGAGAATACTTCCACCTTTCGTAACCTACCGCTATACTAACTGGACAATTGAAAAAACAAACTTGGAAATAAATGAGTTTCCGATCAACGCTTGTGGAATTTTGTGTTAATTTTTTTTTCTTTTTGTTATATTTATTTATTTTTAAAAAAATGGGGGGGGGGGAGTGGTGATGGGGGTGTGAAGAACTACGGTAGAAAGTAAATGAAACCTTACCTCAACCAACTTATACTTGTCCAAGAGTGAATTCTTAGGCAAGATGCCTATTGAAAGCTTCACAGATATCAGATATTTCAGGATCATCCTAATTCAACAGATTCACGGAAATACAGCTTCAGTTTCGGAGATATACAAACAATCAATAGATGCACAAGACCTTTTGAAAAGTAAGGAAAGCATATTGTGCCAATACAGGCACCTAAGAGCATGACTTCTACAACAAACAAAATCGCATGAACAAACTTGTCCCCGTTTTGCTGTTTATTTGAACTTTTATATGCCCTGTTTAGATTTTCATTACAATTTGATATCATTCTCTAGATTTCATAATGTCAATTGGCAGGTCAAGAAAACTTTTAGATACATAATAATAAAACACAATAACATCATAGGCAAACAAACTAATGAAGGGAACAGGTTCCAGCTCTTAAGTATTTACTATGAGGCCTAAAAGGACAAGAAAATTCAGGCACAGCCATTTAAAAAGCAAGTCCTAATGAGTAAATAATGGTGATTAGGAAATGACTTATTGGGTAACCATATCAATCATGACTAATTAATCAATCCACACTTCGAAACTAACAGATTAGTTGAAAATTTGAAATGATTTCCTCGTGAAGATCATAAAATGTCAATACAAAAATATATGCAGCAAGAAGACCCGAATCGAACCTTATATTTGCCTCACCGTGGGAATTACAATTTCTCAAGGCATATGATAGTTTATGATCAGCCTGCAGAATACAAGACAGAGATGTGTTATGCCGCGCTCTATTTGAAAGCAACCCAGTATCCTTAACCCTAGTCCAACAAGCGATTAGCTCAAATCTAACTACAAGGACCGGGATGGAACAAAAAAGAGATACGTACATAAGAATATATCAAGTACCAATTAGTCACCACTAATCCTTAAAACATGCACACCAGCACAAAATGGATACTATTGCATGTGTCATAACATCAAAGATGCCATCATTGTGGTGAAATGAAAAATGAGACTACTTACAGCAAGAAAATTTTCATTGAACACTTCCAGGCGACCAGTGTAATACATATAGGTGACCTGAAATGGCATACCAAGGAAAAGATAGCTCTTATAGTTTCCATGATCAAAGATCTCAGACGATGAAGTCAACTCTCACCTTATTCTTGACAGGGAATTCTTCAAAATCAAATATGCGAGCAGTTTCAATACTTCTTATCACACTTCGGTAAAGATGAACTATGCCAAGCTGCAAAAAGTAGTAGAGCACAGCAGGATCAAAGCATGTTACACAGCCAATTTGCAAATTCATAAACATTGTCGGTGGGAAAGTTTGCACATCTAAAGATTTGTTTGAACTCCATAGACTCAGAAATATCTTCATCTTAAAGCTAATGGTGCAAAAGTTTCCTAGTAAATAACCTATCACTTGGTGTTACCGTTACAAAAAAAAAAGTATAAGTTGCCGGCTAACAAAGTAAACAAGAAACCAAAAACCAAAAACAAATGATAGTTGAAAAGAAGAAGAAAGATAGATACATGCATGCATACATACATACATATGTAACATATCCATGTCTATATCTATATTTATGTCTATATCTATATCTACTGTACTAATAGAAGCATAAACTAGCAAAATATCTCTTTTTGGACCAATCCTATGTCAGTGGCTACCCGGTGGCGAAGCCAGAAATTTTCAGAATGGGGTCAAGGCTACTTCTAAAAATATGTTATTGAGGTGTCCAAATTTAGTATAAAAGGGGTCCATGTAATAATTTAGTGCAATCTTTACCTAAAATTAAGGGAGTCAAAGTAGTAAAAAACCATTTTTCTAAAACTTGAAGGTGCTAAATTAACACTATCCAATATTTTTTTGGTCTAAACTACCAGTATTCGAACACTTTCCAAAATTGAAGGAGGTCAAATGACCCCCATACCGCATACGAGGCTTCCAAACTTCGAACATAAAAAAAATGCATGTTACAAACGTTTAGTTATACTATGGCAGAGTGATATCCAAACCAAACCAAAACGTAATAACATATAATGTGAAATGGAGAAAAGAAAGAAAAACTAATAATGCAGAAAATTACCTTTGGGATAAAGAAAAAATCATCCTGAGAGGATAACTCCCCTATGATATCCAAGATCAACAGCAATTTCATCGGGCAACCATGACCTGAACAAGAATTCTTCTACTAGTGCAAGACCAGTTGCTGTTACAAGACCTCGACCAATAGATGCAAATACTTTACTATAGGATGGAGTTGTTGGCCAAGATATGGAGACGCAACCGAGTAATGCGTTTAATGAATGTATGAAGAGTACAAGCATGACCCCTCCAATCAAACCGAAGATGAAATTTTGGACCTGCGAGCAAGGTCGCAAAATTTAGCATTTCTGTTGAAAATGGGAAAATCAAAGTAGAATTCATGTCAGCTTGAGATTTGAGGGAAGCTGCAGACTGCACGTAAATAAATATACCATTTCACATAGAATAAAAACAGAGCGTTGAGAATGTGTTTTGAGCAACCACCCACAATTGTATGGACTCATGTATGAATCGCGCTAGAGATTCTGCTAGAGGAGAGTTAAAAAAATGGTCCAAAACTTTTTTGCGCTGTTTTGAGCAAAATTTGGTATCTTAAAGGGGAGAGATAAATTTGTAAACCAATAATCATTGGGGATCAAGAAAGAATTAGGCAGCTATGCATCCGATAGAAGACCCCTGAGGTTTGACCGAAGAAATTGATAAAAGGGTTAATGACAATTTAGGGCCTGTAGTATAGGGGCATTACCACATTGGGGCCCGAAGTCCAAAAACTATCAATTTAGGGCCTTAATTTACAATTTTGATCAAATTGGGGTTTTTTGACGTTTTTCGTCCAAAAGCACCGTTAACTGACCCTGTGCGTTGCACGTGACATTTTGTGAGGGTAATTTGGTGATTTCGCAATTGACGGAATTAAATAAGGTGTTTAACGTCGACCATGGAGGAGAATCAATTGAAGAAGACAACGGCAACCTAGGTTTCCTTGCGACGCTGGTTCCTTGCAACAATTAGGGCAAAATTTGGGGTTTTCATCATGAGCATTGAGAATCGAAGATGCAGATGCGGTGAAGTAGCACGATTGCAGACATCATGGACCGAAAGGAATCCTAGTAGAAGATTTCTACAATGCCCATCTGCAAGTAATTTTTGACTTCTAATTTTTTTTGTAAGTTTAATTTGTTTTTGATCTAAATTTTGTCCAAATTTTATTCAAGGAAATTGTGGGTATTTTTCATGGGTTGATCCAGAGATATGTGGAAGATCAAAGGCAGTCATACCTGGTTTGATCCGTAATAGAAACAAAATGCAGGAGGAAATTGGAAGATTGAAAAGACAAATAAAGTTCTTGTGGCTACTATTGTTGTTTTCTTGGGTTGTATGTTTCTTCTGTTTGTTTAGTTAGTCTATGCTTATGTTCGAAAGAATTGTAATGGTGATGGATTTGCTTATGTGACATTGAATTTGTATTAGGTATGCTGTTGTGGACTTGCTTTTGTGATATATTGGCTTTGAAATAGATATGTTGTTGTAGTCTTTGTAATATCTATTGACTGATTGAATGAAGAAAGTTTGGAGTTTGGTAAAACATTGTTCTTGTCTCTACTATTGTTGTGTTCTTGTGGTTGTATGTTTATTCTGTTGAGTGATTGAATGAAGAAAGACTGAAGGAAAACACCCATGTAAATCACAACAGCTACAAAATAAAGGATTCCAAGGTCATATGTTATATATCAATAGTTGTGGTACAAAAAGACATTTAAGTTTGAACAAAACATATCCAAAAGTAAAGAAAACTGCCCATATGGCATAACACTAGGAATGGACCACACAAGGCCATTAAGTTTTAACCTAACATTGTTTATCCAAAAGACCATTCAACTACATGTACAATAGAGAATAAGACAGACCAAAAGCAAAAGAGAATCAAAGCCAACATTGACCATTTACTTTTTAGTTACACTCAAATTCTTAGCTGTCTTCTTGAGATTCTTCATTGTGACATATCTCTTTCCACCCCTCTCAAAATAAGGCTGTGAAGGGTTATCTGTGTCAGCGTTGCTGGTAGTACCATGCTCCCCAGTCACAGAAATGCTTGTGCCTGCTTTTGAGATTCCAAAGTCTCCATCCCCTGCTCTCACATTGCTTTCCACCTACCATTGACCAAAAAATGAATGTAAGAATTTAATGCTTAGAACTTACAACTTTTATTTAAAGTTAGGTACTCACATTGGTTGTTGGTTTTGAAGGACATTTTTTCTTGTTGTGTCCTGACACCTTGCATATACTGCATTTAACAGTCCTAAGGTAAGTATTCCTCTCGTAGTTTCGAGTTTGTTGATCAAACACCTCATCTACATTTCGTTCTCCCCTCCCTCTTGGTTTGCGCACCCTCGTACTCCGTAATGCTCCTTCTTCACCACCTTGTCCACGTGGTAAACCTTCGTTAGTCCTCTTTCTTAATTTCTTTCGTCTTCCAGGTTGTGTTCTTTCGCTCTTCGGGGCGGATGTGATCCAATCCGTAAGTCCCCACATGTCGTGACCATCCATGGATTGATGAGGAATCAATAAACTTTGTTATATGTGACAACACTGTAACAAGGATCAACATAATCCTCTGCCTCTAAGCCTTTAGTTAACAAACATGAGATTGCATGATTACAAGGTATGCCACATAATTCCCATTTTCTGCATGTACATGTCCTGTCATTTAGATTCACTGAGTACTGACTATGAACTGTGCTAACTTGAAATTTCCCACCACCTCGCAGATATTGGAATGCAATCAAAGAATAAATTGTTTCCTCTTCTGAAGTTCCTTGTGTATCTTGGGACACAACCTCAACCTAGACCACTTTTTAATGGCAATTTCCCTATTCTCATCAAGCCTTGCCATGATCATGTTTCTGATTGTCTCTAGACATGCAAGTATAGGTTTATCCCTAGCATCCAAAATGAAACTGTTGAAACTTTCAGCTAATTTATTCAAGAATATCACACTTTGTCTCACTCGAAATGAGACCTAGACCAAATTGTGGAGGTTTATCTCGAGAACCAATCAAAACACTCTTGGTTATATGCTTTAATATCCTCCATACATGCCTTATACCTACTTTCGCAGCCGCACATGCCGCACTCCATAGCCGATCTCTCGTAAATCAATCCTCTAAATCCAACCGATCTCATATTAGCTAACATATGCATTACACAAAATCGTGTTCAGCATTAGGCAAAAAGAAGCAATGGCATCAATCAAACCCTTTTGTTTATCAGACATTATAACATACTCTCTGTCATCAACAATTTCCAAGTCATTCACCATTAACTCAACAAACCAATTCCATGTCTCCTTTGTTTCAGCCTCCACAATTGCATAACAAACTGGAAACCAATTATTATTTGGATCAATACCACATGCTGCTAATAACTGACCACCATATTCCCCTTTTAGAAAACAACCATCTAAATAAATGACTTTCCTACACAACTTAAAACCCTCTTTCAAACCTCTTAGACAAACATAGAATCTCTGAAATATTGATTTACCATCCATCATATTGTCCTCAACTGTCATGCATACGTAACTTCCAGATTTCTTAACCTCGCCTCCTCTGCATAATCCCATAATTTGAAGTACTGATCTTTCACACTACCTTCAATCAATTGAAATGCTTTTTTCCTTGTTCTGTATGCTTGTTGCATAGTAATGTCTGACTTGTACTTGTTCATAACAACTTTCTTAAAAGCCTTTGCAGAGATCTGTGGGTTTGATCTCCAATCATTGACATGCTCTTTTGCCAACCACGTAGGCTTCAGGTGTCCACTCTTGAACTGATTTGGACAGGTGTGGCAAGTGTTGAGAGTTTTAATCACCAGATTTGTATCTCCTTGACATGTTGAAGCAAACAACAACCATGGACAAGTGTCCTTACATTTGGCCCTAACTCTTTGTTTCACTTGCTTCACAAATATGATAGGCCTATGCTCTGAAATTGCATGCTTTCTTATAGCATCAACCAAGACTTTATGATCAGCAAACTGCATCCCCAGTTCAAAGACAGGTTTATCCATATCCACTTTTGGATTGAACACTCTACCCCTACCCCTATCATCATCACTTGCATAATCTTTCAAGCCATCGTCAGAATCATACTCAATTTCCACATTGCTACCCTTTCACACCAACCCCATATGACCATTATCAACTATTTTTTTCCAGTATCCCTACCCGTAGAGGTCACTTTAGATCCTCCAACTTCATCACCATTAACCTCAACCTCAACTTCCATGTCATCCTCTCTACCCTCATACTCACTATCATGTAAAGATTCATGTTCAGAATCCTCCAATAATCTTTGTAAATCACCAACCACATCAACATCAGTCATTCCCTCACATCTCCCATCTATTTCCACATACAGTTCAACAACCCTCTTCTTCTTAGACATAAACATTGCAATATCAGCTGCATCATTATCATTTTTAATTAACCTTAGTTCTAGATTTACCATTGTATCAAACTGTAAATCCCCAACCTTTTGGTACAAAGTATAATTATCTGATTCCACACCAGCCTCTTTAACAGCTAACTTAAGTTCAAGCATTGACACACAATCAACCTCAAAATAGTCAAACCAAGTGACATTTCCTCCATTGTATGTACTCATACCCATACTGCCTGTAGTAAAGTAGCCCCCATGATGAAGCTTTATAGAAAATTGTTCTTCAGACTCTACACATATGAAAATTGAAGAAAAGAAAAGCATAAAAAGGTGTAATAGGTTGAATTTATACATATTTAATGGACAATAGGTAAAGAAAAAAAGTATATTCAAACTAACATGGGACCACTTCATGAAAAACAACAAAGGACTACATTTTTTAACACAAAATCAAATAAAAAATCACAGAGCATATTTGGGACCACTTCGTGCCCTAATTTTTCCATAAAAATTACCGTAATTTGGTGTGGATGGATAGAGGCAACCCTTCTTCTTTCGCTTACACCAAGTCATTTTTCTTCACTGAAATCACCAATCGATTCTATGAAATCGATTCTTCAAGCAAGGAAACCTAGGTTGCCGTTGTCTTCTTCAATTGATTCTCCCTCCATGGTCGACGTTAAACATCTTATTTAATTCAGTCAATTGCGAAATCACCAAATTACCCTCACAAAATGTCACGTGCAACGCACAGGGTCAGTTAACGGGGCTTTTGGACGAAAAACGTCAAAAAGCCCCAATTTGATCAAAATTGTAAATTAAGGCCCTAAATTGATAGTTTTTGGACTTCGGGCCCCAATGTGATAATGCCCCTATACTACAGGCCCTAAATTGTCATTAACCCTTGATAAAAAGGTCTCCCCATCTTTTATAGCAAAGATATAAGCTAGACTGATTAAATTTCTTTCTTAAACCTTAGTTTGAAGCCCAATCTTTAATATTCAAGGTTAATGAAGATTTCAAATTCCCAAAAGTTACTCTCTTGGACTGATTGAGCCACCCATGCTGAGCGACTCCCTGTGTGAACCAGCCCTTGAACCTTAAGTGCATAAAGTTTCAGCTAGAATATGGAGGACAAAGGTAGCCAAATGGGTTGACAGGAAAAAGAGCACTCACAGCAAAAGTTATTGTGAAAGTGTATCCAATGAAAAGGCCACAGTTCCCACAGAGAGTTCCCCCTACATACAACACATTTATTAGCATATGAAAAGGTCAAAGGTCTAAATCCTGAAATGAGTTTCTACAAAGAGAAACTAAATTGTAATAACAGAGAGTTGCGGGTCTATACATGCATCTGAAAGGCTAGAAATTGATGTTACCCATGAGTTGAGCTAGACCATAAAATGATCTGTGCTGATTTCTAACTCACATTTAAAGAGAAATGAGAGCAGCTTGGCTTGAAAGTGCTTACCGCCTTCACTTTGCTTCCTCCTAGACAATACAATGCCATCAAAGATATATAAACAGAACAGCCACTCTAGTCACGGACTCGTTAACAGACTTAAAAATTCCGAGCCTTATGCCACTACTCTGATAAGCAAGCACCTGTCAATTTCCACAGAAAAATGCTACATGTATGAATATCACAACAGCATCTCCAGATAAGCATTAAAAATTATGGTATTTACAAATCTATAAAATGGCCAGAATCTAACCTGGCTACCAAACATTGACATTTGACGTTTTTCTCCACCAAAAGATCTTACCTGTATGCAGAATGAAGAGTTAATAACTCACCTGCCGAGCTTCGAGATTTGAAACTGCCATTGCACCTACATATGGGAGGCTCTCAATCACAGCATCTGCCAAGTCCGAAATGAAGCTGGGTTCACATCCTAGTGCAGGAACACGCCCGCATTTCTCTATACCAGATTTTAGAGCCAGTTCCTTGTACTCTACATCAATTTCTTCTAACGTTTCGATATGTTCACTAACGAAGCTGAACCAGGTGTCAAATTAAACCAATTAAAGGGGAAAAAATGTCAAGAGTATTCAATTATCACAAAAAGAGAATTAATTTGAATCTGGTAACTAATAATTGAGAAATCATCTCTTCAGAACGTTCAACTACCTGATTGGTACAGCCAAGAGACTTTTAACTCCTTTCTGGCCAAGTTCAACAATTGTCTCATCTGTATAAGGTTTCAACCATTCAACAGGTCCAACTCTACTCTGGATCAGAGTAAACAAACAACAGTCACATAAACGGCACATTGCATTTGTTTCATAAAATTGGATGTAGAAAGAACACTAAGGTAAGAAAAAAGTTCAACATATTGCAATAAGCAATAGTATTACGTACCCCCTTCATTCCCAAAAAAAAAATGTCTTAAAAATAACAATAATTATAGTGTAATTTTTAACAAGGTACAAGCAAGTAAAGCCTAGCTCAAAAACACGTTGACTTGTCAAATGGGAATTTTTGGGACGGAGTATATGCATTGTTTCTCTGCACGAATGTAGTTATCATACCAATGAACTTTATATTAAGAACATTAGTATTAGCACAAAATTAAGTAAATATATAAGCACCTGATAAGCAAGAGTACATGGATTATTTATCTTCCTCCTTTCTAACTCTTCCATTATTAAATCAACGCATTCCTCCATCTCAGCCTTGTATGGATCACCAGCTTCTTCAACATATGCAAGTGGCACTCCA
Organism: Adenophora triphylla var. japonica; assembly: GCA_022495995.1. Lineage (NCBI taxonomy): Eukaryota > Viridiplantae > Streptophyta > Magnoliopsida > Asterales > Campanulaceae > Adenophora > Adenophora triphylla. Next base: position 117,198 of record JAFEMH010001061.1, read on the forward strand.
TGAGCACTAAAAAATATCATCACCTGTAATTCTCATTTTCAGTTGAACTAGTTTAGGATAAAAGAAGGAAGGGACTATAAACGCAAAGGACAAAAAGTGGGATGCCAAGTAAATTTGGCCCTTCTTTATAGTCAAAAGAACAAAACTAAGAAAGGAATAAATATCAGTTTTTTGTAGCACCAAGACGAGGTGTTCCTCTGCATGCACTAGTTATAATTGAAACATTTGACTCGGCCAATCATTAAAAATAGGGTTGGCAACCAATACCCTTCTGATTAGACTTCCCGTTACCTTCTCTGGCTGGCTAAATTTTTCCAATTCCTTTTCAATCAAATTCGCCATAGCTTTTATATAACCTTCACGCTGGTACCAGGAAGGTATAACAGTGTGCTTTAGTGCTTGGGTTCTAAAATCAGAAAACCAAGTCAAATTAAAAAGCCCCCTCCCTCCCCCCCCCCCCGAATTATCATTGAAATTTCCAATCATAGAAAAGCACAAATATGAAATCCAATTCCGTAAACCTCTAAAGAATTAAAGAAAAATGAAATTCTAATCACGGAAACCCATTAAACAGGATGTTCTAGGTTAAATCAACCAAATTCAATAGATTCACATAACCAATTTACCCCCACTCATTCTAAATCAAACAAAGTTACTTGCGTGTGGAACAAACAGCAAGAAATTGCAGCCCACCTAATTAATCAAGCATTGACTGGCAATAAGCAAAGACACAACAAATTACACAAATAAATTGAATTATGAAATGGGAAATTGCGTACTTCTTGCAGAATCTTGCTCTTATGTGATTTATCAACACTCTTGACTGCAAAATACTCAATACTCTTCTTCTTCCTTCCTTTATACACAGTCTACAAACCAAAAAACACGTACAATAGTGGAAATTGAAGAACGAAAAAAGGTTGAATTTGATATGTTACGAAGAGAGAAGTAATTACCGAGTACTTTCCTCGGCCAATTGCTTCATAGATGTGGTATTGATTCATATTTGTTGTTGTCTGGTAGTCCTAGGGTTCACTGTGTGAAGTGCGTGTGTTGACGGTAGAGAGAAGGAGAAACGAGGAGAAGGCTACGGATCGGAGACGGATTAAGTCGGGAAATGGGGATCGGCATAGATGTGGACGGGATTGAAGATGGAGATTGTGATGGAGTCGAGTTGTTATAGAGAGAGAGAGGGGGGGGGGATGAATACGTTTACACAGAGAAAGAGAAGAGAGAGAGACAACGGTGAATTTCCGATAGATGATCGCAAGAGAGAAGAGAAGAGAGGAGGGGTTAGGGATTTGTGTTTGATGCTTTGATTTGGGGGAAGATCCGGACACAAAACCAAAAAAATAACTTAGGAAGCGATTAGTACCATATCGCTTCTGTTAAGCGCTATTTTAGCTTTCACCAAGATAGAGATGCGCTATGTAAGGTTTCATCTTAGATAGCGCTATCTAAGGTGCGTTTCCTAAGATCCAATATGTACTAGTGGTCTCAATGATTTCTTCTATATTTATGATTCATGGCTGCTTAAGGTTAAGTGTATTTTAAGCAGTTGGATCTCAATTGTTTTCCGGTTTGGTCAGAAAGGGGATTCATTAGTACTGCCTTGCATGACCTTCAGCTTAACCAACCTACATAAGTGATTTAAAGTTCATTATTCTTAAAATCATTTGTTGCTTCTAAAAATAAAATTATTAATGAGTAAATTCACTAGTAGTAGAAATAGATTGATCAGTATGCATTTGTAAAATTATTCAATAACGTGATATTGTCAATTTACGGTACAAACCCTTGCTACAAGTGTGTATGTATACACAATAGGAAAGCTGGGAAAGGGAAGGGAATGAGACAGGAAGAAGAAAAAAGAACCACAGAAGAAATCATCACCTTGAAATAAATTTTGAACAGCTGGCAAGTGACGTATAATGCTCCAACACGTTTTGGGCCCCTTACCTACAATGTAGAGGTCCACTGTCATACTGATTTCTATGTAGTTTTCAACATCTGTCAAATATGCATCCAACTAAGTTACTTGTAAACACCTTTCATGCAACCCTGACATAGTGATCTATTCTCAATTTTATTCTCGGTCCGTGTTAAAAGGAGAAATTCTTAAAGAAAAGAGTGCTTTATGCCATGCAGTTTTAAGCTCTACATCGTCCCATCAATTGAGAAATGCATAATGGTAGACCTTGGTGAATCAATAGTGATAATTTCGGTACCATGCAGCACATGCGTTTTAGTCACTGAAACGGTACACACCGGTACCAGCGCATCGGTTTACCGTTTTGGGTTTATTGCATTATTTTAATACTCCTTCCTATTTATATTGGCTACTATTGAACGCAAGTGAACTTTGACCAAATATTAATGTCAATTTAATCATTCTAAGGAAATTTTAAAAATTGTTACTAACAAAATACTCAATGATCTTTTGATAACAAGTTTTAGAATTTCATTAGGATGATTGGATTGACATTAATGTTTTGACAAAGTTCACTGTTGACCGAAAAATTCGAACGTGGCCAATATAATGGGGCTGAGGGAGTAATAATTTCTAATTCCCTTACATACTTTCTTTTCCAATCAATAACAACATAACTAACACGTATTTAAAACTGGAGATGATTCTTGGATTTAGGTATGAATATGCTGCCTCGTTACAATAAGGAGATGGTCCTTGGCCAAAGTTGTGAAAGGCTTCATCGGATTAGGGCACTTAATTATAGGAAGTGAAGTTTTCTTTATTTTTCTGTTTTACCCTCAAACTTAGTTTATTTACAGAATATCCCTTCATTTAAAACTGGTTGATATGGTCATTTTGTGTTTCGACCTAAATTTTGCATTTCGGCCAATTCTGACTGGTTCAAGTAAAAAAATTAAATGAAACGGAATGTTTCAAGTTTTGCACATGCTTTGGGCTTTTACGGTGCGTACTTGCTTAGATGCACCAAAATGAACGAAATTCATAACAATGGTGAACTTGCTGTGAAGATCTATCATAGAATCTTTAAAACCCATATATGGAAAGGTAAGGTTTGGTTAGTGAAATATATGAAGCAGCTTCGAGTCATCCTTTTTTTTACATATACAGAATTGCAAGCTAAAATTTTTAAGGTGGATAATTTGATTAACATTGTGTCTTTGATCACAACAACAGATTTGGCTAAACAAATGTCAAAGGATGTGGATTGATGAAACCAAAGACGTCGCACAGACATTTTGCTAAGGATGAAATGGCTTTTAATATTGTCAAGATTGATGCTCGGTAATATTCAGATATACAGTTAGAACAACAGATGAATTATGGGTTCTCGGTTAAAACTAGGGGGAAGAGAAATTAAAGCTTTGATGAGGTAGATAATTTGATGTACAAAGATGTGCTCTCGATCACAAGTACAAATGTACTTAGCGAGACAAATGACAAAGGATGTAGATTGATGAAGTCAGTAACATATGATGAAACCAAAGAGATCGAAAAGATATTTTGTTAAGGATGAAATGGCTTTTAATGTTGTCAAGATTGATATTCGAAATTGTTCACATATGATTTTAACATATCGATGAATTACTGGTTCTCAGTAGAAATTAGGGGAGGAGAGACACGTACAACAAGAATCCCAAAAGCTTTCATGAGGAATGAGCCAGCTGCACTCAGCTTCTCCGGGTTTTTTCCATTTGAAGATAGCTGTCTGTCGGCCTGCATTCACAATTAAATGAGCTATAGATAGCATTACTATGAAGAAAACGATCCACAAGCATATAGAGCCTCCGATATAGCATGCAATATAGTCAGTGACTGCGTCGACATATGGAACATTTTTTCTGTTTTTATTTTGCAAGAACCGCAGAAAAACTCAAATTCTCAGCTTATGGTTGCAGGCAGCTACTTAAGATTTTAGTGGACTAGTGCTCTTTCCTCGCTATTTCGCAAAGGTCCATTACTCTATGCCAAAAAGTCAAAAAAGTATAATCGCCAATTCACTTCTACAAGGTAGAAAAGGAAAAGGAAAAGGGGAGAGAGGGTCTTGTAAGCAATTAAATGAAACAAAAAAACAAAGGATGCCATTCAACAGGCGAGCACCCTAATTTCATACACAATCACATATAGAGCTTCTAATGCCCATGCCGATTCCCAGGACCGAAATTCCTGAATGAAAGCACTGAATAAATTCCATTATCGATACTCTACTCAAAAGTCAAAACCAACAACAGAAATTTAGTTCAAAATAGTTACGAAAAATACTTGGCAGATTTTTCAAACACCTGGTAGGAATCAACCAAGTTCCCAAGCCTATAATTCTGCACGGCTCGAAACATAGGAACTATAATTTCCACATACTGCGAGTATCTGTCAGCTTGTCTAATCACTCTATTAGCATCCTGGTAAAAGATAAATGAAAAGTGGGAAGAGTTTAGTCAAATTGGACCCGAAATGAAAAGCTCCAAGTTTTGTTGTCCAAAAGACCCAAGCTTTAAATTAAGTTTTTTAAGAATGCAAGATAAATATATTTACACTCATGATCAAATTCAAGCCCTAATTTCACAAATACAGAATGCAAACAACAGAGAATATAAGACCTATAAGCATCTGCACACAGGCAAAATTTATGCAAAAACTTGAAACATAAATGAGAAAAATTTGTGCGGTTATACATTGTACAGTTGGACTTTTAACTGAGTGTAAATTGAATTTACGATGAAACTACAATAAAATACTGACTTTAAACTTTGAATGGTCATAATTTTACACCACAAAACCTCTGGTTGAAAAGATACAAAGGTTCAAGATAGCAAAGCATGCACAAACAGAAGATATATGTATCTTCACACACTGATTTGTGTTAGGCTCGCACAACAAATATGTGGAACGATATAAAAGCAACAAAACAATCACAAGTTCTTTTTCCAAATTCAAACCCTGTCCCTACCAACAAAAGGTCCCTGATTCCAGAAACAATGAACTTAGACTTCATGCACAGCCACCATAGATCAGCTCAACTCAACTTAATATATGTCTCAATCACTTGATTCACCGTTTGCCATTATGTAAGGTACAATCCAAGACCGTTAACATATCCCTCACATTAATTTTTTCTTTTTAAGTATTGTCACCCATGTTGTTCCGCCTTATACTAGCTCTAGAGTTTTCGTTGATATTGGCTATACCACCTGCTACAGGTGTAGTTAGAAGCCCATGCAATACGCTCCTAAATCATCTCAAGTGGTTTTCTATTTTTGATTGCATTCTATTGATTTTTACCATCTCACGGACAATCTTCCTTTTTTATTTTGCCTCTGACATTCTCCTGTCGACTACTTCCATTTCATTTTTGTTCGATAATAAACTTGTACTCCCTCCGTCACATTCGAATTAGGACATTTTGCCATTTTGGGTGTCTCACTCGAAATAGGACAACCCCAAAATGGCAAATGTTTTATTAATGGGATCCACTTTCACACTCGCAACACTTTCCACTCGTTATTCCCTATCCCACATTCTCTCTCCTAGTCCTACCTCACCTTTCATACTCACAACATCTATTCCACTAACTATTTTCCTTAATCTCCGTGCCCAACCCAACAATCCTATTTCGAGTGGGACGGAAGGAGTATGTCTTTACACAAAACTCCGAATGCACTTGGCCACTTATCCATTTCATCCATTTTGAATTATATTTTTACGACTGACATTATCTCCTAACTCCCCTTCTTGATTAGTCGCCAATCATGAAGATAAATTTTGATCCTTTCATAGTTCTTCTGGGACATATAACCTAATTTGTCTCCAAAAAAACTACTCCAAATGCCACCAATTTCACATTCCATATTATTCAGTTTACTCCTACCTATTCTACAACCCAACTCCACTAAGCAAAAACTTCCTGGTCATGGAAACAACTAGGGAATGTAGACATTGCACGTTACATGTGTACGCCCAAAAGTGGAAGCACTCAGTCAAACATAAAGATCAAGTCAATAATTATGTGGATGTTCAAGCAGGCCAAACAATAGTAGATTGATGTAAGCATACATGCACATTTACGCACAAATCCATACATCAATGCCAAGAATGGCATATAAGCAACAATAGAAGCTAGTTACCTACTTTTAATCCTAACTCAGCAAAATCAAAGCTGTATGCATCTCAAACTGTACCACAATCCATAATCCTAACTCAACCACTAAAAAAATTGTACTTTCAAAGATAAACATCAAACGTACACCCCTTATTGCACACAAAATAAGTAGCTGAGCTGAGCTGAGCTGAGCTTAAACCTAATTCAACTTACCAATTTCAAAAGCAGTGAAGCTTCCTACATAACATGTGTATACAAAACGAATTAAGGCACAAATTAAGAAAAAACTTACTTATGTTAACAGAACGAATTAAGGCACAAACTAAAGGCTTTAGAATCAGAATTTAAACCCTAATTTAGCAAATTATTCGAATTAAGTAAAAATCAAGAAATTAATACCTGTTGAGAGCGTCGGCTAGAGAGAGGAGGGAAGGAGACTCGGAGGAGAGAGAAAGAAGGCGCTGAAAATCGGTTTAGGTATTCTGTAATTCTTCTGATCGCCTCTCCCATACTCATGTACGCCATTGTTGAAATTATATTACACCGATTTCCTTTCTCTTCCAGCAAAAATCAATGGAGAAGATGAATCCGCCATTGATATAATTAGAAGCTCCTTGGATTCATAGACCTAACTGGAGCTGGTACTTCTTCTGTAGAAATAGAAAGACGAAACGGAGACGACCATGCCTCATTCCGGGAATTTTGCCTTATGACAATTGTTACGATGTCGTTTCTTTTGAGAGTATTACTGTTTACACCCTCAAACCACTAAATACACCCACCTTCTTTCCCTCTTTCCTTTCCTTCCCCTTGATGGCAACCCACGTCTATCAATCTCTCCCTCAGCCTCCCCAGCCACATGGTCCAAAACTCACTAAACTTAACAAACACCACAACCCACCCCTCCAAGAACTTTCCTTCCATTTCGCCCCTCACTTCACTAGCCTTTCTTTACCATATTAAACCATGTCACTAGCCTCTTTCTTCTCCCCCATTGCTAGGATGATCAAACCGGAACCGGCCCGAAACCATTGAACCGCCACGAACCGAAACTGGTCGGATCCGAAATCGCCTCGAACCGGAACCGTTTGAAACCGTAATCGGCGGATTGGCGGTCCGGTTCCGATTTCTACTTTTGAAAAACCGTGAATTGGCGTTTTCGAACCGCCTGAACCGGAACCGTTGAACCGTTGTCAAACCTGACAAATTCATCAGAAATTTCATTATATTTGTCAGAATATAGCCGTTAGAGTATGGGGTATGTGGTTAAATACAAAATATTTTTATTTTTCTAACATATTTTCTCAACCATAAATACCAACCCCCCCTTCCCCTCACAATTTTTTCACACGAATCCCCTTAACTCTCTCTTAACTTTCTCTAACGAATTTTGTTAATTTCTTTGATTCTCAAGCTCAAATCATAAAAGAACTCTCATTTGTTCAAGTTTTAGGGTAAAATGTATATAAGAGGTATAGGTATAAGATTGAGTGATTCGGTTTAGAGGTATATATGAGATTTAGGTATATGATTTAGGGGGTTAGAGTATGGGGTATATGGTTAAGGTATATGAATTAGGGTTTAGGGTATAGAATATATATGAGAATAATGTAGATGAATTATGATTTAGAGTATAAAGTATATGAAATTACCCGAATTTCGCGTGGAGGGCGAAAGTGGTTGTCTTTCGTGGAGGGTTGGTGTCTGAGACCTCGCTTTTGGGAAGGAGAGAGGAGTCGCCACGCGGTTTTTGTATTTTGAGCTCAAACGTTGAGAAACGTCTTTTGTGAAAATGGTGTCATTTTTATTGGTAGCAAAAACTTAGGAAAAGACTTTGAAAACGGGGGATCATTTTTATTGGCAGCAAAAACGAGTAAAAAGCTATTTGGTACCAGAGATTGTTAGGTTCGGAGGTCATGTTACGTTTCGGGAAGAGTATTACGAGATCACCCGAAACGCCTCGCATGACGAGTCTTTCTACCTTTCTCGAAAACGTGTGCATGTGTGTGTGTGTTTGCGTTTTTGAAATGGGGGCTTGAATGACAAGCTTAATCTTGGTTTGAATGTCAAACGTTGATTAAGTGACTTTGTATGAAAAGGCGAGCGTTTGAATGACAAACGTCGGTTTTGAGTTTGAAGATGAGCGTTTGGATGCCAAACGTCGGTTTTGCGCATTTTGAAAGAGAGTTCGAATGTCGAACTCCGGTTTTGAATCGGGCTTGTCATTGTTAACAATTTTACGGGAAAAACGTATTAAATGATTTTGAATGTCAAAGTCGGCTTTTAAATTTGAAGATGAGCGTTTGGATGCCAAACGTCATTTTGCGCATTTTTGAAAGAGAGTTCGAAGGTCGAACTCCGGTTTTGAACCGGGCATTACATTGTTAACGATTTTTACGGAAAAAAAACTTATTAAATGATATGCGATCAACGAATCGGGTTGCGACTCGGACTTTGAAAAGTAAATACTATCACGATCCAAACGGGTCGGACTTTGTAAATGACAGTATTTAAAGTGCGGTATCAACGGAATCAAGCGATTCGGAATTGTAAATGACGATCGACGAGCCAAACAACTCGAAATTGTAAAGTTGCAGGAAATGTAAATGACGTTCGACGGATCAAACGGTCCGGAATTGTAAATGACAGAAATTTAAATGACGTTCGACGGATCGATCGATCCGGAATTGTAAATGACATAAAAGTAAACGGAACGGGGCCCGACCGGAACGTCGTTAGATGGAGGCGTCTACATTTCAACGATGTCGTCCGAAATGGTTATAGCGACTGGCACGTAAACCGAGGCAAAACGAGAGATTAGAGAGAGGGAGTTATACCTATGGCTAGGGTCGACTCCTTTGACTCGGGGGTGTATACGGGATACGGAAAATGGTTTGGAACGGTGTTTTAAGGTGGTGAGGGGCGTATTTGATCGAAATACGGAGGTTTCACGCCAATCGAGATGAAACGGGAGCTCGGGAAGGGGTGAGAACCAGTTGGGCCGTGGCTATGGTGTTTTTGGAGAGTGATTTTGTTGTTGTTTATGGCTTTGACAACCCTTCTATTTATAGGTGAAAATGCAGCATGAGTCCGGCCGGACTTAGCTTGAAATCCAGGGGGTTTTGTGAAACTTTGAAAATTGGAGGGACTTGCTGGCAATTTCTGAGAGTCTGCAAAGGAGTCCGGCCGAACTGAGACTGTATACCAGGGATATTTTAGTCTTTTCTCCTTGATTTTTGATTGAAGGGTGACTAGAGGGAGGTGGCATGCGTGCCACGTGTCCCATGACTCACCAACCTTGTGGGAGTTCGCGCCCGATCCCGGTTTTGTCCGTTTTTAAAATAACAGTCCGGAAAATGTCCGAAACGGGCCCGGAAAGTGTCGGAAAGTGCGTTTTTCAGGGAAAGCCGTACTATTACGTGCGATGACGTGTGTTAAGTACGTTTCGACGTTGGGATGCTCGGGGCAGTCCCGGGACGTCTCGTTGGCATGGCAACGGGGAGCTTAACGGGTTTCGGTTAACCGGAGCGGGCCAGTTAACGGATTCCGGTTAACTTCTAACGGATTTTGACGATCCGAATTTGGGTACTTACAGTTAGCCCCTCAGCGACGTCTCTTCCGAAGGAAGTGGGGTCGTTGAAAAAGATAAGGATCCAAATCGGGATGCCTTACTTTGAAAGAGACCTGGGAGGTCAGCTGGCTGGACCCTTAGCGAAAGGATTCCTACGTATCCCGAGCGGGAATCAAGCCGATCGTAGTTCGTAGGTACAAGGAGCCGCACGCGGGGACCTTGACCTGAGCGAGACTGTTGGGAGGCGTCTAAACCTGAATGGAGACCATTGCGAGGTACCGAAACCTGAATGGAGACTATTGTGAGGCGTATGGACCTGGGATTTCTGAAGCCTTCGAGGGCGTGTGGCGCCTCAAACCGGAGTGGTGGAACATACGAGGGCGTGTGGCGCCTCAAACCGGAGTGGTGGAACATACGAGGGCGTGTGGCACCTCAAACCGGAGTTGCGAGGATACGTTTATCCTGAGACGGAGGCGTTCGTGCCTGGGGTGCTGGTCTTACGATGACGGCCAGGTTTATCCTGCTGGGGATAGGGTGACAATGATGGGAACGGTTGTGTTAAACTGGCGTTATTAACAACTCGAAAGGATTGACGTTTCTTCTTTAGAATCCTGCTGGGGATGAGCGTTCGGGCTTACCTTGATGGCCGAAGAGGGATTGTTGTGCGGGCTTACCTTGATGGCCGCTGAGGTGGGACGATCGGGCTTACGACCGGCGGCCGGGGAAGTGAACGAATGTGAAAACCGATAGAAATTTTGACGTCGGGAGACGGAATTGTAACTGGAATGTCCGGAGACGGGATTGAGCGTTTGAATGTCAAACGTCAACTTGAGATGGAAGCGAGCGTTTGAATGTCAAACGTCAACGGGGGATTGAGAATTTAATGTCTGGAGACGAGCGTTAGTGAAAACTAACTGGGAATTTAACGTCTTGAGACGGGCGTTAGTGAGAACTAACTGGGAATTTAACATCTTGAGACGGGCGTTAGTGAGAACTAACTGGGAATTTAACGTCTGGAGACGGGCGTTAGTGAAAACTAACTGGGAATTTAACATCTGGAGACGAGCGTTAGTGAAAACTAACTGGGAAATTAACGTTTGGAGACGGGCGTTAGTGAAAACTAACTGGGAATTTAACGTCTGGAGACGGGCGTTAGTGAAAACTAACTGAGAATTTAACGTCTGGAGACGGGCGTTAGTGAAAACTAACTGGGAATGGATCCTCGGGGGATGGGGTGTTAGAAATGTTTAACTTTGGGGAAATTTTACACTTTTGGGGGCCAAAAGGGGTAAAATTGGAACTGCGAGAAGTTGAGGGGTTGAATTGGCAAGGACTCTTTCTGCTGCAGCAAGAGTCCGGCCGACTTGGACTGAATTTGACCAGATTCAAATCAGCGCCAAGGCCGACGCAAACCAGTTCATTTCCACCATTATTTCCGACGGGAGAGGAGAGAAAAGAGAGAAAATTTTCACCCCAAATTCTGAGGTTTGCTCAAATTTGTGAAGGAAAATCGAAATGGAAGGTGATTGGGAACCAATGGCTCGTCATGGAAGGACCGATGACGAAAGAACGCGGTTGGTTCGGACCATTCGAACCATTACTCATCCATTGAATCCGGCGGAGTTCTACCCAGCTAGGGAGAACCACAAATCCAAAGGAGTGATCGAGAGACAAGTAAGCTTCCTTCAAATTCCATTAATTTTAAGAATATGCATTCTTCAAATGTTAGAAATTTGACTAGGAATGAGTTAGGGATTTTGGTGCCCGGATTGGGGCTTTTGACTTTGCTATGTGCCTTTGTCGAAATTGACTAGGATGTAGTTCAATTGACACTATGGGTAAATGACATAAAAATTTTGGTTGCAAAATTCCATGCCTAGATGTGTTTTCCAAATTTAAAGCATGTTTAAATCATGACGGAGTAAATTTTCGAAATGTTCGAAAGGGTTTTGAAAGTTCCGAATTCTACGGAGTTTTCGAAGGGTTTTGAAAGTTCCGGTTTCGACGGAGTTTTTGAAGGGCTTTGAAAGTTTTGGTTTCGACGGAGTTTTCGAAATGTTTTGAAAGTTCCGGATTCGACGGAGTTTTCGAAATGCTTTGAAAGTTCCGGATTCGACGGAGTTTTCGAAAGGTTTTGAAAGTTTCGGATTCGACGGAGTTTTCGAAATGTTTTGAAAGTTCCGAATTCGACGGAGTTTTCGAAATGCTTTGAAAGTTCTGGTTTCGACGGAGTTTTCGAAATGCTTTGAAAGTTCCGAATTCGACGGAGTTTTCGAAGTGTTTTGAAATCGTGGACCGTTAATACTCCAATCGGGGTGGAAATATTTTAGGAAAGGAATGAGAACTGTATCTGCATGGCATCATTTTGACATGCGTTCGTGCACTCAGTTGATGTCGCTTTTGTACTTAACGTATCTTGCTGTGTTCACCTGCAGGGGCGAGGGACAGTTGATGTTCATACTCAGAAGAGTCGGGGAGCCTTCGAGGCAGTGCGAGCGCTGTGGGAGATATTCCCGGACGAGGCTCGATACGGAGAGAGGAGTCCACGGCAGCTGGTGGTTGACTCCGGATTGGCTGGATTCATCAGCGCGGCAGCCGCGGTGGCTGCGACGCAGAGGGTGAGGTCCATGTACGTAGCTCTGAGCGAGTACTGGTGGGATACGACCCACACTTTCCATTTCAGGTGGGGGAAGGCGACGGTGACTCCCACTGATTTTGCTGCTATCACTGGGTTGCCGACCTATGGCAACGCGCTGGTGTGGGTGGATGGTTATACCCCGGGGCAGTTGTCGGAGCTGCTGGGTTTTGACCTTACCGATGCCAGGGGCTTAGGTATTCGGTACAGGCCGATGGAGAGGCATCTGAGGACAGGCATTGCTGCTTATGGGGAGGGGTCCCTGAGGATGACCGCTGAGCGTCTGGCTCGAGGGTTCAAATGGTTCGCATTGTCAGCGACTTTGTTCCCGACTTCTGACACGTCCTGTCACTTCCCTCTGCTCGGGTCGCTGACAGACTTGGATGCCGTGAGGGGGTATGCATGGGGGGAGGCTGGAATGGCCGAGCTTTACCACTCCTTGGACAGGTTCTCGCGGGGAGAGGAAAGTTCCTTGAGTTGTTTCTCGTTTGCTTTGGATGTAAGTTTACGTCTTTTTCTCTTCCTTGTCTCTTTTATGTACTCGCATGTATCTGCTCTGTAGCTGACATAACTTTCCATTTGCTTGACAGGTCTGGTGCTATGAGGTGTTTAGCCCGCAGCAGTGGGATATTAGGGAGGCGTACCGATCCCTGTTCCCTGCCATGCTGTCTTGGCAGAACAGGACGAAGAAGGCGGTGTCATCGAGGGTGGGTACTCGGTTGTCGTACGAGGAGGTGTCTCAGGCCCTGAGCCGAGAGTTCTCCGAGCGGATCCAGCTGACCTGGTGGAGTCGGTTTCACATGGGCGTGGTTCAGGTTGCTAGTGAGGTTACGCGGCGGCGGAAGCTCCTGTTGGGACTTCACTGCGATGCGGTGTATCTGGGGGAGAGGGTGACCCGTCAGCATGGCTCGGGGCCCCTTCCGATGGTGCCGATGGATCCGCCTCTGCACATGCAGCATCCTCTGTCGATGCCGATGGAGGAGTTGGAGAGGTATAGACGGGTGTGTTTTATACCGAGTATGTCATAGTGGGAGCCGACTATGACACCTTCTTGAGGATGAGGCTGAGGAGCCCACAGGTGCAGCATAGGGAGGGCGAGGGCCCTGGATATCCCCGAGATCTCCCACTCCCACGCGCTAGGTAGGCGTACGAGGGGCTGGACGGTTCGCGCAGACGACTGGTGATCCCGATCCCAGAGGAGCCGAGACCTCAGTATAGGGTGGACCCCAACGCTTCGGTGAGCACTTTTGATTTTCTGCATTTGATAGTAGCATTCTGCAAATGTTGCATCTGTACTTTCTGCTTGTCTTTTGATGATTTTCCTGGTTTGCAGGTGTCTGGCCGTACGTATAATCAGTCCATGGGACAGTTGGACGGGTGGGCCACCTACACTAGGAGGCTCGTGGCGTTCATGAGGTGCAGTTCCCGGAGGAGCGTGGATGTTCGTGAGCCGAGGCCGTCTAGGCCGAGAGGTTCGTCTGTTCCCACGGCTGGTGGGGAGGACTTTGTGTAGGGATTTGGCCAGTTCGCGGGCGGAACGGCTGGGTTTGGAGCTCATCCTCCTTCGCACTCGGGGCATGGGCAGGGAGAGTCTTCGAGTTCGCAAGCGCAGAGGAGGCCTTTCGCGTATTCCCGCCTGGAGGAATTTAGAGATTTCTTATTCTCGACGGATCCGGCAGCTGCGGAGCAGTGCATCGAGTGCTCGGATAACGAGCATGACTCTGAGTAGTCCTTCTTTTATTGCTTTTTAGACAAAATGTATGTATTGTCCGAAACAATTTGACTTGTACTATATTTGAAAAGGCGCCCTTGAGGCGGAACCTGTACTTTGCATATCTATTTAGTGATTACCTTCTTTTTATTTTCGGCAAATAAGCAAGTAGGTTGATCAAAAATAAATAATATGAAACATGCATGAAAAATTGAACGGGTCAAAATTTATGCCTATATGCACTGATTATTAATTATTTGCACTGTTGCACGAACCCTAGGAAGAGGTGTTGGGTATGGTTGATTGAAACCAGGGTAGCACGCAGATTCACAAAGGCATGAACAGGGGCTTTGTTTGGAATTGTTTCCAAATTAAGAGTAGCCGGGCTGCAGAGTTGACCAAGTCAATCAGAGAGAGTCCCACGGACTGAGAATGAAATTCCAGAGTCTTTTAAATTGCAGTTTCAGCTTTGCCATTCGTAAGAAACTGTGCCTTTGCTTTGATCAGTTGGCTGAATTTCTTTCCAATTCCTAAGGCTTCCTTCACTTTCTTTCATGGCTCTCTTTCCTAAGCTATCGTCTCGGATGCAAGAGTGATACTTGGAAAATTTCCAGTCGTAGGTACGGAACCACATGAGGCAAAACAAGGGGTTTTTCGAAGGCTGTTACGGGATGAAATATGTTTGGGCTTTGAAGGAGCTCTTGCCAGATTGGGATCTTTTAAGAGCAGCGACTCGCTTCTGGGATGTACGGAGGAATGTGTACAACTTTTCGTACAACGAAATCACTCCTACGTTCGAAGATTTCCGGGCCATTCTGGGAGGACCTGAGACGGAACAACTAGTTCTTCCCTATGCTGGTGGCATGGCCACTGTTGAGAAGCTAGTGTCTCTGCTTGGTATCTCGGATGGAGAAGCATACGGGATGTTGATATTGAACACTCATTATGTCGACATTTCGGGACTGCCCGATAGATTTGCCGGAGCTGAGGGAAGCGTCTTCGCGTGGGACGCGTTTGCTCTGTGCGCGATCGCTACTCTGTTCACGTTCACGTCTCTGGGTGTGTGCCATCACAACAGACCGACCTGGTGAGGCAAAGGTAACGGAGGAGACATCGTGCCTTTGGTCTTGGGCGAGACGTTCACGGGCATAGGTCGGATGGCGACCGACACCGATACATGTGGGGAGGAGTCCCGCTATGCTTACCATGTGGTCGAGAGAGAGGTTGCGAGATGATGCCCGAGGTTCCAATGTCTTGTGACGCTTGGTCCTTTTCTCGACGTCCTCTCCGGTGATAGGGGGCGATCAGCCGAGCCGGAGCTCGATGGCCGTACTCCGCACGCATCACTTGCGATGGTGGGTTCCTCACCGGAAGCTACGTACTTGTCGAACCGCTCAGAGGGTCTTTTGGTTGTCGAGTGTCTGGCCGTCCTGCACTACTTTCTACATTCCATCGTTGGTGCCGCGACGTAGAAGGGCAGGAGCATGTGCCATTGACGGGTTTAGTTCATGCCGCTACCTTCGAGGTGGGATCTCGCTTATGGAAGATCCTTCGACGATATTGCCGCCACACTGATGTGGAAATATACGTCCTTTCCCGCCGTGGTTCTCTCTGGGAGAGGGGGCACTGCTCGCCTACACAAAGATTCGAACCGGTATGAAGAGAGTGTATAGGGAGACACAGATGGATATCTTGTGGAGACGGAGTGAGCCGTCGGGTCGTGACTACCTTGACAGCCTTGACCTCGAGGAGGACCGGAGCAGGAGCTAACCCTCGGGATCGTACAGGGAATGACATGGCTGACTATGAGGCCAATGCTAATCAGGAGGTCAATCAAAGCACGATCATGATAGCTCGAAGAGAGGCAGCTCAAGACAGAGCTAGGGAAAGGGCTGCTTG
The DNA here is from genome assembly GCA_022495995.1 of Adenophora triphylla var. japonica. Taxonomy (NCBI): domain Eukaryota; kingdom Viridiplantae; phylum Streptophyta; class Magnoliopsida; order Asterales; family Campanulaceae; genus Adenophora; species Adenophora triphylla. The sequence continues at coordinate 133,100 of JAFEMH010001061.1, forward strand.
GACAGCCTATAGGCTTGACGGAGGCGTCGGGAAGGGTCCCCGAGCCGTGTAGAAGGACTACCGAATATTCCCCGTGAAGGTGAAGAACACTCGCCGTGGGAAAGGGAAGGGGAAGAAGGATGAAGGACCAAGTACGGGAAACTAGGTTGACCTTGCTGTCCAGAGTATCCACCCATTATCATTGCAGACACATTAACTGATTAATGTTTTATTGTAGTTTTACTAGTGTGTAGCGAGTCAAGAGTTGACCGTGCTTGAACTCATCAAAGATTGTTTTAACCGTAATGAATTTGTAGGTTAATTGAAAAGAGTTTTTCGAAACACACGCGATTGATGCTTATTGTATTTTTTTTTGTTTTTGAGATCGAACCAATGATGGCTGCCTACGTTCCCCTTTTACAATTGGACTAAGGGGCTCAGGTCACCGTAGTTCGACACTTTTAGGTGAATTTGAGAAAAACAAAGACAAAAGAAGTGCGACTGTTTTTTACCCGGATCATTAGCGGGAATGTATCCATTGGGTATTACTCTTTTAGCACTTTAATTTTACTCGAGAGGTAGTGTATGGGGAAGGAGAGTTGACTCGTGCTCTTCCTCAAACGAAGTATCCGTGGAGCTTGCTGCTCACGGGGTTAATGAAAGGGTTCCCGTCCAAATCTACTAATCTTCATGGCTCCTCCTGAGAAGATTCTTTGTACCACGAACGGTCCTATCCAGTAGGCTCCCACTTTTCGAGGGGATTGGTCTCGCGTAGGAGGCTTTTCCTTTAGCACCAAGTCGCCTTCTCTCGATATCTCGGGTCTTGACTTTCTTGTCGAATGCTCGGGCCATTCTCGCTTGGTAGGCTCGAGTGTGTTCCATGGCTTTCAATCCGTGCTCGTCGAGTAGAGCAAGTTCGTCGTGACGGCTCAGTAGCCATTCGACTTCATTGATCCCGTTTTCCAAGAGGACTCCTGAGGGATGGAATTTCCAATTCCACAGTAACATTGCTTCCATTCCGTAGGTAAGCGAACGGAGTCTCTCCGTGGTGGTTCTCGACTCGATGTTCCGTATCCCCAGGGCCAGATGTAGCTTTTCGGGCCGCCTCCCGACCTCTCGGTGGTCATCTTTCCGATTATCATGGCGAGAGTCTTGTTTGCCGCCTCTACTGTACTATTGGTTTGTGGTCCGTAAGGAGAAGACTTGTGACGTGTGACTTTGAATTCGGTCGCCAGCTTGGACACAATCTCCTTCGAAGTGAGTCCCATTGTCGGATATGATCTCGTTGGGCACCCCGTATCGGCACATGATGTTCTCCTTGATGAACTCGGCCACCTTCTTAGAATTTAGTACCTTGTACGATCTGGCTTCTACCCATTTGGTGAAGTAGTCGACTGCGACTAGAATGAACTCGTGACCATTGCTCCCTGGTGGAGTGATCTTGCCGATGACGTCGATTCCCCATGTGGCGAAAGGCCATGGTGTAGTCATGCAATAGAGTTCATGAGGAGGGATGTGATTGAGATTGGAGAACCGTTGACATTTGTCGCATCTTCTGACGAACCGGATGCGCCTGCTTTCCATTGATATCCAATAGTATCCCATACGGAGAATGATCTGTGTCAATGCTCGGGCGTTCATGTGCGGACCGCAGGTTCCGTTGTGAACTTCGTTCATTAGCTCGCTGGCTTTTTCTTTATTTACACACCGAAGGAGTGGCGCTTCTTGTACAACATACCCCCCAGAATGACGAAATGGGATGCCAGGCGTTTTAATGCCATCATGTTTTTGGCTTTGATCCCTTCTTTGTATTTTCCATCTTCATTTGTGAAGGAAGCTTCTCCGTTTTGGAGGTACTGGTATATTTGATTGTACCAGGGTTCGTCGATCGTTTCTTTTTTTATTTCGATCTCACAAAGAATAGGCGGGTGTTTCCCGTCCGCCTATTCTCGAGGGGTTTTACCGATTTCCCATCGGGAATTTCGACAAGAGAGGCGAGGGTTGCTGTGGCATCCGCGAAGCGGTTCCTGTCTCTTGATAAATAGTGGAAAGAGATGTCCTCGAACCGAGCAATGAGCTCCTCCATGTACGCGTGGTACTTTTGGAGGCCGATCTACCGTTTTCCACCTATTGGACACTTGATTGATGATCAATGCCGAGTCTCCGTATACTTCCGGTTCGAATGTTGCGCCGAGGGCGGCTTCCGTGCACCGGCCGCACAAAGCTTCGTATTCTCGCCGCATTTGTTGGTTGTTTCAAAATTCAGTTTGATGGCTATGGGAGTGTGCTCGTCCTTGGGATTGACAAGGAGCATTCCAATACCATTTCCCTTCTTGTTGGCTGCCCCATCGAAGAAGAGTTGCTAGGGATGGCAATTTAACCGAACCCGATCCGTTTCGAAGGCGATCCGATCCGAAAAATTCGGATTTGGCAGAAATTTTCCCGATCCGATCGAATTTCGGATCGGGTTCGGTATTTGGTCTGATCCGATCCGAACCCGATCCGATTCGATCCGAAATTGATTCGCCCCGAGATCCGATCCGATTCGATCCGGCCCGTTTTTATTAGGGTTTTAATTTTCAAAAATAACCCCCTCATAATATTCTGATGAATATCTTGATGATACATGGGTAATCGAATATTTGCTATCATACAATTTACATAGTCTTGTTTTTAGTTTATGACAACTTGAGTTTATATAACTTTCATGTGTTTTATATATCAATGGTATTTTATCCCTTTTCTTTAGAAAAGTTTTAGAACATACTTTTGTTTAAAACACTCTCTCTCGACGTTGATGGATCCGGATTTATAGTGAGGGGTCAAGTTTAACATAACTTGTTAATATTACTCTTTTTAGCATGTTATACATAGAGTGATAAGATGATAAGCCTAACTATGTCAAAATACGTCATTTGGCTGCTCCTTAAGTTGTTGCCCTGCTTTGGCATGTGAAAGCCAAGAGACTGCTGGAAGAGAGGCAAATTGGTGTAATGTGGCTGTCTCATTTATCTGTTTTAGATTTACTCCTAAAAGAGGGTCTTTTTTCTTAAACCAATTGAGTACTTATCTAATGCCCTTTATATACTGAAGGACAAGTATGTCTTTAAGATTGTGCTAGTTGTTTACTAGAAGAAAGTGTTAACTTCCATTTTATGCATCGGGTTCATGGGATATTTTCCTCCAGCAAACGTTTTTTTTTTATTGTTAAAGCTATTAAAATTTGCATTGCCTGTCCTAAAATTTTGAAATGTGATGGCTTGAAAACAAAATACCATGAGTTGATTTATAGCGTAATTCCCTACATATTTCATAGAGGAAACCAGCATGCTTCAACATTGTAGATTATTAGTGTGCAAAAGAACAGTAAAATATTCCTTTTATAGGACACAACTTAGATTGATGCGGTTTGCATGCGGATCTCTAATGGAATTGAAGTTGAGTCCATTTTGGGGGAAACTTGTTTCTCCATAAGTTATAAAAAGTCCACTTTGTAATTTTGAGTTTCGAGCGTAAAACATTGAGTTTCGAGCTTAAAACACTGAGTTTAGGCGTTAAAATACCTAGAAGTTAAAACATCGAGTTTAGGCGTTAAAACACCGAGTTAAGGTTAGCAACTAAAACATCGAGTTTATGTCTTAAAACATCGAGTTTTTGTCTTAAAACATCGAGTTTATGTCTTAAAACACTGAGTTTTTGCCTTGAATTTTTTAAAAACAAGACTTTTTATATGTTTGGGGGAAACAGAGTTCCCCCAAAATTTTCTGATTGAAGTTATATTAGGATTTTAAATATTACCCCCCTGCGTCCCAATCATAGATCTATACATTCATTTTTTTGGCTGTCCTACTATAGGAGAGTAAAATTCCTTTTTGAACCACCCTTTTCAACCAATTGGGTGTACTAACCTTTATTTTTTGCATGGTTAGAATTCAAAATTCGCCTTCTAGTTGGAAATTTGGAGAACTAACCGATTGTTGATCCACTTTTGTTTGAACTCTTTTTCTATGAAGAACTTTCTTTGATGGTTGAGGATGAGTGGAACTTGGCAACTTGCATTGATGATGTTGAGAGTGATTGAGTAGGTATAACGTACTTTAAAAGTTAAATTGTTATTAGCATTTATTTGGATTGTTTTATTACCATTTATTGTTTGAAGGTATTTTGCTAACTAACACTTTAAATAATGGTTGGTGCTTTAAAAAATTACAGTTTGGAGAAAGAGTGATGGCTGCATTGGCTGGAAAGAGTGTTGGCTGGAAAGAGTGATGGCTGCATTGGCTTGGAAAGAGTGTTATTTGGATTGTTTTATTACCATTTATTTGGAGTGGTTTGTATTAAATATTTCTTAGTTTTGGAATTTGTTGTGTGGTTTGTATTAAACATTTCTTAGTTTTGGAATTTGTTGTATGGTTTGTTTTAAAATAGGTGCTGAACTGTTGATTTTGTAATTACAGTTTGGTTTATTGTCTTTTTTTTTTTTTTTTAATGTCTCGGATCGGATCGGGGCTCGGTACAAGTAGTTTCGGATCGGACCGGATTCGGATCGAGGCATATTGTGTTCGGATCGGAATCGGATCAGGCCTGATCCGATCCGAACCCGATCCGTTGCCATCCCTAAGAGTTTCCAGCGGTTTGCGCTGTCGAGTGAAAAGATTCCGTCGTCCGGAAATTGCGGATCAGGACCCTTGGGTTCACTGCTTGGGAAGTCGGCTAGCTGATCTGCCATTACTCTGCCCTTTGTGGATTTTCTGACAATGTACTTGATGTCGAACTCAGCCAGGAAGAATCACCACTTGGCTAGTCGCATTGACAGGGATGGCTTGTCGAAGAGATATCGGACGGGGTCCGTTTTGGAGACCAGGAGCACTGAATGTGACTGCATGTAGTGTTTCGCTTCCGACTACCCATACCAAGGCGGTACAAGTTTTCTCTAATGCCGAGTAGCCGAGTTCACTTCCTCAAGCTTCCGCCACGAAGTAGATTGCATGCTCAACCTTGGAATCTTTCTCGTTCTTGTGCCAAAGATTGCTCCGATTGACGTGTCTCATCAAGTCGGATACAGAGTAGCGGCTTGTCTTCATGCGGCGATCATAGAATTGGGGATTCACCAAGTAGGTCTTGATTTTTTCGAAAGCCGTTCGACACTCTGAGTCCCATTTGATGTCGGCATTCTTCATCATCGCTTGAACATGGGCTCGCAGAGAGATGTCAACTGGTTGATGAAGCGACCGATGTGTCAAGTCTTCCCATAAAACTCTTTACTTCGTCAGTGGTCTCGAGGCGCTTCATGTCGATGATGGCCTTGATTTTCTTGGGATCGGCTTCGATACCTCTTTCGTAACCATGTACCCCAAGCACCTTGCCACGCGACGCCGAAGGTGCACTTCGCAGGTTCAATCTCATGGAGTGCTTTCGAATCGTTGAAGAACTTCCTCGATCTGTCATGTGCCGCATGTCCGATCCTCCGGAGCGGATGATCATGTCGTCGACATATACTTCGGTTTCTTTGTGAATCATGTCATGGAAGAGGGTCGCTGCACTCGCCGGTAAGTAGCCCCAGCGTTCTTAGACCGAACGGCATTTAACCGCAGTAAGAGATGTCCCCCACTAGAAAGGCGAAAGCAGCTTGGCTTGATCCTCCTCGGACATTTTGATCTCGGTTATATCCAAATAACCCATCCACGAAGGACTTTACTTCGAAATTTGTCGTGGTGTCGACTAGCATGTCGATGTTAGGTAGTGGGAAATCATCTTTAGGGCTGGCCTTGTTGAGATCCCGGAAATCCACACATCATCTGACCTTTCCATTGGCCTTGGTGACCGTCACGATGTTGGAAATCCAAGTCGGGTACTCAATCACTCTGATGAAACCAACTCGGAGCATTTTCTCAATTTCTTCTTTCACTTGCAAGGACCACTCGGCTTCGATCTTGCGCAACTTCGCTTTGACGTGCTTGGATTCGGATCCAGGGAATTTTGTGCTCCACAATCGAGGGATCGAGTCTGGCATGTCCCGGTACGACTGTGCGAACACGTCAACATATTCCCGGAGGAGGCTTATCGGGCTTCTTTTTCTGCATCGGCGAAGAAACCGCCCACTTGTGTCTCTTTAGGCTCTTGCACCGACCCTGTGTTCATTTTGGTCATAACCTCTTCTAAGCGCCTTGGGCCCTGGTTGTCCTCTTGGTCAACTACACGCTGAGAACTTCCTTAATGTATTGTTTCATTTAATGTGTCCGCTTCTTTATCAATTGAGTTATTAACGTCTTTTAAGTCGTTTGTTAACTTATCGCTGTTAAAGTGGCAATGAGAGGATACTCCGAAAGGTCGACTTTTCATTAGACGAGAAACGGAAATACATGGTTGGCTACGTTATCATAGTCTTCCGCGTAAGGCCGTTGGACGACTTTCAGAGGACTGGACTTTTACAAGGACCGACTCGAGAGGAGCTCGAGAGCCGAGGTTTAGTGGAGATGTAGGGGTGCGGGCCAGCTTGTCTTCCAGCTTCTGTCGGCTTGCCCTTCGTCCGGTGAAAGTTATCCAGCTTCTTCAAAGGCATTGGCTGGGATGCTTGATGAGGGTTCGGGATCGAGATGCTTGGCTTCGATGTCCCAATCATGGCGATCATGCTGTTTTCGGAGCCCAGGTCAATCAGGTTTGGCACCTCCATGACTTCTTCAAAAAGACTTTGTAGAGCTGGTCCACTGAGAGCGTCTTCTATGAATTCTGGTTCCTTCTGCTTCGGAGCTACTGTCTCGAATGTGGCCTCGGCGGCTGATCCGAACAATCTGCTTCCCATGGAGAGTGCCATGAGCTGCTCCTCCAAGTCTGGGATTCCCTTGAATGTGTACTCGTGCTGGACTGTGGTGGCAATTGATCCAGGTAGAGTTGTGATGTCGAGGAACGCTCCCCTTATCGGATTAGCCTTGAGTCCTCTGAAACGCTTGAGGTCCCGTGCTAGCTGTTCCATCCTTTCTATAGTCTCTAAGCTGACTATCCCTGCTTCTTTCTGATGAGTGAGTTTTACACTCATCCATTGACTACTTTATGAACTTATTATTTGCTTAATCTTTGAGTTTTGTGTATTTTAATGGGTATTTTTAGTGTTTATTTAGTTTCAGGGGTCCAAGTGAAGATTGAGCAAATTAGAAGCAATTTTGTGTCACTTGGGAAGTTCAAGGATAAAACGGTCGAAGCGAAAATATGGGAAGTTCAAGTACAGGTGCAACATAAATTTTGATAATGACCAGAATGAGAAAAAAAACGACGGTGTAATTATGGGACGAACCGAATATACTTGGTACAAAACAAGAATTGAAAGTGAAGCAGTTGTGTCAAGCCGAGAGGGTAATTATGGACTGGCCGAGATCAAGGGCAACAAAGGCAATGGCCGGCCACATGAAGATGGATTGGCCGAGACAATGGCCGGGCCAAATGAAGAAAGCAAAGCCAAGGACATCAAGTGGGCCGGCCGAAGGAAGCAAAGGTTTGGGCTTTAGTTTGGGCTTAGTGTGGTGACTGCTCAATTCAATGGAAACCTAGGAATATTAAAAAAACTTCGCTTGTTTTTTACAGCCGTGGGTATTTAAGTAGGAAATTAATACTATTTAGAGATTATTATTGTTTTTTCGCTTTATATATGAACTTTTTATCATCTTCTCCATAGCTTCTTCTCCAAAATTTACTTGGTGTTCTTCATTTTCATGGATAGCTAATCTTTTTAGTTCTTGGAATTGGAGGTAACAATTATGTTTTGAGTTTTACTTTTTATTAATATCATTGTATTACTTGGGATTATCAAGTTGCTTTTAATTGAATTTTAGAATATTTATCTTGATCACATATTTGTTCTTGAATAATTTGAAATTTCAATTGTGAACCGCCAAATTTATAATTGAAATTAGTCTTGGCTTGATAGTCACAATTTGTTGAATCCCCGCCAAAAGATTCATAAGAATTGTGGTTTTTCTTGTATTGTTCTTAAGTTCTAAATGGGTTCCTAATTAATCTATGAACGGGCCAAGGGAATAGATTAATTGGGAACACTTGATTGCAAATCACCCGCCGAAGTGTCCCAATCATAATTTTGTAAGAACAAAACCCCAAGTATACTTTGATTGATGAATAGTGAAACTTGAACATAATTGTGAAACCAATTCCGGGAATTTTCTCCGTAATATTGAAACTTCATTTTATAACAATTCTAGTTAATTTTGTTAAAGCTTTATTTTGATCGAAACCAACAAATTCTATCACTTTATAAAATCTTTTTCATAGCAATAATTTTATACACTTTAAACTTCGTGTCTCGGTGGTTCGATCCGACTTACCCTATCTACAAATCAATTGTAGGTAGCTTGAGTTGGAAATTTTCTTTTGACGTTTCGACACTCGTCAAAATTTGGCGCCGTTGCCGGGGACTCGATTAATTTAAAGTTGATTAAATTATTTGCTATTGTGAATAGTCTTTTGTATATATATTTTTGTTCTTGTTTTTAACTTGGTGTTGCAGATTTGAATGTTTGGTCGTAGGTCGCTACAAACTGCATTTGTTACCAATTGACCACAACATTCATCGCATCAACAAGAGGAAGCACCCGGAACCAAGTGATACGTAAAGTGATTCGGTTTACTCGAACAATCCGAGAATTCCGATTCTCAAGAAGAAGTTAAAATGGCGGAACCACAAATGATGGGTGATTTTGCCCGTCCCGTAATTGAACCATCACCATCGTGCATCGTGCTCCCACAAGCAAAGCAAGGAGTTATGAATTGAAGAACCTTCATTTCAACATGCTCCCTTCATTCCATGGGATGGCATCGGAAGACCCAATTACTTTTATGAGAGAATTCTATAGCACAAAAGCAAGGTTTTCCATTGGGGCAACTAACCGAAGAGCAATTGAGAATGAGGTGCTTTGCTTATACATCGAAAGATGCTTTGCCAAGACATGGTTTATGGCACTTGCTCCGGCCTCTCTAAACACTTGGACGGATGTTTACAACAAGTTCATGGCAAAGTTTTACTCTCATCAAAAGACATCTGATTTGAGGTCCAAGATAATGTCTTTCAATCAAGAGTCGGTGAAGCATTTCATGAAGCTTGGGATAGATTCAAGAAGTTGTTGGTCCAATGTCCTCATCACGGGTTTCCTTTAGCCCTCTTAAATCAAGCTTTCTATGATGGGTTGACTCAACAAGGTCAAGCACAAGTGGATAATGCAGCAGGAGGTGCTATGGGTGAGAAAACCGCTGATGAAACAAAAGCCTTATATGAGAGACTTGGCATGAATTCACAGCAGAAAAGTGTGAGAGGAGGAAGAAAAGGTGTTTATGAAGTCGAGTCCAATGATGTGTTAGCACAACAAGTTTCAGCATTGACTACACAAATGAAGAACTTCATGGGGATGATGACGGCTCAAAACCAAGGTCAAAATCAAGGTCGGAATCAAGGAGAGGGAAGTTCGGGCACGAGTTGTGTAATTAGTAATTTGAATACCCATGATATTATGGGGTGCCCATTACGAGATCAATTTCCGGAATTCCTTGAGCAAGCCAATGCAATGAATGCTTTCCAACCAAGAATGCGGAATGATCCGTTTTCCAACACTTACAATCCGGGTTGGAGGAATCATCCCAATTTCTCATGGGGTGGAAATCAAGGACAAAGTCGGGCCAAGAACAAGATCAACCACAACCACAGCCACAGTAACAAGGGCATGTAAGGCCAAGTGTGGAGGAAACATTGCAGAAGTTTATCCAGGCCTCGCAACAGAATCAAATGGTCATGGACCAAAGGATGGGGAATCAAGAAGCTTCCATGAAAAATCTTGAAAATCAGATTGGTCAAATTGCCGAGGCACTCAAAAAGCACAATCCGGGTACACTACCAAGTCAACCGGAACAAGCAAAGGCCGTCACCCTGAGGAGTGGTAAGACTCTTCAGGAGGTACACTCTTCTCCTTCTCCTTTAGATGATAATAATTTGCATGAGAATGAAGTTGTGGTCGAGGAACGAGTTGAAGTGACTCCCGATGAGAAACTTCCAACTCCTTCCCTTAAGCCATATGTGCCTCCTGTTCCTTTCCCTGGTAGATTGGTCAAGCATAAGGTCGAAACACAATTTAAGGAATTGTATGACATGCTTTCTAAGGTGAATGTAAATTTACCTTTGCTCAATGTGATTAAGAACATTCCTTCATATGCTAAATTTTTCAAGGAATTGAGCACAAATAAAAGAAAGTATGCTCCGAATGAGAAAATTGTGGTTTCAGACCAAGTTAGTGCTGTTTTTGAAAAAGATTTGCCTCCTAAGCTTAAAGACCCCGGTAGTTTTAATGTTATGATTTCTTTGGGGGACTCTAAGAAAGTGAGGGCAATGTTAGATTTAGGAGCTAGCATTAACTTGATGCCATATTCTTTGTTTGTTGAGCTTGGGTTGGGTGAACTAAAACCTACTACTATGACCTTGCAACTTGCGGACCGTTCGGTCAAATATCCCAAGGGAGTAGTAGAAGATGTTTTAGTTCAAGTTGATAAACTGATTATCCCGGTTGATTTTGTGGTTCTTGATATGGAGAGAGAGGCTAGTGATGTGAATGATGTCCCTATTTTGTTGGGGAGACCTTTTATGGCTACCGCAGATGCGGTAATTAATGTGAAAGATGGAAGTTTGTCTTTGGCTTGTCATGGATGAAATTGTTAATTTCTCTATCTTTGATTCCATGAAAAAGCCATACGAGGTCAATGAGTGTCTATTTTGTGATGTTGCTGAAAATTCTGTGTTACTTGAGCCTGATGTTGAGGGCTCTCTTGTTTCTGAGTTTGTGGATGAGTTAGTTATGGAAGGTGTTTTTGATCAAAATGAGGCGAGGGCCATTCTTGCTGAGATGGATGTTATGGAGGAAATTACTGAAACGGTTCCTTTGGAATCTTTAGGTAATTTTTAATCCTAAGCATTTGCCATCTATTGTCTCTCCTCCCGAGTTAGATCTTAAACAACTTTCATCTAGCTTAAAGTATGCTTTTCTTGGTGCAAATGATTCTTTGCCTGTTATTATTGCTTCGGACTTAATGTAATTGCAGGAAAGCAAGGTTGTTGGATGTGTTGAAGAGACATAAGTCCGCACTTGGTTGGAGTATTACCGACATAAAAGGAATTAGCCCAACCATGTGCATGCACAAAATTCATATGGAGGAGGATGCCAAGCCGGTTCGGCAAAATCAAAGAAGGATGAATCCTCACATGCTTGAAGCGGTAGAAAAGAAGTCTTGAAACCGTTGGATGCGGGTATTATCTATCCTATTTCCGATAGTAAGTGGGTAAGTCCTTCATGTTGTTGCTAAAAAGTCCGGAATTCTTGTTGTTAAGAATGAGGATAATGAGCTTTTGCCTACTAGAATGGTCATCGGTCAACGCATGGTTATCGATTACCGAAAACTTAATCTTTGCGACTAGAAAGGATCACTTTCCTTTGCCATTTATTGACCAAATTCTAGAGAGGCTAGCCGGTCGAATATTATTGTTTCTTAGATGGTTTTTCGGATATAATCGATTCCCATTGCTCGGAAGATCGTGAAAAGACCACATTCACATGCCCTTTCTAACATTTGCATATCGAAGGATGCCCTTCGGTTTATGCAATGCTCCTGCTACATTCCAAAGGTGCATGATGTCGATCTTTTACGAGATGATTAGCAGTTTGTTGAGGTGTTTATGGACGATTTTTCGTTGTATGGTGATTCGTTTGATCCATGCTTAAATAATTTGACTTTGGTTCTTAAAAGATGTTGTGATACCAATTTAACTTTAAGTTGGGAAAAGAGTCATTTTATGGTCAAGCATGGAATTGTGTTAGGTCATGTGGTGTCGAGAGAAGGGATTGAAGTTGACAAGGCAAAAATTGAGTTAATATCTAAATTGCCTCCGCCAACAAATGTTAAAGGAATTCGTAGCTTTCTTGGTCATGCGGGTTTTTATCGGCGTTTTATAAAAGATTTTTCGAAAATTTGTAAGCCGTTAACAAACTTGCTTGCTAAAGAGACGGAATTTGTTTTTGACCAAGAATGTCTCAATTCTTTTAATTTGTTGAAGGAAAAATTGACTTGACCCCTATTCTTGTGGAGTCCGGATTGGACTCAACCGTTTGAGATAATGTGTGATGCATCAGATTTTGCGGTGGGTGCGCGGTTTGGGTCGAAAATTGATAAAAGTCACATGTGATCCAATATGCAAGTAGAATGTTAAATGATGCTCAATTGAATTATACTACAACCGAGAAGGAATTCTTGGCTGTGGTATTTGCTTTAGAAAAATTTCGTTCTTACTTGCTAGGATCTAAGGTGATTGTTTATTCGGACCATGCTGCATTGCGTTATTTGCTTTCTAAACAAGATGCTAAACCCCAATTGTTAAGATGGATGTTGCTTTTATAAGAATTTGATATTTCCATCAAAGACAAAAAGGGTTGTGAAAATGTTGTGGCAGATCATTTGTCTAGACTTGAAAAGGGGTGTGTGAGTGAAATTCCTTTGAATGAAAATTTTCCTGATGAGCAGTTGATGGTTGTAAAGGATAGTGAGCCTTGGTATGCCGACATTGTAAATTTTTTGGCTACGGGGTTCTAAATCCAGTTTTTCGAGTCAAGAAAAGAAAAGATTTTTGTCAATGGTTAAGCAATATTATTGGGATGACCCATATTTTTTTAAACATGGTCCCGATATGGTTATTCGTAGATGCATTCATGAAAATGAGCAACAAAATGTTCTTTCATTTTGTCATGAATTGCATTGTGGAGGTCATTTTAGTGGTAAGAAAACTGCTCAAAAAGTGTTGCAATCAGGTTTCTTTTGGCCTAGTCTTTTTAAAGATGCATACATTTTTAGTAAAAGTTGTGACAGGTGCCAAAGAACCGGTAACATTGGTAAGCGGGATGAAATGCCTCTTACGAATAACTTGGTTGTGGATTTGTTTGACGTATGGGGCATAGATTTTATGGGTCCTTTTGTTGTTTCATGTGGTTTTGAGTACATTTTAGTATCGGTGGATTATGTGTCAAAGTGGGTGGAAGCAATTCCTACCCGGACTAACGATGCTAATGTTGTTGTCAAGTTTGTCAAAGATGTGATTTTTAGCAGGTTTGGTGTTCCAAGGGCGATAATAAGTGATGGTGGTTCTCACTTTTGCAACAAAATTTTTGGAGCACTTATGAAGAAGTATGTGGTGAATCACAAAGTTGCAACCGCGTATCATCCCCAAACTTCAGGGCAAGTGGAAGTGAGTAACAAGCAAATCAAGGCAATTCTTGAGAAGACGGTGAAGCCTAACAGGAAGGATTGGGCCTTACGGTTGAATGATGCATTGTGGGCGTACCGCACCGCCTACAAAACTCCGATTGGAATGAGTCCATACCGGCTAGTGTTTGGAAAAGCTTGTCATTTGCCGGTGGAGTTAGAGCACAAAGCATTTTGGGCAATCAAGGAGTTGAATATGGATTTGAAACTAGCCGGTGAACAAAGATTACTTCATTTGAATGAGCTTGAGGAACATCGGTTGGAAGCTTATGAGAACTCCCGGTTGTATAAGGAGAGAACCAAAATGTACCATGACCGAAAAATTGTGCACAAGGAACTTATTCCGGGAAGCAAGGTGTTATTGTTCAATTCAAGGTTGAAGCTTTTCCCGGGAAAGTTACGTTCGCGTTGGAGTGGTCCGTTTGAGGTTGTGAAAGTATATTCTCATGGAGCAGTGGAGCTAATGAATTTGGTTACCAAGAACAAGTTCAAGGTGAATGGACAACGGGTGAAGCCGTATTTTGATGGAGTTTCAAGGGATGTTGAATGGGTCGAGTTGAAGGATCCATAATTGTTGAGAAGGTCATTCCGTCGAGCTAACGACGTTAAACAAAAGCGCTACTTGGGAGGCAACCCAAGGTAAGTAGTTAATTTGTAGTGCCCTTAAAGTTAATTTTTCCTTTGTTTTCATTACTTTGAGGACAAAGTAATCATTAAGTTTGGGGGTGTAGAGTTCTTAGCTTAGATTTCATTGTTTGTTTTTCATTGTTTGCTTTTCATTGTTTGCTTTTCAGTGTTTGCTTTGCTTTTGCTTTTTATATATATAAAAAAAAAAAAAAAATTGTGTTTTTTTTCTCGTATTTCGTGAACGTGTCGAACTACGATGACCTGAGCCTATTCTTGTTGGGTAGTCCGCCCACATTAATGGGGACGTAGGCAACGAAAGTGCGGTCAAAATATGGGTCAATTTTATTATTTTGGTGGATATTACGCTTTGGTTTTATTTTTGTGGTGGTGTGCAGATTTTAGTAGAACAAGTCATGCTAAGGGAGTTTTGCGTGATCACACGAAATTTTTGTGTGACCACGCCAATATCTCAGCTCAAGAGAGGAAGGTTGCAGGAGGTTTTGCGTGATCACACAAAAATTTCGTGTGATCACGCCAATTTCTCAGCAATGTTTCAGCTTTGTGGCTGTGTGACCACGCCAAATTGTCTGTGAGCACACCAAAGTTCCTGATCAAAATGGCTATATGAAGCAGGGGCACAAAGGTCTTTTCCAATTAAAAAAAAAAAAAAAAAAAAAGAAACGTCTTTCCCAATTCCTCCTTCCTCATCCCAAAACCCTTCTTCTCTCCTCACTCAAAATCCGGTCAAACCCTCCTTCCCGTCGACGGCCCAACCCTTTCCTTTACTTCTTCTTCCCCAAAACCTTTCCCTCTCAGTCATCCCTTCCACCATTACCAGCCACAACCTCCTCCACCAATCCATCTCAGTCGCCTAACCTTCTGGCAACGCGGCGGCGCCCCTCTTCCCCTTTCCTAAACCAAACCGAATTCCGGCGGTAACCCTCCTCAAATCCAGTAGTAAATCCATTAATTCCGGCCAAAATCCTCCCTACCCTTCCGTTTCCACAACCCAAAACCCTCTCGTAATCCGGTGCCTCCAATCGAAATCGGCCCCTACGTCCGAAATCTTCCCCACAAAAGCTGTTACCCTCTTCGTCCGTTGCCAATAGCCAAGCCGTGAAATCCGTGGGTGTGGCCTTTCCGTTCGAGTTACAAAGCTTCAGAAATTCCGGAAAACTTCCATTAATTCCGGCATAAAGTGCGAAAATTCGGCGGTTGCTCTGTTATTTCCGGTTGTTCTCCTCAAACTTCTTCCGGTCGGTTCATGCTTCTTCCTTCCGCGAATTTTCCGGCGGGGCTGCGGATAATAATTACGGTTATTTTTCTTGGTGGAAGTAATTTTTCTAATTCTTTTACGGGTGTAAGTTTGTGATAGTTGAGAAATAAATCATGCCTAAGAGAAATAGAGAGGATAAAGGAAAAGAGGGTGAAATTGTGCCTAAGGAAATGTCTTCAAGCAAAAATAAATTTGTGGGTGATAAGGCCCGTGCATATTTTAAAGCATGGGAACATAAGAAGTGCAATGTGGAGGTGGAGTTCGATTTTGAGTGGTTAAAAATGGGTGAGTTTGTGGATGCTTTTGAGTGGACTCTTCTTGCGGCGGCCGAGAATGACGGTAGTTCTCTTCTTGTTAAGGAATTCTATGCCAATATGCATGAATTGGGGCATGTAGGAAAATCATTTGTGAGAGGTAAAGCGGTGGATTGTTCGGAGGAAGTAATAAATAACTTTTATAAGATGCCTAGTCTTCCGTCGGATGGGTGTGATTATGCGAAAGCCATTGCGTACATGGGGAAGAATTGGAGAGAGAAGCTTGATGAGCTAGCTCCCCTGTTGGATATATTGATCCGAATAAGGTGAAGGGGGTATGATATGTAGCACTCAGTCGTTGGAACCCGAGATGAGATATCTTCACCGGTTTATTTGTGAAAAGGATAATGCCTTCGGGTCATAATAATGAGGTGTTTTGGAAGAGGGCGGTTCTTATGCACATGATAGCTCAAAAGAAAGGACATTGATTTCGGTAGGATTATGGCGAGAGGAGATGTTTCGTACAATGAAGAAGATATCCCACTTGAATTATAATTTTCCTTTGTTGATTACGAGTACGTGGTTCAGAGATCTCGGGTTAGCATGAGTGGCATCATTAAAGACTTGAGCACGGGCCCTAAAATTGACTACAAAACTCTCAAGGACAAGAGCCATGCTAAGAAGAAGGCGGGGCCTTCAAGCGTGAGCATAGTGGAGGGTAGAGATGTTGATGGATATGAGGAAAATGAGGAAGAAGGAGAAGGGAATGCAAGTGATGAAGAACTCGGGGATCATGAGGAGGAAATTTTAGAGTTATACAGAAGAGATCCGGCTAGTGGGATGCGTGCTTTGTCTTTGGGTATTACTGCAGTGAGGGTGGAGGTGAATAAATTGAATAGGAAGTATGAGGAGTTGAGTACTCATTTTGAGGAGGCGGAACAGAGCCGGATTGCAGAGGCTAAGGCTGCCCAAGTACATAGGGCATTGCAGAATAGCGAGATGGGAGCGGCTCGCATGGCTCGCTTGCCCCCACAAGGCATTGATTGGCGGCGGTTTGTTCCTCCAGTCGACATGGCCCGCCCAAGCATGGCGGTCAGCGATCTCGGGGTGGTGATTGGGATCACCACTTTCACCTCCCGCCTCAATAGTTGGTTGGAGGTACCCCTATACCTTACTTTATTTTGTTGCATTAGGGACAATGCATGCTTTAAGTTTGGGGGTGTGGGGTATTTGACTGTTTGCTTGATTCACCATGTTAGTTAGTATTTATTGCTTTTGTAGGTAGGATTTCAATTTTTAAAAAAAAAAAAATAGAAAAAAAAGAAAAAGAAAAAAAATAGTTAGCTATGTCCTTTTGTGTATATATAGTCATTAACATTCTTGGTGTTCGCCATAATTGCATGTGATATTGTGTGACCGCTAAGGAGGATATTGGGATGTGATAATTTGTATATGCAAGTGTTGGTATATTTGTGATTAATTGTGATACATTACTTAAGAGTTATGATTGTGTCCTAAATCTCTTAGTGTAATTACTCTTGAAAATAATCTCTTTGTTGATAATTTTGAATATTTTTTATAAAGTTTATAGTACACCATCATCTTTTAAGTTAGTGAATTTGTTTATCAAATAGCAACGTTAGGCAAATCATAAGATGAGTACTCCTTTGATGTGAAATGGAACACCCCCTTGTTGTCTTGAAAAAAAATAAAAAAAAATGAAAAGGGGAATGAGAAGCAATAGGCAATTCAATTTATATCTCGGTGAAACCTCCGGGCGTGTAGACATTAATTGGTTAGGGATTATTCTAGCTTAACAGCTTGATTTCCGGGTATGCGGTAACGTTATGGAGGAAGAGCTTTACCGCCGTGATGGTCCGTTCAAGCTCGATACCTTGAAGTGGCTAACTCTTAAACCTTTTAAATAAATATTCCTAAAGTAGGTTTCAGGGGCACCGGCTGTTCGCTGCTGACGTTGCTTCCTTTGCCAAATAGGAGTATAAAGTAATAAATCTCTACCTACGTTATTAGGGGCATGGAGTTCGTCGCTGGCTAAAGTGTTCCCTACTTGAATCCGGTAGAAGGTCTTAAGAGATGTGCTTAAATAATCAAGTTTGGAGGAAGGGTGTAAAGTTGGTTGTTAAATTGAGAAAAATTCATGGGAGTATTTATGCTTTATTTTTTAAAAAGTGTTGTTGTTTGATAGATAAAGTCAATAAAATAAAAAAGATGGTTGGTGTACTTTAGCTTTAAGTAAAAATGGATCTTGGTTGAAGTAAAGATAGAGATGATAAGTGCATTGAGATTTATGGTGCAATTATAACGGTTAAGTAAGATACCACAAATTAATGGGAAATTATATGGCTACTTGCATAGTGGAAAGTATTATCTTGCGGTTGATGGTAACTTTTGATTTGTTGCAATTGTGGAAACAGATTCAAGAATGGGGGACATAGTTGATTATTTGGTAGAGTAGTTTGTTTTTACTTTCTTTGTGTCGAGTTAGTTTTATAATGTTTATAGTTTACTTTGGGGTTTGCTCGAGGACTGAAAAAGCAAATGTTTAAGTTTAGGGTATTTGATGAGTGAGGTTTACACTCATCCAGTGACTACTTTATGAACTTATTATTTGCTTAATCCTTGAAAGTTTTATGTGTATGACACAATGGGTATGTTTTAGTGTTTATTTAGTTTCGGGGGTCCAAGTGAAGGTGAGCAAATTAGAAGCATTGTGTCACTTGGGAAGTTCAAGGATAAACGGGCGATGGCGTAATATGGGAAGTTCGAAGTACGGGTGCAACATAAATTTTGATAATGACCGAGAATGAGAAAAACGACGGTGTAATTATGGGACGAGCAGACCACTTGGGTACACCTGCTTCGGCAATTGAAAGTGAAGCGGAGTTGGCCGAGAGGGTAATTATGGTGGCCCAGAAGATGAGCTGACAAAGGCGTGGCCAGGCCACATGAAGATCGATTAGTAGAGACAATGAGTCGGGCCAAATGAAGAAAGCGAATGGTGGGCATCAAGTAGGTGGCGAAGGAATGCAAAGGTTTGGGCTTAGTGTGGTATTTGTTCAATTCAATGGAAACCTAGGAATATTAAAAAAAAAAACTTAGGTTGTTTTTTGTAAATTGATGGTATTTAAGTAGGGAAATTAATACTATTTAGAGATTATTATTGTTTTTTCGAGTTTATATATGAACTTTTTATCATCTTCTCCACCAGCTTCTTCTTCCAAAAAAATTTCTTGGTGTTCTTGATTTTCATGGATAGCTTCAGCTTAGTTATTGGAATTGGAGGTAACAATTATGTTTTGAATTTTACTTTTTATCGATATCATTGTATTACTTGGGATTATCAAGTTGCTTTTAATTGAATTTTAGAATATTTATATTGATCACATAATTTGTTCTTGAATTAATTTGGAATTTCAATTGTGAGGCAGCCAAATTCACAATTGAAATTAGACTTGACTTGATAGTAACAATTTGTTGAATCTCTTGAGTCATAAGAATTGTGGTTTTTCTTGTATTGTTCTTAAAAGTTCTAAATGGGTTCCTAATTAATATATGAACGGGCCAAGGGAATAGAATTAGTGGGAACACTTGATACAAAATCACTTGGCGAAGTATCCCAATCATACTTTTGTAAGAACAAAACCCCAAGTATACTTTGATTGATGAATAATGAAACTTGAACATAATTGTGAAGCCAATTAGTCGGGAATTTATAAAGTAATATTGAAACTTCATTTTATAACAATTCTAGTTAATTTTTATAAAACTTTATTTTGATCGAAACCAACAAATTCTATCACTTTATAAAATCTTTTTCATAAACAGTAATTTTATACGCTTCAAACTTCGTGTCTCGGTGGTTCGTCAGAACTTACCACATCTACAAATCAATTGTAGGTAGCTTGAGTTGGAAATTTTCTTTTGACGTTTCGACACTCGTCAAAATTTGGCCCGCCGGGTTGCTTAGGGTTTCGATTAAATTTAAAGTTGATTAAATTATTTGCTATTATCGAATAGTCTTTTGTATATATATTTTTTTGTTACGTTTTAACTTGGTGTTGCAGATTTGAATGTTTGGTGGTAGGTCGCTACAACCCAGATTAGTTACCAATTGACCACAACATTCATCGCATCCAACAAGAGGAAGCACCCGGAACCAAGTGATACGAGAAAGTGATTCGGTTTACTACGAACGGTCCGAGAATTCCGATTACGAAGAAGAAGTTAAAATGGCGGAACCCTGAATGATGGGTGATTTTGCAGTCACCAATTGAACCGTCACCATCGTGCGTCGTGCTCCCACAAGCGGCAAGGAGTTATGAATTTAAGAACCTTCATTTCAACATGCTCCCTTCATTCCGTAGGATGGCATCGGAAGACCCGATTACCTTTTTATGAGAGAATTACATGCGCGCGGTGCGAGGTTTTCCATTGGAAGCGTACTTACCGAAGAAAGCGATTGAGAATGAGGTGCTTTGCTTGCTCTACGCGAAGGATGCTTTGCCCAGGAGCACATGGTTTTATGGCACTTGCTCAGAGCCTCTCTAAACACTTGGACGGATCATTTCTGACAAGTTCGTATAAAAGTTTTACTCTCGTCAAAAGACATCCGATTTGAGGTCCAAGATAATGTCTTTCAATCAAGGGCGGGTGAAGCTGTTTCGCAAAGCTTGGGATAGATTCAAGATGTTGTTGGTCCAATGTCACTCATCGGGGTTTCCTTTAGCCCTCTTAAATCAAGCTTTTACATGATGGGTTGATTTCCAGCAAGGTCAAGCACAAGTGGATAATACGGCGGGAGGTGCTATGGGTGAGAAAACCGCTTTGATGGCTTGAAAGCCTTATATGAGAGACTTGGCATGAATTCACGGCGAGAGAAAAGTGTGAGAGGAGGAAGAAAAGGTGTTTATGAAGTCGAGTCCGATGATGTGTTAGCCTGACAAGTTTCGGCATTGACTACCTGAATGAAGAACCCCGTGAGGATGATAGCTGACTCGAAACCCGAGGTCAAAATCCAAGGTCGGAATCAAGGAGAGGGAAGTTCGGGCACGGGATTGTGTAATTTGTAAGTTCAGTACCTGTGATATTATGGGGTGCCCATTACGAGATCAATTTCCGGAATTCCTTGAGCAAGCCGGAATGTGATGAATGCTTTCCAACCGAAAATGCGGAATGATCGGTTTTCCGGCTAACACAATCCGGGTTGGAGGAATCATCCCAATTTCTCATGGGGTGGAAATCCAAGGACAAAGTCGGTTTCGCTGGCAATTGTCAACCCTTGACGCGGCCCACTTGTATGAGGCAACATGGAGCTGTAAGGCCAAGTGTGGAGAAGACAATGCGAAGTTTATCCAGGCCTCGCAGCGAATCCTGAAAATGGTCATGGACCAAAGGATGGGGAGCTCAAGAAGCTCGCATGAAAAATCTTGAAAATCGGAATTGGTCAAATTGCAGAAGCACTCAAAAGCACAATCCGGGTACGGCTACCAAGTCAGCCAGGAACAAAAGCGAAGGCCGTCTCGCCTTTGAGGAGTGGTAAGACTCTTCGGGAGGTACGCACCTCTTCTCCTTCTCCTTTAGATGATAATAATTTGCATGAGAATGAAGTTGTGAGTCGAGGAACGAGTTGAAGTGACTCCAGGTGAGAAGCTTCCAACTCCTTCCCCTTAAGCCGTATATGCCTCATTCCCTTTTCCTGAAAGTAGGGTGGTCAAGCGTAAGGTCGAAACACAATTTAAAGGAATTGTATGACATATAACACAAGGTGAATGTAAATTTACCTTTGCTTTCCGATGTGATTAAGAACATTCCTTCATATGCTAAAATTTTTCCAAGGAATTGAGCACGAAATAAAAGAAAGTATGCTCAGAATGAGAAAATTGTGGTTTTGAGGACCAAGTTAGTCTTGTTTTTGAAAAGATTTGCCTCCTAAGCTTAAAGACCCCGGTGATTTTAATGTTATGATTTCTTTGGGGGACTCACAGAAAGTGAGGGCAATGTTAGATTTAGGAGCTAGCATTAACTTGATGCCATATTCTTTGTTTGTTAGGCTTAGGTTTGGGTAGAACTAAAACCTACTACTATGACCTTTGCAACTTGCGGACCGTTCGGTCAAATATCCCAAGGGAGTAGTAGAAGATGTTTTAGTTTAAAGTTGATCAATTGATTATCTACGGTTGATTTTGTGGTTCTTGATATGGAGAGAGAGGCTAGTGATGTGAATGATGTCCCTATTTTGTTGGGAAACCTTTTATGGCTCACGCGAATGCGGTAATTAATGTGAAAGATGGAAGTTTGTCTTTGAAATTTCATGGATGAAATTGTTAATTTTCTACATCTTTGGATTCCATTTAGAAAAAGCCGTACGAGATTGATGAGTGTCTATTTTTGTGATGTGCTTCGAAAATTACAGTATTACCAGAGCACGATGTTGAGGGCTCTCTTTGTTTCCTTCGAGTTTTGTGGATGAGTTAGTTATGGAAGGTGTTTTTGATCAAAATGAGACTGAGGGCCATTCTTCTTGAGATGGATGTTATGGAGGAAATTATGAAAAGCGGTTCGCCTTTGGAATCTTTAGGTAATTTTAATCCTAAGCATTTGCCATCTATTGTCTCTCCTCCCGAGTTAGATCTTAAACAACTTCCATCTAGCTTAAAGTATGCTTTTCTTGGTGCAAATGATTCTTTGCCTGTTATCACTATTGCTTCTGACTTAATACGAGAATTGCAGGAAAGTTAAGGTTGTTGGATGTGTTGAAGAGACATAAGTCCGCACTTGGTTGGTCAGTATTACCTGACATAAAAAAGGGAATTAGCCCAACCATGTGCATGCACAAAATCCATACTGAGGAGGAGGATGCCAAGCCGATCTTCGCCGCAAAATCAAGAGAAGGATGAATCCTCCACATGCTTGAAGCGGTAAGAAAAGAAGTCTTGAAAGTTGCTTGGTATGCATGTATTATCTATCCTATTTCCGATAGTAAGTGGGTAAGTCCTCGTTCATGTTGTTGCTAAAAAGTCCGGAATTACTATTGTTAAGAATGAGGGATAATGAGCTTTTTGCACTACTAGAATGGTTCACCGGTCAACAGCATGGTTAATCGATTCACCAAAACTTAATGTGCGACTAGAAAGGATCCACTTTCCTTTGCCATTTATTGACCAAATTCTAAGAGGAGGCTAGGCGGCTCAGAATATTATTGTTTCTTAGATGGTTTTTCGGGATATAATCAGTATTCCTACATTGCTCGGAAGATCGCAGAAAAGACCACATTCACATGCCCTTTCTAACATTTGCATATCGGAGGATGCCCTTCGGTTTATGCAATGCTCTGCTACATTCCAAAGGTGCGTGATGTCGATCTTTTACGAGATGATTGGCAGGGTTTGTTGAGGTATTTATGGACGATTTTTCGTTGTATGGTGATTCGTTTGATGCATGCTTAAATAATTTGACTTTGGTTCTTAAAAGATGTTGTGATACCAATTTAACTTTAAGTTGGGAAAAGAGTCATTTTATGGTTAAGCATGGAATTGTGTTGGGTCATTTGGTCTCAAGAAAAGGGATTGAAGTTGACAAGGCAAAAATTGAGATAATATCTAAATTGCCTCCGCCAAACAAATGTCAAAAGAAAGGAATGCGTAGCTTTCTTGGTCATGCGGGTTTTTATCAGCGTTTTATAAAAGATTTTTCGAAAATTTGTAAGCCGTTAACAAACTTGCTTGCTAAAGAGACGAAATTTGTTTTTGACCAAGAATGTCTCAATTCTTTTAATTTATTGAAGGAAAAATTGACTTCAGCCCCTATTCTTGTGGGTCCGGATTGGACTCAACCGTTTGAGATAATGTGTGATGCATCCGATTTTGCGGTGGGTGCAGTTTTGGGTCAGAAAATTGATAAAAAGTCACATGTGATCCAATATGCAAGTAGAATGTTAAATAATGCTCAATTGAATTATACTACAACCGAGAAGGAATTCTTGGCTGTGGTATTTGCTTTAGAAAAATTCCGTTCTTACTTGTTAGGATCTAAGGTGATTGTTTATTCGGACCATGCTGCATTGCGTTATTTGCTTTCTAAACAAGATGCTAAACCCCGATTGTTAAGATGGATGTTGCTTTTACAAGAATTTGATATTTCCATCAAAGACAAAAAGGGTTGTGAAAATGTTGTGGCGGATCACTTGTCTAGACTTGAAAAGGGGTGTGTGAGTGAAATTCCCTTGAATGAAAATTTTCCTGATGAGCAGTTGTTTGTTGTGAAGGATTGTGAGCCTTGGTATGCCGACATTGTAAATTTTTTGGCTACGGGGGTTCTAAATCCAGATTTTTCGAGTCAAGAAAGGAAAAGATTTTTGTCAATGGTTAAGCAATATTATTGGGATGACCCATATTTGTTTAAACATGGTCCCGATATGGTTATTCGTAGATGCATTCATGAAAATGAGCAACAAAATGTTCTTTCTTTCTGTCATGAATTGCATTGTGGAGGTCATTTTAGTGGTAAGAAAACCGCTCAAAAAGTGTTGCAATCGGGTTTCTTTTGGCCTAGTCTTTTTAAAGATGCATATATTTTTAGTAAAAGTTGTGACAGGTGCCAAAGAACCGGTAACATTGGTAAGCGGGATGAAATGCCTCTTACGAATAACTTGGTTGTGGATTTGTTTGACGTATGGGGTATAGATTTTATGGGTCCTTTTGTTGTTTCATGTGGTTTTGAGTACATTTTAGTATCGGTGGATTATGTGTCAAAGTGGGTGGAAGCAATTCCTACCCGGACTAACGATGCTAATATTGTTGTCAAGTTTGTCAAGGATGTGATTTTTAGTAGGTTTGGCGTTCCAAGGGCGATATTAAGTGATGGTGGTTCTCACTTTTGTAACAAAATTTTTGGAGCACTCATGAAGAAGTATGGGGTGAATCACAAGGTTGCAACCGCGTATCATCCCCAAACTTCAGGTCAAGTGGAAGTGAGTAACAAGCAAATAAAGGCCATTCTTGAAAAGACGGTGAAGCCAAACAGGAAGGATTGGGCCTTGAGGTTAAATGATGCATTGTGGGCGTACCGCACCGCCTACAAAACTCCGATTGGAATGAGTCCATACCGGCTAGTCTTTGGGAAAGCTTGTCATTTGCCGGTGGAGATAGAGCATAAAGCATTTTGGGCAATTAAGGAGTTGAATATGGATTTGCAACTAGCCGGTGAACAAAGGTTACTTCATTTGAATGAGCTTGAGGAGCATCGGTTGGAGGCATATGAGAACTCACGGTTGTACAAAGAGAGAACAAAAAGGTACCATGACAGAAAGATTGTGCACAAGGAACTTATTCCGGGAAGCAAGGTGCTATTGTTTAATTCAAGGTTGAAGCTTTTCCCGGGAAAGTTACGTTCTCGTTGGAGTGGTCCGTTTGAGGTGGTGAATGTGTATTCTCATGGAGCCGTGGAGTTGGTGAATCCGGTTACTAAGAACAGGTTCAAGGTTAATGGACAAAGAGTGAAGCCGTATTTGGATGGAGTTTCGGGATCAAGGAATGTTGAATGGATCGAGTTGAAGGATCCATAATCGTTAAGAAGGTCATTCCGTCGAGCTAACGACGTTAAACAAAAGCGCTGCTTGGGAGGCAACCCAAGGTAAGTAGTTAAATTAGTAGTGCCCTTAAAGTTAATTTTTTTCTTTGTTTTCATCACTTTGAGGACAAAGTAATCATTAAGTTTGGGGGTGTAGAGTTTTCATTTCATGGTTTGTGTAGAGTTTTCATTTCATGGTTTGCTTTTTATATATAAAAAAAAAAAACATTGTTTTTCTTGCATTTCGGGAACGTGTCGAACTACGGTGACCTGAGCCTATTTGTGTGGGTAGTCCGCCCACATTAATGGGGACGTAGGCAGCGAAAGTGCGGTCAAAATATGGGTCGAATTTTAATGTATCAATAGATATTATGCTTGGTTTTTGTTTTTGTGGTGTTGTGCAGATTGAGAGACAACCAAAAATCCTTCTGCTGAGTTGGGCGACCGCCTATGGTCATTTGGGCGACCGCCCATGGTTGGTTTGAAAAATTGTGGAGTTGCTGTGCAGTTGGGCAACCGCCCATGGTTCTAAGGGCGACCGCCCATGCTTAATTGAAAAGGGTGTGAAACTTTCTGGACATGTGTGCGGCCGCCCACTCTTGTCTGAGTGACCGCCCAGGGTTACATAAGCGACCGCCCAAGGATCTGTGTGCGACCGCCCACATTGAAATTTCAAAATTGCATAAGTTTCTGGACATGTGAGCGGCCGCCCAGGATGGAAGATGAGCAAAAATTTACTCTTGTAAACTTCAATCACAAGTTGTATAAGGATAATCGAGTTGGTGATGAACCATTCATATTAGCATCTCAAGCTGAGCAAGTTTGGTATGTTAAAGATCCTATAGAAAGTGATTGGAAAGTTGTGATGAGGATTACGCCAAGAGATAGTTTTGACATATATTCAAATGATGATAAACAAGTTGCAAATTCGATTCCACAATTGGTACCATTTTGCTCACAAAATCTGGATGAAAATGTTGCTAACGAAGAAGCATCGTGGGTGCGAGAGGGAGTTGATGGGGTCGAGATTGAAACTACTAATATCAATGACCTAGATGTTGATATGGCCGATAATGATGATGTTGATATGGCCGATAATGATGATGATTAGTTTGAGTAG
The DNA here is from genome assembly GCA_022495995.1 of Adenophora triphylla var. japonica. Classification (NCBI taxonomy): domain Eukaryota; kingdom Viridiplantae; phylum Streptophyta; class Magnoliopsida; order Asterales; family Campanulaceae; genus Adenophora; species Adenophora triphylla. The sequence goes on from JAFEMH010001061.1 coordinate 159,240, forward strand.
TATTTGTTTAGATCTTATTTGCTTACTATTTACTAAGACAATGTTATTACTTAAGTTTCATGTTTCAATCAAACTTGTTATTTTTGTATGGTTGAATATTAATATTGTTACTTCTATATAATATGTATTTGTTTAGGTCTTATTTGCTTACTATTTACTAAGACAATGTTATTACTAAAATTTGTGTCTCTCCGTCTTATGTATAGGTGGTTTTTGTGTTGAAAATATGCCTCCTAAGGAGAGAGAGGGTAGCAACAAGAGGGGTAGACAAAACCCGCCGCCCGTAGTCCCAAATGATCCGTATATGGGATTGACCCAATTGACCGCCGCTCAAAAGAAAAAATGGCGGAATTTGGAGGGTAGGAAATTTCAAGTCACCACTTTCCTTCATTTGCCGGTGTTGAGGGATTTGGGTTTAGAGACGTTAGTAACGGAATTGATGACGCAAGCCGGGTTAGGTAATTTCTGGGAAGACTCCATCTACGTATTTGAGATATTCACTTGAGTTCCTTTCAACTTTGGAGGTAGGCCGGGTCACAAGAAAATACTATTCGGTTTCATATGAATGATGAAGCCTATCGAGTGGATTATGATGAGTTGAGGCAAATCTTTGGGGTTGATCACCGAGAGGAAACTGGTCGAGTCCGATGGGGGACTTGTTTTTCTTTTCGGAGCTCACAGGATTGCCCTGCAAAAAAAAATACCTTAGGGCTTCCTCTCTTTCTCACCCGGCTTGGAAATTATTTTACAGAGGTCTATCTATGTCTTGGTTGGCAAACGGAGAGCCCGCTCAATTGAATGTGGCTATGGTAAACCTTTTGCGAAACGGGGTTGAGGAGTTTTCGGGTGATTCCCGATTGGGTTGATATTTTTGTTCGGAGATGCGAGGCATTTGCCCTTACCAAAAAGGGAAACATATCAATAGGGGGATGATCACATTGATTGCTCAAGCTTGTGTGGGTGAACCAAAACCCGAGGCGAAGCTGATTGATGGGGGCACGAAGTTTTTATTCTGTAGACTCGGCTAGTGCAAGATGACAAGTTTGTGAGGGACCGGAGGGCGACGTACAACAGGTCTTTATTATTTGAATATGGTACTCCTAGGAGGACGGTCCGCTGCGGTGGTAGGGGCCACGTTTCCGAGTGGTGAACAAGCGTGCATTGGCGTATGCCCGGTGTTGATGATCAAATGGATCCCGTTGATGAGGAGGATGATGAGGAGCGGGAAGAGGAGGATCGGGAGAGACAGGGGTGGTCGTGGAGGAGACGAGAACCAGAGCCGCAGGTTCCTTTGATCGGTGGGATACCATGAGGGCATTTTTGAGGAGCAGGAGCGATCAAGGATCGCTCGGGAGCAGAGCCGACATGCTTTGGAGGATGCTAGATGGGGGAGGTTATCGCCGGGAAACGTAGTCGACGCACTTTAGAGGATGCTATGGGGGAGGTGCAAGATCGTTTTGAGGGGCCGGGAAGATGAAACCGCCATTTTGGGAGCCCTAAGATACGCAAAGCCGGAGGCTTGGGCGATGCGCATTGCAGCCCCTGAGTTACGAGCCGCTCAGAGGATTATTTGACTATGATGCATTCGAGAGCCACCGCTCGTGCACGTGAGGCGTTCTTCCCGTCGGACCTACTATCGGGGACAAACCTCCGGCTCTCATCGTTGATGTTATTATTGTGATGTTATTATTAATGTTTCATGTTTCAATCAAACTTGTTATTTTGTATGGTTGAATATTAATATTGTTAATTGTAATATGTATTTGTTTAGATCTTATTTGCTTACTATTACTAAGACAATGTTATTACTTATGTTTCATATTTCAATCAAACTTGTTATTTTGTATGGTTGGATTGAATATTAATATTGTTAATTGTAATATGTATTTGTTCTCGCTTCTTTTGATCAAACTCTTATTTCCTACAGATCTTGTTGCAAAGCAGCCTCTTACTTTCTACCTCCGTCATCTCGCTTCTCCAGTACTCCTTTACTTTGGGATGTCCCCGCCTCGCTTCCCCACCGATTTGGTACCCGCGGAGCCCCACCCGTACTATTTTGTTCCTTGTGGTTGTTGTTCCCCGCCCGCTTCCCCACCGATTTGGTATTTGTTTTTTGTTAAATGTGACATATAACAAATGTGTCCACAACCCGCGGAGCCCCCCCATAATGTCATGTTTGTTGTTCCCCCCGCCCCGCTTCCAAAAGTATTATTTATAGAGCAAAAGAAATGTAGATTTGGTTCCGTACATGTGCTCGTGAATGCAATTTGTTATTTTTCCCTTATAAATCAAATTCTAGTGAGTTACTAAATTAACCTTTGTTGTATCAAGTTTTAATCTGCACTTGCAATGATATAATGTAATCATTAGGCGCTTATGAATACTCCCTCCGTCCCATACTATTGGTTACTTATTTCCCTTTGGGTGTCCTTTTAGGGGTTGCCGATTGCATTTTAAAAAGTCACAATATGTTTTATTTGATGCTAATATATCCCTTATACAAGAAGTGGTACCTACTTACCTATGGTATACTCTTCATGTCGATGACGTATGTGGGCATGAATATACTCCATTTTTACAAAAACAAAAAAAAAAAAAACTACATTCCCTCCGTCCCAATTTAAGAGCCCCTTTGATCGTACAAAGCCGGCATTCTTTAACCTAAGCATGTATTATTGGTGTACTTTACCCTATATTCTTCTACTTGACCACTCTTGAAGTTCATCTCATCCAAATATTATGTGCTACTTATGTTTCCCTATTCTCCCCGTTGAATGTCATCTTTGTATTACCATTTTCGATATGCCTACCATTGGGTTTCTCATCGATCTTGGTTAATGAGCTTGTGCCTTTGAATACAAACATTTCTTGTTTCTTTCAATATGGATTAAAACCGATTGCATTCTCTTTGCTATGTAAGCATGTATATGCACCATATCCGCACTTAAAACTCATGTGACTTGCTTTTCATGGTAGTTTTGTAACTCATCCGATATTATTGCACTACTTTTATATGGTTAGGTTACTATTGATTTATGTAATTTTCTTTAGTATCTTACTTTTTGTGACTCAATTCGAGAGTCATCATTCTTGTTGTTGTGCATCATAGTCAAGTGAATATATTAAGAATTGGGGTGATACTTTTCGTAGTTAATATAATTTCCTTAGTCATAAACAAGAACCTAGTAGTGTCCATGTTTATGCTCATGTGTCATGGGTCCTAGGAAGTTCGCCTGAAGCCGATACTCGCGAAGAGTCTTTTGAGTATATCAATGTACATTAGATCAAGAATAATGCATTATCACTTTTTCTTCTTCTTCTTTTCCTTTTCTAAATTTTATTATTGTTTCTTCTTTTAACACTAAAAGGGGATTTAAAACTTTTGTTTTTTTTTTTTTTAATGAAAACGATACTTGGTATATAGGTGGAAACCATTAACCTTCCTGTATCGCTCCCTAACCCGGGGCTTGGGATAAATTGTGGTCTAACAATCCCACGTACCGGTATCATTTTTCTTTAAAAAATTGTTTGTTCCTCGTTGATGTTGCCGTTGTTGCTGTTCCCGTGTCGTTTCGGGCTTGTTGTTGTCAGCTGTTCGTTGCCGTTGTTGCCGTTTTGTTGTTGCCGCCGTTGTTATTGTTGTTGCCGCCGCCGTTGTTGTTGTTGTTGCTGCTGTTTTGTTGTTGTTGCTGTTTTGTTGTTGCTGCTGCTGTTGTTATTGTTGTTGCTGCTGTTTTGTTGTTGTTGTTGCTGCTGTTTTGTTGTTGTTGCTATATAAATTTACAACTCATTTATGACTTGTAGTATTACAATTGTATATTGGAAGCATTGTTATTCTATAAGGCCATTTATAAGACCAATATATGGTCTTATACATGATACATAAGACCTATAATAAATTTATAGGTCTTATACATATATTATAAGATTGTTTTTTTGGGTCCTTTACTTGGTTTATCCAATTCTTGTGCTATAATTGAATTGTCATATGACAGATATGCCTCCAAGGAAAAATTTATTACTGTGTCGTGGCTCTAACCCTAAAGGAAGAGGGTTGGCAAAACCAACCGCCAAATGGGGTAAAGAGAGATTGATCATAATATGGAATAATTATGGTCAACCAGTTGGTGGGGAAATGGCACAATTAGCTACTCAGATAGGAATTTTTGCTAAAAATGGGGAACATTTCCCATTAACTAATGAGTGGTCTCAGATGAACCACGAGTGCATAAATAACGTATGGAATGACGTTCTGGTAAGTTGTAATCCATATTTCTTACATAAATCTCTAGTACGTAGTCAAAAGTCTTATGATTCTCTAACAATTGTTTTTTTTTTTTTTTGTTGAATTGTGTATATAGGAAAATACAAATGCTCCTCCGGAGTATTTCCCTGCTATGGCTCTTTCTCTGCTAAAGCGTGGCGTGACTCGGAAATACAATGTGAGACAAGCATATAATAAGTATTATATAGTTATGAATATTAATTACTCGCTTATGACTTTGTTATGAATATTGACTCGCTTATGAATATTATTACTCAGCCTTGAAACAAAGCATTATAAGATGTATGAATCGACGAAGACGCATTGGCTCACCCACCCCGTGGGTGCGTTGCGGATCAACGGGCCGCACTTGTTGCGATGTGGGTACGCCCAAGGCTCGGGTATATTTCAAATTAATCTCAATCTATTATCGTGAATGTCTTATATAAGTAGTCAAATTAATACTAATATTATCTTTTTTTTCCAGGAAATATCGTAAACAAATAAAGTGAATCGAGAAAAACAATCGTGCCCGAATAGGACCGGAAAACGTCCCATCCCAAAGTCATCAAAGAGGTTTGTCATCGTTCAATTTAGTTCTCGGTTGTCAATTCAATTAATGTTTCTTTTGTATCGTATATAAATATATTTTTTTTTTGTCAAATGATTCTATTATAAATTGTAGAGAGGCGACAAGGGATTACCAACTGATCGCTTAAGCGTTTTCATACATACGCGCACGGGCAAAACACCCGCAGATCAAGAAACCACTCAAATGATTGTAAGTTAAAGTTTCAACCTTTTCTGTTTCAGTTTTGTTATTCTATAGAATACTTTTTTCATTTCTAACTTCATTTTCATAATATTAATTAAAGTTAAAACATTTATATTGAACATGTTGTTTTTGTTACAGCAAACGCTTAATGATGCAGTTGGGGAGCTGCCAGAGGAGCAACAAGACTCTCCCGCGGCGCGTGAAAACATTTTTGTTGGTATGTTTGGCTCTGATGACCATGGGAGAGTTCGATGTATGGGAGGCGGTCTGAACAAAACTAAGGTGTTTGGTAAATCCCAACCTTCTCAGACAGCTGTAGCGGAGGCGGTGGCGGGGGTCAGAGCAGATTTTGAAAGACAACTTGAGGAGGAACGCCGAAAAAATGAGGAGGAACGCCTTAAGTTACAACAACAAATTGATGAATTGAAACGTTGTTGGATGGAACGACGTGGAAATGACGGTAATGAATAGGTGTTCGTGGATTTTAGACATTGTGTATTTTGGATACATTCAACAACTAATAACTTTTTTGTATAATGGTTATTATGTCCGGATACATTCAACATTAATTGTGTTAATATGTAGATTGTAAATATTGATTGCATTTGTGTATTTTTGGTTATATTGTGTGTGTACAGGTTGAATTTGGTTTTTGTGAACGTAGTTTTGGGGAAAATGAATTATACAAAGTCGGGGAAAAAAAAATAGGATTATTTACGGCGGTGACTAAATCCGCCGTATAAACCTAGGGGACGACTCGTGCCTAAAGGGGGGACGAGGGAACCAGTAGGGGGTGTAAATGGGACGACTCGTGCCATTTTGGACGAGTCGTCCCTATTTAGTTATTTACGGCGGATATAGTGACCGCCGTATATAATGGCCATGGACGACTCGTTTGGACGAGGGAACCTGGTGGGGGTGCAACTGGGACGACTCGTCACGGAGCGGACGACTCGTCTCTTATTTATGGCGGTTACACATTCCGCCGTATAAAGATCACTCAAATACGCCATTTTATACGTATGTATTCCATTTATATACGGCGGTGGTATATCCGCCGTATATACTATATACGGCGGTTGTCCCGCCGTATATAGTATATACGGTGATGATTTATACGGGGATCTATTTACGGCGGCTAGTCCGCCGTAAATACTATATACGGCGGGGCGCGTATTATTTACGGCGGATTTTAACCGCCGTAAATAAGCCTGTTTCTTGTAGTGGAAGTTCGACTACTATGTGCTCTACTCTAGCATGTCTTCCCTTCCTTCAAGCAGTACAGCTTCATAACAGACAGGGGTGGGAAAGCCGAAATATCCTGTTGACACCAAAGCTCAGGCCTCAGGACACAAGAAGATCTCAAATCTTGACAACCTTACTACTAGCCAGAAGCCTAATCCCCCGCGGGATCAGCCACGGTTCAACTTGGCCAACTTCAGAGCACGGGCCGGCAAAGGAAAGTCAAAGCCAACTTGGCACTCGCACTCAATCAACGTGCTGACCAAGGGTGGCCACCGCCACAAGCAACCTCAACACAATCCCGAGGCACCACCAAAACTCTTGCCTCTCAAGAGGAAGATAGAAAATGGATGGCTCAATGACTCTCCCTCTCCAGAAAGAGATCAGATCTACGATTCCAGAATGTACGACAGCATGCTCACCTTCTGTGATGAAGACCTGCCAAAAGGGGTTACGGGACACAACGAAGCTCTGCACATCAGTGTTCGGCTTAACACTATCTCCCTCCCTGGAGTCCTGGTAGACAATGGATCAGCAGTCAACGTCCTTCCCCTCAGCATGATGCAAGCCTTACGCATCGATGAAGGCCATATGACCCCATCTGCCCGAACTATCAAAGCATACGACAACACGTCTCATCCCATCCTGGGAATGGTGACTCTGTAGCTCTGGTTCGAAACCCAAATGGTGCCAGTAAAGTTCCATGTGATGGACATTCCGTTCGAGTTTACAGCTCTGTTGGGATGCCCATGGCTACACCACATGAAAGCCATAGCCTCTACTCTCCATCAGTGTGTCAAGTTCATAAACCGACAAGGAGATCTCGAGGTCATCAGAGGAGACAGTTTCCTCATAGGCAACGAAGTTGAAATGCCAACTAAGCGTGCCCGCAGCCGTGTACCTGTGCTACCTCCTGCAAACCGACAAAAGGACAACCGGGGCAAATCTTATTAGAATCCCTAAAAGTTTGGAGGTGCTAACTACGTCAACGCCCTCGAGCAGGAGGATCCTGAAGCAGTTAGGTTCATCAAGTTCAACTGCCATTTCCGAGAATTGGATCCAGAATGGAAAGAAACCTTGGACACCGCAACCCATCTCTGATCGAAAGTTCGTCAGCATCCTTCGAGCAAACTCTCTAGCCACATCAGACGAAGAAATCTTCACAATAAAGGTCAACAGACACCGACACACTCATAAAGAATGCATGGCAGTCGTCTGGGATATTTTACACACGAAATTTCCCACCGAGCCCCTGAGGTTTTTCTAGCAGTACCAGCTTCGCAACAGGGCACGAGACGTCCTTTGATCTGGGTTGAACCGTCAGGCAACAACGAATCAGAACTCTCCAGAGTAGAAGATGCGGCAGATCCGCAGGAAGATCCTTACATACACATGCTCTATTTCAGGGATGACACCAGTTTTGACGAGGTCACCTACGATGAAGGCTCAAATACCATGGAAATTGTCAAACTCAATGTCCAGTACAGACAGTTATTCGGCGAGTGGAAGCAAATGGTGGACATGACAAAGAATCCTTCTGATCAAGTAACTGATGATGACTTCGTCAACATCATCTTCTCCAGATATCCTGACAAGACCAAGGATCCAGTCCTTATTGTCAGATTCTGCGATGCGAAAGTTACCCTCGACGATTGCCTAATCATGGTAAATGAGGTCCTTGCCAAGAGAGCTCAAGGCTCATCATCATTTCCAGTTATTAGCCCCAGTGGCAACCGACCCATGCCATTAGTAAAACTCACAGCCAAGAGCGCTGCCAAGGCCAAAGGCATCGACAAAGGAGACGAAGCTCCTCACCTTGCTACGAGTCAGATCAATCTCGGGAATGCCTCCAGCAGCCACCCTGAGAACATCTACGAAAGTGCTCCCGGTGAGACAGATCAAGCTTCCGAAGAAAGGAACGATCACCTCAGCATTAACATGCTCAAGTTCAACCCTAGTCCCAGCCATCACGGCCACGAATCCAGACATCCCGCCAGCAAGCTCGTAGCTCTGATAGATTTGGCTCTCGAACGAGATCACGAGACCATCAGCATCGCAGAATTTAACACGCCCATCGATTTGATCAAACAGATATGGACAGACTTCTTGGTGACCGAGATCAAAGAAGGCTGCATGGAATGTCCGAGCACGACTTCCTTCGTCAATGTAATCCAAGTATTTTTGCCATTCGGAGATTTGGATGTAATGACAGTTCTAGACACCAGTCAGACAGTGCGCACCTACGGAGAGTGCTTAACTCTCACAAGAAAAGCCCTCCTGGAACTAGCTGCGCAAGAAAATCACCTCTGGGACGAAAACAAAGCTCAAAAGACTCACAGGGACCAAGCCCTTAAAGCGTCACAAGCAGTTTCAGACAGACAACTAGAGGCTACTCTAAACCAATTTGACCTCAAAGGTTTTGCCCACAGCAACTTCCTGGATTACCATCACTTCTCAACAAACCCCCTCTGGCAAGGGAGGGCGGTCAACGGTCCAAATGACCTAGGAAATGGAATGGCACAACACAAGGAATACCTAGACCAGCAGCATGAGGAATACAAGCGCTTATCTTCCCGAGAGAAGCAAGCCCTTTGTGAAAGCGATGACAAAGACAGTGAAACCATACTCTTCTGAGCCGATCATGAAGTCAACAAAACCGGAATCCCAAGTCTCCTGAGAGGATGGGAATGGATCATTTCTGTTCTCAAGTTAAAAGGCCAACTGAAGGAAGAAGGTCTATTCAAAAAGAAGAGAAAGATGGAAATACATCTCCAACAACTGCTCAAGGAGATTCCACAGACTACAACATTCGTTTACAGAAAAGATCAACTGGGATAAAAGCCAGTCACACGGGCAGACGTCCGGGAAGCCGTGTACTAACCTTCCGACATACCTGCCACTCAGTTAAAGCAACATAGAAAACTCTCCCCGATGGAAGTTTATCTAGACTACCGCATACGATTCAAAGAAGCATTGGCTATTCTCACATGGGAAGAAATGCAAGCGCTAGCTCTCGACGAAGGCTCGGCTACAGGGGCTAAAAGCGAAGGAAAGTTAGTAAACCATGACTACTTCTTATCTTAACTCAAGAATGCCATGAGCCTGCTCAGCAAGAAGGAGATAAATGCAGTATACCGTGAAGAGATTAGAGAAACAGTTCGCATGAACCAAGAACTCTCTAGCCTCCCCCTGAGGGTCAACAAGACACAGTTCAGTCCTAGCAACCACTACTGCGCACTGACATTCGAACAACTGCGGCAAACCATAGGCTACCTCCCGGCAGAGGCACCTAAACCAGTATCTTGGGACAGAATTCGGAAAGCTGCTGAAGCCCCCGGGAAGAAATCAACATTCAACGAATTGAGAGAGGACATATGGCCCTGTGCTTCAAAAAATCCTCCACTGACTATGGCTCAATTCAAAGCAACCTGTTCAAAGGTGACCAAACCTGATGTCAACGTTCTGACCCGATCTGGTCAAATCCATGTGCTACCGCCCAAGGCCACCAAAAAGCCAACAGAGCCAGAACCGCAACTCGGTCTGTCCGAAGAAACAAGTTCCGAAAAGGAGGACCCGATACTCACTCAACTCAAGCAGACCCAGGTGAACATTTCCCTATGGTCCCTGGTCACATCTTCATACCCTCACAAGCTTAAGCTAGAGGAAATTTTGGCCCGTACCATGGTCCCCGTGGACGCAACTCCAGAAGAAGTAATTTAGATGATCGGCAACATCCACTATGGAAACATCATCACCTTTACAGATTTGGACCTACCAAAATTTGGGGCTAATCACAATGAGCCGCTCTACATCACTATTCAGTTGGATGAGCGTCGCCTTCCCCGCGTATTGGTAGACGAAGGTTCCTGAATGAATGTCTTGCTCACCAAGATGATGGACCTGCTTGACATCAAGCCCAAAGATTTGAAGCCTTCAGTCCACACTGTCAAGGCTTATGACTCTCCGCATAGTTCTCGGGGTTGCTACTTTAAACATCTGGTTCGGCAAACGGATGATCCCTATCAAATTTCAAGTGTTGGACATTCCTATCATTTTCACAGCCATCCTGGGACGAACCTGGCTGCATCAAATGAACGGCGTGGCATCCACCCTTCACCAATGTATCAAGTTTATGCAAGGCAACGAGCTGACAACAGTCTACGGCGACAACGTCACCACCGAAGGGACCTGCACCAACGGCATTCCAGTGTTAGAAATCAAGCATGACGGCGATATGGCATTAACTGGATTCACATTGGAGACTTCCAAGATCCAAATACGCAGCATGGACCTTCCACTATTCTGGGGCAAAATCCCACCTGCCATGAAGATGATGAAACTCATAAACTTCATCTCGGGACTGGGGCTCGGCAAAAGGTTACAAGGCCAACACCAAGTCATCAAAGTCAAGGACTACACTATAGTCCAGGGGCTCGGTTATGTGCTAACACCAGCTGACATCAGGGAAGACAAGAGGCTCGCCAGCACCAAAGTAGCAGCCCGCAAAAGGGGAACCTCCTACGGCACACCCAACCTCCGACCTTATAGCTTCGACCTCGCTCGCTACTTCGTCAAAGGAACCAAGAGTAGAACTGAGGGAACCGACAGCAGAACTGAGGGAACCGACAGCGGAACCAACAGCAGAACTGACGGTATCGACAGCAGAACTGAGGGAACCGACAACAGAACTGATGAAGATGAGAAAGGAACAAGAAAAGTCAGTGCAGAGACAACAAAAAGGATGGGAAAGCTGGCATAGGAACTCAAGTGTTTCAGAGGACTCAAGGCTAATCCGATAAGGGGAGCATTCCTCGACATCATTGCTCTACCTGGACCAATTGCCACCACAGTTCAGCATGAATACTAATTCAAAGGGATCCCAGACATAGGAGAGCAGCTCGAGACAATCTTCATGGGAAACAGACTGTTCGAGTCAGCCTATGAGGCCACATTTGAAACAGTAACTTCAAAGCAGAAAGAACCAGAATTCGTGGAAGATGCTCTCAGTGGACCCACTCTACATAATCTTTTCGAAGAAGTCATGGAGGTGCCAAACCTAACTGACTTGGGCTCCGAGAAAAATGTGATCCCCATGATCGGGACAGCAGAAGCCAAGCCTCTTGACCCCTGAACCCTCACCAAGCATCCATCAATGCCACTAAAAAACAGGGTGACTTTCACCGGACCAAGGGCAAGCCAGACAAAAATGGAAGACAAACTGGGCCTGCACCCATATCTCCCTAAACCTAGTCTCAAACCCCCCGAGTCTGTCATTGTCAAAGTCCAGTCCACTGAGTCGTCCGATGGCCTCACGCCGGAAGACTATGATAATGTAGCCAACAATGTATTCCCATTCATCTTAAATGAAAATTTCGACCTTTCGGATTATTCCCTCATTGCCACTTTAACAACTGATAAGTTAACGAACAACTAAAAAGAAGTTAATAATGACTCGATAAAGAAGCAGACACACTAAATGAACAATACATTAAAGAAGTTCTCAAGCATGTAGTAGACCAAGAGGACAATCGAGCCCAAGCTGCCGAAGAGGTTATGACTAAAGTGAACCTGGGGTCAGTGCAAGAGCCTAAAGAGACACAAGTGGGCAATTTCTTCGCCTGTGTAGAAAAAGAAGCCCTGACAGATCTCCTCAAAGATTATGTTGACGTGTTTGCCTGGTCATACCAAGACATGCCAGGACTCGATCCCTCAATCATGGAGCACAGAATCCCTCTGGATCCAGAATCCAAGCCTGTCAAACAGAAACTGCGCAAGATCAAGCCAGAATGGTCTCTGCAAGTGAAAGAAGAAATTGAGAAGATGCTCCGCCTCGGTTTCATCAGAGTAATTGAGTACCCAACTTGGCTCTCCAACATTGTAACGGCCACCAAGGCCAATGGAAAGGTCAGATGCTATGTAGATTTCTGAGATCTCAACAAGGTCAGCCCTAAAGATGATTTCCCATTGCCCAACATCGACATGCTGGTCGACACCACGGCAAATTTCGAAGTAAAATCCTTTATGGATGGATTCGCCGGATACAATCAGATCAAGATGTCAGAAGAAGACCATGCCAAGACTGCTTTCACCATTCCGTAGGGGACATATTGTTACACGGTCATGTCGTTTGGTTTAAAGAAAGCTGGGGCTACATATCAACGGGCCACAACTGCCCTCATCTACGATATGATCCATAAAGAAATCAAAGTGTACGTCGATGACATGATCATTCACTCTAAAGGATCAGACATGCAGCACATGACAGATTTGAGAAAGTTCTTCAACAGATTTAGAAAACACTCTATGAGATTGAACCCTGCAAAGTGCACCTTCGGTGTCAAGCGAGGCAAAGTACTGGGGTACATGGTCATAAAAAGAGGCATCAAAGTAGATCCCAAGAAAATCAAGGCCATCATCGACATGAAGCCACCGCAGACATCGACATAAGTGAAAAGTTTCATGGGAAGACTTCAATACATCAGCCGCTTCATCAACCAGCTGACATCTCTCTACGAGCCAATGTTCAAGTTAATGAAGAAAAATGCTGACATCAAATGGGACTCCGAATGCCAAACAGCCTTCTATAAAATCAAGACATACTTGGTGAATCCCCCAATCCTATGCCCGCCACATGAAGATAAGCCACTCCTCCTATACTTGACAGTGACTGACACGTGAATTGGGGTTATGCTGGCGCAAGAACAGAAAGATTCCAGAGTTGAGCATGCAATCTACTTCGTGAGCCGAAAGCTTCAGGGAAGTGAACTCACCTACTCATCATTAGAGAAAACTTGTATCGCCTTGGTATGGGTAGTCGGGAAACTGAAACACTACATGCAGTCACATTCAGTGCTCCTGGTCTCCAAGATGGACCCCGTCAGATATCTCTTCAATAAGCCATCTCTATCAATGAGATTAGCCAAGTGGTCATTCTTCCTGGCTGAATTCAACATTAAGTACATGACCAGAAAATCAACAAAGGGTCGAGTGATGGCAGATCAACTGGTAGACTTCCCAAGCAGTGAACTCAAGGGTCCTGATCCACAGTTTCCAGATGACGGAATCTTCTCACTCAATAGCGCAAACCGCTGGCAACTCTTTTTCGATGGGGCAGCCAACAAGAAGGGAAATGGTATTGGAATACTCCTGGTCGATCCTAAAGACGAGCACACTCCCATAACCATCAAACTAAATTTCAAAGTAACTAACAATGCAGCAGAATATGAAGCTTGCGCATCCGGCCTAGAAGCCGCTCTTGAACGCAACATCACAGAACTGGAAGTGTACGGAGACTCAGCATTGATCATCAATCAAGTATCCAATAAATGGAAGATAATAGATTCTGGCCTCCAGAAGTACCATACTTACATGGAGGAGCTCATTGCTCAGTTTAAGGACATCTCTTTCCACTACTTGCCAAGAGACAAGAACCGCTTCACAGATGCCTTGGCCACCCTATCATCTCTTGTTGAAATTCCAGAAGGAAAATCAGTAAAACCCCTCAGAATAGGCAGATGGGAAACCCTCGCCTATCACTGTGAGATCGAAGTTGAACATGAATAGATCGACGAACCCTGGTACAATAAAATCTACCAGTACCTCCAAAATGGAGAAGCTTTCTTCACAAATGAAGATGGAAAATACAAAGAAGGGATCAAAGCCAAAAACACGATGGCTCTAAAATGCCTGGCATCCCATTTCGGCATTCTGGGGGGGGGGGTATGTTATACAAGAAGCGCCACCAAGGACCACTCGTCCAGTATGTAAATAAAGAAAAAGCCAGCGACCTGATGAATGAAGTTCACAACGAAACATGCGGTCCGCACATGAACGCCAGAGCATTGACACAGATCATCCTTCGTATGGGTTACTACTAGGTATCAATAGAAACAGACTGCGTCCAGTTCGTCAGAAGCTACGACAAATGTCAACGGTTCTCCAACCTCAACCACATTCCTCCTCACGAGCTCTACTGCATGACTACACCATGGCCTTTCGCCACATGGGGAATTGACGTCATCGGTAAAATCACTCCAACGCCCTCGAATGCCAAGCGAGTGCGGGGGAGCGGATAATCTCTGGGATGCGCAGGGTCCTCACCCTCTCTGGCCATCACCTATAAGCTTCTCAGCCTCACCCTCCGAAAGATGTCATAGTCGGCGTCCTCAATGATGTTCTCAACATGAGGCACTCCCTACATGTACCGCTGTAACTCCTCCCTAGCTATGGACATAGGAAACAACATGTGAAGAGGCGGATCTCTCGGAACCAAGGGAGTAGATCCCAGAGCATACTGGAAAGACATCCTCTCGCCAAGATACATCACATCATAGTGAAGTCCCACTAGCAGCTTCTGTTGACTTGTCACCTCCCTAGCAGCATTCACGACAGCCTGATCAAACCGGCTCCACCAATTCAAGTTGATCCGCGGCAAAAAGTATCGATCCAGAGCTAAAGACACCTCCTCATAAGTCACACGGGTACTCTCCCTTGACTTCACCGGCTTCCTAGCCGCCTCTGCCAAGTCAGCATGGCAGGAAACAAAGGAGCATACGCCTCCCTGATGGTCCACTGATGCGGGTGAAACACCTCAAAACACCACACCTGTAAAATGCCAGGAAAGTTATGTCAGCTACAAAGCAGATAAATAAGTACAAACGAGACAAGGAAGAGAAAAAGAAGGAGACTCACATCTAGCACGATCTGAAAGCAACAGAACGAGTTGTCCTCCCCCCGAGAATACATGTCCAAGGCGAAGAAAAGCTTGGCCAGTCCAGCTTCTCCTCAGGCAAACCCTCTCACGGCCTCCAGATCAATCAAGGATGGGTAGAGCAAACTGACACGTCGTGTCAGCATTAGGAAAAAGGGTTGCTGAAAGAGCAAACCACAAAAACCCCCTAGCTAAACAATCAGTTGTCATCCTCTCGGAGCCAGCCAGATACTCATCTATCCCTCTCCTCAAATGTGCCTCTATCAGCCCGTACCGAATACCAAGGCCCCTGGCATTCGTGATGTCAAAACCAAGCAGTTCCGACAGCTGCTCCATGGTAAAATCATCAAACCACTCTATGGGATTGCCTCAGAACGATAACTCGGTAATAGCAACAAAGTCTGTGGGAGTCACTGATGCCTCCCCCCACCTAAAGTGAAACATGTGGGTCGTGTCCCACCAATACTCGCTTAAAGAGACATGGAGCACCTTAACCCTCTCTGTCGAAGCCACCACAGCCAACACGCTGATGAAGCCTCCCAAGCCAGAGTCTATCACAAACTGCCGTGGATTCCTCTCCCCATCACGAGCCACGTTTGGGAACATTTCCCATAGCTCGCGGACAGCCTCAACACCTCCCCTACTCTTTGTAGTGAACACGTCAACCGACCCTCGCCCCTACAGGTAAACACAACAAAGGTATGTTACTATAGGATAACTTACACAAAATGCACATGCACATGTCAAAATCACAAAAACATATCGACACAAAGATATAGTTCAATCATTAAGCCTGGCTGTTGACAAAAGAGGCCCATACATAACCTCCAATCGCCGTCCCTATAGTTTTGATATGGCCCGGTACTTTGTGAAGAAAACCCATGACCTGAATGGGGACATAGAGAAGAAGACAGAGGTCATCAACGCGAGATAAGGTTGGTCTGCAACAATGGACAAATGGGAGAAGCTCCAACAAAGCCTTGGGAAGTTCAGAGGCCTTGAGCCAAACCCCATTAGGAGAGCATTCCTCGACGTACCAACCTTGACGGGACCTACCACCACCACTATTCACAATGAATTTTTATTCGGGGAAACCCCTATTTTGGTGGATGAGTTTGAGAAACTCTCTGTCGTCACTCCTGCCACAAAAAATAGGATGAATCACTATTCGAGCTAACAATGCCCAAGGCAAATAAATAAGATTCCGAAGAAGATGTCTGGGACAAGCCTTCGCTTCAGCAGCTTTTCAGCGAAGGGACCGAAATGCCGAACCTGATTGATTTTGTTTTTGATAACTCAATGACAGCTATGATTGGGGACAGCAGTGCAAAGCCTTTCGACCCTTGCACCCTCTCAAGCCCATCAAAAATGCCACTGAAGAACTGGGTTACCTATTTTGGACCCACAGCCAGCAAGGATGAAATGATTGAGAAGCTTGTTCTAGCCCCTCGTCTCCTAGAGTCTAAATTTGAAAATCATCCTGAGTCTATTGTATTTGAATTTAAGTCTCTCGATTCATCTGACGGCCTTACGCCTGAAGATTATGAGTTTGTAGCCAACAATATGTTCCCCTACGCTTTAAATGAAAAATTTGACCTTTCTGAGTATTCCCTAATTGCCACTTTAACAAATGGTAAATTTACTAACAAATCAAAGTAGTTAATAATGATTCACTTGATAAAGACGCAGACACATTAAATGAACAATACCTTAAAGAAATCTTTAAGCATGTTGTCAAATGAGAGGAAAATCGGGCCCAAGCTGCCGAGGATGTTTTGACCAAGGTGAATTTGGGGACTGTTGAAGAGCCTAAAGAGACGCAAATCGGAGAATTCTTCATCGATACTGAGCAAGAAACACTGATTGCCCTTCTTAAAGATTTTGTGGACGTGTTCGCCTGGTCCTACAAGACATGTCCGGCCTAGATCCCGCCATAGTGGAGTACCGGATTCCCTTGAATCTCGATGCTAAGCCGTCAAGTAGAAGTTGCGCAGGATCAAGCCCGAATGGTCCTTACAAGTCAAGGAAGAGATCGAAAAGATGCTTCGTGTCGAATTCATAAGGGTGATCGAATACCCAACTTGGCTCTTAATAAATGGCTATTCTATAGTCATTTATAGCAATACATCTTTATTATTTACTTAGTTTTTATTCCCATTTAGTCTTAATTTAGTATAATTTAGCTTCTTTTGTTCTATATCTTCGATTTTATGCTTTTTGGTATGTTTTAGCATTTATACAGGTTTTTAAGTCAATTCTTGGAACAAATAAAGCTTGGGAAAATCTAAGGGACCAAAGCCAGGAAGGGACATCTTCAAAATAATCATCCAGGCCTAAAATCAGCTGGAGCAGCCATGATATATAAAGTGGAGTGGCCGTGCAACTGCTCCTGTCAGGCCAAAATGGCAAAAAGTCAATGGAGCGGCCGAGCCTTCAAACATGGAGTGGCCGTGCAAAGCTAGAGCAGCCGAGCAGCAAAAAGGGAGCGACCGTGCATTCAAGCCAGTTCAAAAGATAATTTGGTGCCAAGGCTTGCACGGCGGTGCAAGTCATAATGTACTTACTGTTACCGGGCTGAAAAGGCACCTCTTGAAGATAGCTTTTTGAAGAATCATACCCTTAGCTTAGAATGCCTATTTAAAGGCCCCCTTGTATCAGTTTTAGAAATCAGAAAAATTGATCGAAAAACATCTGATTTACTTCTAGAATTACTCTAGCATTATTACCTTCCAAATATTCAAAGATTCAACATTGTTCTTGAAGATATTTTGGAGGAAGAAGCAATACAATTTCTGAAGTTTTATTCTCATCTTCTACATTTCTACAATCATAAAAGTCTTTCTTATCCCTATCTTTATATTAATTTTTTATGTTGTTTTAATTATGGGTTGTGAGTAATCACCCGAATTCTTGGGGTTCGAAACTCAAACGTCCTTATTCATCATCTTTTTAAATCATGACTTCCTCTGTTCATCTTAACAATTCTCTTTATATCAAACTCTAAATGACTTACATTTTTGGAGACGTCCAATTTGTATGATTCTAGTTAATCGAGAGAAGCACCTAGATGAGAATCTTGATTAAGGGAACAATATGAAGGAACAAGGTTTCATTGATCACGAGAGTAGTTCAATGGCCTAGGGATAATCCTTGAATGGAAAGTACATGGATTTCCGAACATTAATGGATCCTTACTAATTATGGGCCATCGAGAGATAGGGAATAATTTGTGAAGGATACAAACGCTACTTGCTTGATGTGAGAAGTAGTGTAGGCTTAATATAGCATCCTTGATTTTGATGAACATTTCTAATTTCAAAAGGCATGAATAATTGATGAATAAATGACTATATGAATTCCAATCCCGAGAATGCTTCCATTTTATAAGAGTTTAATTTAAGTGTTTAAGTGTATATTTTTAGACATTTCAAAAACCAAACCATATTTCTCCCAATCTCATTTCTATTTCTTAGTAAATACAAATATTTCCCAAAGTAAACCCTGTCCTCGTGGGATCGACTCGTACTTGCATTAGCTATACTATTATAGCCCGTGCACTTGCGGTATTTAAAAGAACCGTTAGGTTTGAAATGAACAAGTTTTTGGCGCCGTTGCCGGGGACAACTGTTTACTTTTTATATTTATCTTTACTATATATTTCTGTCTTTAATTTCGGTTTTTAAGTTTTCCTTCCAAAATCTGTTGTGTTTAATTTCTTTGTTGTGTGTTCTTTAAAGTTTATGAAACGGACTCGGACCTTCCTTAAATATTTTGATCCAGAACCCGAGAGAAACTTTCACGAAAGGCTAAGAAGATTCAAAGAAGCATTAAATCAATATATGGCGGAAGAAGAACCAACAACACCTCCTAGGACCCTAAGGGACTTCGTCAATCCGAGTACCCCGGGAACCAGATCTCCTATAGTTGTCCCGAATGCTAATGCAGCCAACTTTGAAATAAAGCCGCAACCACTTCATATGGCTATGAATAGCTAGTATAGTGGGACTGCTTTCGAGGATCCACATCTTCATGTCCAAACATTTTTGGAATATTGTGACAGAACTCGCATTCAGGGTGTCACACCGGAAGCAATCAGAATGCGGCTTTTCCCATTCTCTCTAAAGGACAAGGCAAAACAATGGTTAAATTCGGTCCCTCAGAACTCCTTAACAACATGGGACCAAGTCATGGAGTTGTTGCTGATTAATTGAAGTGTGCAATACAAAGAAAGAAAGAGAGTACAAGGTGATGAAGCAAGGACTTGGGCTTCAAGTTTCGATTGCTACATTCTAGGGAAGTTGGCGCAAGAAGAGGAATTCAAGCCAAGAAATCTCTCCACTCCTCTCACACGATCTGAAGGTCCAAGACTGTTATTATGGAGTAGCCTCCAAGGCAATTGAAGGCTATAAATAGGCTAGGTGTGATTCATTTGAAGATATGACAAATATGAAATACACACACCATAGCACAAGAGAGACAAAGTTCTTTGGTTCGCATAATCCTTCCTCCCTTGTGATTCTAGCTTAAACACTGAGTGTTTAAGAGAGTGTTGGCTAAGGATAGGATTCGTGCTTTGTCTCATTTAGTTCCATAGAGAATCATCATTGTATTAGCAATAGGGAACTTTCGGCTTTGTAATTTTTCTACATTGATTATAAAGTCTTCGCCATCTAGGCACACTCAAGTTATATATTTATATAACTTGAGAAAATTATATCTTGTGTTATTTATTTCCGCTGCACAAAGTTTTTACAAACTCTTTTATTTGGTGTGTGTGTGTGCTGTCCGTCAGTGTGTTATCCAAGGTGTTGGGTAACATCTACGGTAACATCTCTTTCCAGTGAAGCCATTGACAATTTCAGTTTCAAATACCTCCTAAGGATGTGCCCCCACCACGGGCTAGAAAAGTGGTTAATTATGCACACCTTCTACAACAGTCTCACATTCAAGACAAGAGAGACCATTGATGCCGCTGCAGGAGGGGCACTAATGAATAAAACTGTGGATGAGGCATACGACCTCATCAAAAACATTGCTTTGAACCACTATCAGTGGTCGAATGAGAGGGAGCAACTGCAGGGCACTCCAGGTAAATATAATGTAGATGTCGTTACTCTTCTTTCATCTAAGATTAATATGATATTGAAAAAGTTTGAAAATCTTAATGTCAATCCCGTAAACAACATTAACATTGTTTGTGAATTATGTGGGACTAACTCACATAATACGGAAAGTTGTGATCTACTTGATGCTACTTCTAGTGATCAAGTAAACTTTGTTAGTTCTTATAGACAGAAGGGGGGTATGTATTCGAATGCATACAATCCCGAATGGAGAAATCACCCCAACTTCTCCTATAAGAATAGCAATGCTTTAAATCCTTAACCTTCCACACAACCTCCAGGATTTGCATCAAAGAATTTCAATACTAATTCAAATTCTTTTACTCCTCCCAAATCCAAATTAGATCTTTTGATGGACTTTGTTGATGAGAATAAAAATGCTCAAGAAAAGACTAATAACGAATTTAGGGAATGCTTTAAATTGTTGAATTCTACCTAGCTGCGCATAATAAGATGCTTGAGAATCAACAAGCTCAGCAGGCCAATATAATGAATAGACCACAAGGTAATCTTCCCGGTCAACCTCAAAGGCCAAATGAGCATGTTAACGTAATAAACGCTAGGAATGATTATGAGATGACAAATGAATATCCTAGTGAAGAAAATATTAGTCCAATCCCGCCGATGATTGAGACTAATACGAACATTGAAAAGGGGATAGAATCCCCTAGGCTTGCTAAAAGTTTCGAACCACCTTATCCTCAAAGGGTGGTCAAAAGACAAGTGAACGAGGAATTTACTGAATTTTTAGGAGTTTTGGATGAAATAAATGTAACCATTCCTTTTTTAGAAAATATATAAGAGATGCCTCATTATGCTAGGCCCTTAAAAAAATGCTTTCGGAAAAAGAGAAACTAGAAGAATTTGAAAATATCATTCTGGCAGAAGAGGTAAGCGCGATTTTACAAAAGAAACTACCTCCGAAACCCAAAGATTTGAGAACCTTCTCTATCCCTTGTTGCGTTGGCAGGTGTAATATACACAATGCTATGCTCGACATAGGGGCTAGTGTTAGCATCATGCCTTTATCGGTTAGCAAGAGATTAGGTGTGGGGGAACTCAAACCCACCACCATTTCTCTCTAGTTGGCAGATCGCTCCATACAATACCCTATTGGTATAATGGAGAATATGCCCTGTCGAATAGGGAACTTAATAATCCCTGTCGACTTTGTTGTCCTCGAAATAGAAGAAGACCAAGAAATTCCTGTCATTTTAGAAAGACCATTTTTAGCCACCACAAGGGCAATAATAGATGTAAAAAATGGTACCTTCTCTCTTAATGTCGGAAAAGAAAATGTTGAATTTAATATGCAAAATAATCTCGAGGACTCCTTTCAAGAAAAAATTGAGAGTTCACAACCTAAAGATCAAAATTATGAAATAAATGAAAAATCTTTAGATTGTAATAAAATTGTGTTCGATTATTCTGCATGTCCCGATACTAACCATGTTACGAAGAAACTCGAAGGAGTAAAAATGCCGAGTAAGAAAAGCACTTCAAAATACCGAATGTGCAAAGATTATAGGCAGCTTACTCTACCGAGAAAAAGTAAGGGATGGAGAATGTGTACAAACACAAACACTCCGGAAGGTATGCAATGGTGAATTGTCAGAGACAATAGGCCACCAAAATATCATGCATCACCTGTTTTGATTACCGAAAAGGGGTCGAGCTAAGGACCTAAAATAAGCATCGTCGGAGTGGTAACCGATGGATTGATTTTTATTTATTTTATTTTATCTATTTTTGATTTTATCTATTTTTATTATTATATTATAACTCTATTTTGTAGGTTTTTTTTTTAAAAAAACTAAAAATAAATATAAAAATAAATATAAAATGTGATAAACAGCCGGAGCGGCCGTGCGGTATAAATTGGAGCGGCTGTGCAATTCAGAAGAGCGGCCGTGCGATATAAATTGAAGAATGTGTCGATCAGTTAAAAGGCGTGTCTTTCCCCTCTCTTCCCCATTTTACTTCATTTTCTTCTCCCTCTCTCTAAACCTCCGCCTCCTACACCATAAAACCCCCTCAAGTAACCTTAAATTCCGGCAATATAACCTTCATCCACCATAGTTTCATCCTCCAAACACTTACCCATCCACAAAAAGCCCATCAATTCACCTCTACAACCCCCAATTCTGAAAAACCCTAGCTTTCATCCCATTTCAAAAAATTGGAGAATTTTCTTAGAATTAAAGCTCAAGAAAGGGATTTTTTTGGGGAATTAAAGCTGCACATCGAGGAAAATACGAAGATTTGTGATCCTTGACATCAAATTTCTTCAAAATCTTTCGGGTAATATACTTCCTCTCATTCCTTGTTCTTCAATAGCTGGGTCTTGAAGTTTTTTTTAATCTTACAATGGAAAGAAGGGGAAAGGGAAAGGCTACAGATAGGGTCCCTAAGAGATCCAGAAAGGAACTCCCCTCAACTTCTAATCTGAACCCAACCCTTAACAATTTGGGATTGAGTTTAGAAATCCTTCTGAAGTGGCTAGGTTCACCACCCTTCGCTCCAAGCAAATTAGGCCAACCCAACTCCCGGAAACCCTTGCCCTTCGAACCCTAGGAATCGATGCAAATATAAGGAAATTTTATCTTGGGATAGGTTGTGTTAATTTTCTTGAACTGCATGAGAAAACCTATGAAAAAATACTTTGGAATTTTTGTGTACCTTAAGGAAGGAGTTTACAACTGAAATTTGTGGCCAAACTGGGGAGCCATACCAATTAATCCATCTCCATTTTCAATTGTGTGGTGAAGAGTGTCACCTTACCTCCTTTAAAATCAACCAAATATTTGGATGGCCATCTTTCACAAACTTTGAAGCCAACCCTCCCATTGAATTTAGGGAAAACACTTTTTGGGAACAAATAACCGGAATCCCTTCTTTCAAATCGAGATCCGCCAAAGCCTCCTCCATTATCCCTCCACCTCTTGCATAGGATTTATGCTTGCACTATCTTCGCGAGAGAAGATAAGGGGATGGTCAATAATAAGAAGGAGCTCTATTTGTTGTGGACTTTTATTAGGGCGCATAGGAGAGTGAACATAAGCCATTTTCTCATTGAGTTTCTTAGTGACATAGTTACCCCAACTTTCAATGGAGAAATTCATATAGGGGGAATAGTAACACTTTTTGCTAAGCATTTTGGGCTTGTGGTGCCAAATGACTGGGTTGAAGTTCAAGGGTCAACAAAGTTGGATATTCAGACTCTGCAAACTATGCAAATGATTTCAGATAGAGGTCGTGGAGAGTTCAACTGGTTAGTAGGACCCGGGAAAACACCCTACATAGTTCTCCCAAACACTAACCTCCCCTTCGCCCAAACCTATCAACCCCCAACTTGAATCTTTCCCAATGCCATGAACCAGGGAGAAGTCCAAACAAGCCAAGCTAGACAAGAAGAAGAAGAAGAGGAAGAGCAAGCCCCACCCAACCAAACCCAATTGTCGCCCGAATTCTACAACCGATTCAACCGAATGGAACTCCAAAACAACCAAATCCTTACCCGATTAAACTATTTTTCCCAAGAATTCAATTACTTCCGAAATGATATTCAAGAAGGAGTAAATACCATCCAAAGGCAAGTGAACTCGATCTACAACTATGGAGTTAACAATTGGGACAACTTTCAGCCACCACCACCATTTCAGTAAGTCCTTTCTTCACCCTCCCATCTTTCACATGTCCTTAAAAACATTGAGGATAATGTCTACCTCAAGTGTGTGTGGGGGGGGGGGTATTCTATTTTCATTTGCGTTTTAGTTTAATTTTTCTTTCTTAACTTAGTTGCATTTCTTGTTTATCTTTCTTTATGTATGCATCATGTTTATTTTCAAAATAAATAAATAAATAAATAAAAATCCCTATGATTTCTCATCCTTAAGCTTGCTTAATGCCTTAGGTTAATGTCTTTCCCTTTTCTCTTCATATTTTCTATAAACTTAGAAATTATTAGGAAAAGAAACTTAGGGATATTTTTAGGAAGTAATTGAAGCTTCATAAGTTAATATAGCATGATATAGGATTTTATTAAGAAAAACATATTTAGATTTGATGAATTCTTTTTTATCATCTTGAGCTTTTGGTTATATAAAATTTGTGAAATATTATAAGTTGTTTCTTCAAATTGTACACTTTAAATTTTTTGATTTTTATTCCCTCCTTAGAAATATTCATATTGTTTTGCATCTTTTGAATCACAACCCTTCATAAAAATCCATCATTCCATTTCCACTAATTAAATAAAGGCAACAAAAATTTTAATCTTAATGCTCAAAAGTGACAATGTAACTAATTTTGGTAAAAAAGAGAAAAAAGCATCTACTATTTTCTTATTAACTCGGGGCACGGCGTTCGTTGCGACAATGTATTCTTGTCAAATGGAAATAATATTAAGTGTATTTGATCTAAGTATTAGGAACATAGGGTTCGCAGCCATTATGTATCCTACTTGAAAGGTTCAAAATCACTTAAAACTTTTGCAAACTTTAACACGTTTAAATAAGATAAATTGTGAGCCTTGATAAAATTTTCCACTATCATCCTCCATTTCCATCTTTGTGATTCAAAAAATGCATTTCGATTCCCATGAATACTTCTAATTTGTGAATAAAAGATCATTCTTCTTAAATTGTACATTTCAAGCAATAAACCGTGAAAATTTCTTTATATCAAGCTTATGATCCAAAGATTCATCCTTCTCTGCATTATGCTTTTGTTAGGCCCAACTGGTAGGAATCAGGCTAGAGGGGGGGTGAATAGCCTGTTTAAAACTTTTTCTAGAAACTCTTAAAAACCTTTGAAAATGTTGAGTCACAATTCTAGCTATCCTGTGAAACAAGGTTTGCACAGCGGAAATAAAGATGTCGATTAGAGAGCTCCTCAAAACGGTAAGGTAAAGGGTTTTCAAAGAGTAAGTTAGAATTTTATGCAACAAGATAAATTTTTCCAGTAAGACAAACAAGTAAAAGCAGTAGTTAGAATCAACAGGTTGTGACCAGTTGAGAGATTGTCAACCGGTTACAACAACACAAATAATAAACAAACACACAAAGAAATGACACATTGTTTGAAGAGGTTCACAGTGTTAAATAACTGCTACGTCCTCTACCAAGTTTGGTCAGAACTTGGATTTGTGAAAGTGCACTGCTATCAATGTGTTCCATTAATAGTCTTGTTGAGGAACACTACTTGAATTGATTGAAGGTGCTCATTGTATGTCCTACATAGATATGGTCTAATGAAAGAGGGGAGTTGAATTGAATGCCTTGAACTTGTGTTCTGGAAGGTTGGTAGTTCTTGGCAACTCACTCTCAAAGATCTTTAATGCACCCCACCTTTTTCAATGCTCTCGAGAAACTATTTATACTGTCTTTCAAAATAGAGTTGTTGTCTCTGAAGAGGTTGGAGAGATGACATGGACTGGCAGGCATTTAATGAGAGTATCTTTTCATTTAATGTCTAAGATTTGATGAAGATATTTTCCGTTGAATGGTTGAGGGGATGTGAGTACTGGTAACTTTGACATTCCTCTTTGAGATTCTGACAGAATGCAGGAATGTCTCCTCAGTATGCTGTTTTACCAACTTCAACTAAATTGGGGGCTGAGTAGTTGGGAGCAATAAATGCTTCGGCTTGCTGAAGGAAGCTTGTAGAGTAAGCCTGACCGAATATTAACAACTGAAGAACTAAGGACCTTTGATCGGTTAGGGAGTGCATCAGTTAGGCACTTCATCGGTTAGAGGCATGCTTGACCGGTTGAGTGGTCAACTGGTTGGATAGGCTTCTTTTACCAAGTAAACACATTGCTGATAGGAAAATCTCCGGGTCTTCTAAGTCTTCAAATCTTGAGAAAATTACATTTCAAAAACACTGGGCACTAGCACTAAGGGAACCTAACATACATAGAAAAATTCTATTTGGTCTAATTAAAATTAGGGGTCCTCATTAATGCTCATAATGATTGGGATTAATCAATTCTAAATCTATACATATATTTGACTAACAATCTCCTCCTAATTGCTTAAGTCTAATTACCCTAGGTTAACATCTATCTTAACTCAGTAAAAGAATGACTAAGAATTTATCTATTAAATTTGTTATTCCCTAAGTTAAGTGACAACTTGATGTAACCTAAGTAAAGCTTACAAGAGATGAAAGCTTGATAAAAACAAAGTAAAATAGAATGGGATTTTTGAATGAGATGACCTGTAAAGTGAAACCGTTAGAAGCAGTGAAGTCATTCAAAATTAAAAAGGAACTCAAGAAAGCAAAACAATTAAATGGAAGGTTAGAGTTCAGATATTCTCATTGATAATCAGTAGACCGGTTTGAAATAAAGACATTCATTTCATCGGTTACATTCTAAACATCTTCAGCTGCAGGCTCGGTTGGAGGGTCGGCTGGAGGATCGGTTGAGTCTTTGACCGGTGAGGCAGCTGAGGAGGGAATAGCCGATGTAACTGTGTCTGAGGATTTGGCTATTTTGGCGTCTCTTTTTGCTTTCTTCTCCTTCTTTTCTTCTCTTTTCCTCGTATTTTTCTCCTCATACTGAGTCTTTCCTAGCTGACCGTCAGCAAACATTTTCAATAAAACTTCATTCTGGGCTTTAGCTTTGATCAGTTCGGTTTGCAACTCCAAATTTTTCTGCTCGGCAAGGTTAAGGGTGTCGGTTGATTTCTTCAAAAGAGCTTGACCGGAGATAGCTTCATTACATAGCTCTTGATTGGTATTGGTGGAGGCATCAAGTTGTTGAAGAAGATCGTTGATGGTAGCATCCTTTTTGTTCAGGAACTCCACGAAATTTGCAATGGCTAAAGCAAATCCAGTTTCCATTCGGTTAAGCATTTGGTTAAACTTTCGCTCTTCCTCCTCCTGATTGGACTTAGCAAAAGAACCAACCATCTCATTGTTGACATCAGCAATTCCTTTGAGTAAGGGTTCATAAAATTCAGCAAGGTCAAGTACAACAACTGGCCTGTGAGGATCATCATCGGTTGAGGGGGCCGGTTGAGGAGCTGGTTGAGGAGTCGGTAAGACGGCATCGGTAAGAGGTTGAACGGTTGATGGAGAGAATAGATGGACGGCTAGAGAGCGAACAATTGGAGACTGATCGATTAGAGGAGTCGCAGGAGCATCGGTTGGACGATCGGTAAGGGAGACAGCTGGTGAACCAATAGGAACATCGGTAGATGAATCGGTTAAGGAAATGACTGGAGCCTGACCGGTTCGAGACACTTGTCTGATTGGAGAAATTTCAATAGCTTCATCAACTGATTCAGAAGAGGAATCAACAAGGTCAATAGCAGGTTCAAGAAATTCATTTGGCTGCAGGCTCAACATTTCAGCAAAGGAAAGTTCCAGAAGTTCAGTAGCAACTGGAGCCATCGGTAAGGCAGCTTGCCGTAACCGTATCAATGGAATCATCTGCAAGGCAACCAAAAATAGGGAGGCATGTCTAATGTTGCTCCATGGTTGAGCATGACCATTTCTCATTATAGACAGCCTAGGAACCTGTGGCATCAATCCAACCATATAGGTTACCTCAGTAGACCATATGCAAATACGCATTTTTAACACTTGAACCATGCGGTTATTGAGGGAGAGGTATTTGAGAAATAGGTTGTCAGTTGATAAGGTACTTTCAACAGGTCTGGGGGCTCGATGAACAATCTCTCCATGAATTCTGATTATAGTTTGCCGTTGAGAAAGTAAAGCAGAATATTTTGTCTTTTGAGAAGGAGGGAATTCGGTGACAAGTAGTTGTTCAGCTTTTCCAGGTTTGAGCTTGTGACCCTTGGGAGGTGCAGGCCTTTTTCTGAGTTTGAGAACCTTGAGTTTTTGGCATCGGCAACTGGTTTCACCTGGGCCATTAGTTTTGTTCAGGTTAGTGTGATGATGTTGCCATTCGCGGGAAAAATTCGGTTTTTGCGTTTCTTTGAAAAACCAAATAAAACCGGAAAAACGGAGTCGCCACGCCATTTTAATTTTGAGGGCCAAAACTTTGAAAAAAGCCCGAGATCAGAGATTTAGGTTCGGAGGTCATGTTACGCGTCGGGAAGGACGTTAGTGTGCACCCGACGCGCCTCGTAAAACGAGTCTTCCAAGCTGAAAATCATTTGTGTATGTGTGTGTGTGTGTTTTGGCCAAAATAAGTTGAAACTCAGAAAAGTAAAAATTGGGATATCTTTTTAAGACTTTAAACTGATCCCATGATTTTTTGGAAGATTTTTGGATTGAGATTTGGTACTCAAAAGACCTTTTGAAGTTGAGAGCCATTTCTGCCAGAATGAAAAAGGCAGTGGACCTTTGATTTTAAAAGGGATTCAAGGGTCTTAAAACTTCATAATCTGGATAAACTCAGAGAATGAAAGTTGTTCTAGACACCTTAAATAAGGTTTGTGCGAAGGAATTTTCCATTTTGGAGAAGATTTGAGGGGTCAAAACCTTCTGGAAACCTCAG
Source organism: Adenophora triphylla var. japonica (assembly GCA_022495995.1). Lineage (NCBI taxonomy): Eukaryota > Viridiplantae > Streptophyta > Magnoliopsida > Asterales > Campanulaceae > Adenophora > Adenophora triphylla. Next base: position 187,827 of record JAFEMH010001061.1, read on the forward strand.
ATATGAGATCTGGATTCCCAGAAGCTGATGAACTAGCCTCTGAAAGAAAATTTGAAAAGAGGAGTTTTACTCACCCAAAAAATAAGGTAAAAATATGTCTGGAAATCTCTGGATGTTGGCTACAAAAAGTGTTTTGTAGTTAACACCAAATTCCAAGTTCATCTGTGTCCAAAAATTAAGACCATGGACTGAGGTCTGAGAAAATTGCTACTGGACAGCAACTTCTCAAGAAAGAAAATATGATTTTAAGGGGGGTTTTGCATCCATGCTTGTCCCCATTTCCCTAGGTTTTGGTTAGTGATCACTAGACATTTTAGTGGTGAATCAACTATACCAAACCATCCTTGGGGTACATTAGGACTAAGCATTTCATTTGCTTGGAAAGGGGAATTTTATCCTTTGAAATCAAGATTTAGTGCTTGAAAATGGTTTTTTAGGGTTTTGAAAGGGCATTTTTGCAAGTAAGCAAGAAAAGCTTTGAAAATAATGTTGATCTTTGTAGAAGATCATCCATGGAGATGGTCTTCCATGGTGATCTTCTTAGATCTAAAGAAAGAAGATGAAAGAACTACATTTTGTAGTTTGAAGATGCATGCATGGATGAGATTTAGGGTTAGGAAGAGGAGGGTTTACCAATCTTCCTTGTGTTCTTGAGTGTTTGGCTTGAGTATATGAGTGTTTAGGGCTTTAATATGAGAGTGAGTGGATGAGTATGAGTTGGGAAAGATTGGAGAGAAAATGGTGACAATTCAAGTGAATTCTCACTGTTTTCTCTCTATATTTCGCCAGAGGTTCGGTGCAATTGTGTTCTTCCTCCTTATTTTTGTGACTGGAGGGCTCAATTTATAGCCCTCTGAAAATAGCAAACTCATCCGCGCGGATGGATCCAGGCAGCGTGCACTGTTCATTAAATGCAGCTTCAGCTTTGGACAAGAAGAATAATCTTTTTCAAAATTCAAATTAACAGCCAGTTTTTTGTTTCCAGCCATTGCCATTTTTGGTTTTCTTCTTTTGTTTTGCTTTTTAAGATTCTTTTTGAGGTTTAACCTTAAATAACAATGCCCATTTTACCCTCACTTTGTTAGAAATGTTAGGATAATTAGGAATTGTTAGAAATGTTATAACTTTCGTTAATTTTCTAACGAAAATTCTAACAAGCTCAAATTGGAGCACTTACAGTAGCCCCTCGGCGACGGCGCTTTCGAAGGAAGCGGGGTCGTCGATAAGAGTAAGGCTCCATATTTGGCAGGATGATCGAGTGATCGGGTGGCTGAACCTAGCGATAGGCTACCTACGTATCCCGAATGGGAATCAAGCCGGTCGTAGTTCGGGTCTTTGACCACGGAGATGATGGCGTTTTAGGTGCCTCGAACACGATGAGCGAGTTCTACGGTTTCTTTGCCGCTGAAAGAAACTCTGCTGGGGATAAGAGATGACCATTTTCGGTCTGATGGCTATCCTCTCTGCTGGGAATAGGAATGACCATTTTCGGTCTTTCTTTGAGGATGACTGCGATTTATCGCTTTCTAGTGATAGCGTCTTGGGTGCCTCGAACCTTGAAGATGGCGTTTTAGGTGCCTCGAACCTTGGAGATGGCGTTTTAGGTGCCTCGAACCTTGGAGATGGCGTTTTAGGTGCCTCGAACCTTGATGATGATGGCTTTTTAGGCGCCTTGGACCTTAATTTGAAATGGCCTTTCGGTGGACTTCGTCTGGCGCTGCCCGAAGGAGAGGGTGACCGTTTTGGTCGAGGGCTGGACCTAATGATAGGCTACCTACGTATCCCTAGTGGGAATCAAGCCCTTTCGTAGTTCGAGTACTACTCGAGATTCCGTTGGCTTTTGGGATTAGTTAACTTTCTTTGGGGATTTCGTTAGCCTTTCTTTGAGAAAATCAGACGTATTCGTCTGGGGAAGTGGTCTTACGTTTGACTGCCGTTGGATGATTTTGATGAAAGATACGAGATCTCGTTATCTTTCTCGGGGCACTCGGTCTTACGTTTGACTGCCGGGGGTAATTTTGATGAAAGATACGGGATCTCGTTATCTTTCTCGGGGCACTCGGTCTTACGTTTTTCTTGCTTGGGAAGATTTTGATGAAAGATACGGGATCTCGTTATCTTTCTCGGGGCACCTCGGTCTTACGTTTTCTGCGGGGTAATTTTGATGAAAGATACGGGATCTCGTTATCTTTCTCGGGGCACTCGGTCTTACGTTTGAGGCTAGGGGCAATTTTGATGAAAGATACGGGATCTCGTTATCTTTCTCGGGTCACTCGGTCTTACGTTTGGCTAGGGAGCAATTTTGATGAAAGATACGGGATCTCGTTATCTTTCTCGGGGCACTCGGTCTTACGTTTGGCTAGAGGGGCAATTTTGATGAAAGATACGGGATCTCGTTATCTTTCTCGGGTCACTCGGTCTTACGTTTGGCTAGCAGGGAGCAATTTTGATGAAAGATACGGGATCTCGTTATCTTTCTCGGGGCACTCGGTCTTACGTTTGACTGTCGGGTGATGATTTTGATGAAAGATACGGGATCTCGTTATCTTTCTCGGGTCACTCGGTCTTACGTTTGACTGCCGGGGGTAATTTTGATGAAAGATACGGGATCTTTTTATCTTTCTCGGGTCACTCGGTCTTACGTTTGACCGCTAGGGGCAATTTTGATGAAAGATACGGGATCTCGTTATCTTTCTCGGGTCACTTCGGTCTTACGTTTGGCTAGGGGGTAACTTTGATGAAAGATACGGGATCTCGTTATCTTTCTCGGGTCACTCGGTCTTACGTTTATTTAGGGGCAATTTTGATGAAAGATACGGGATCTCGTTATCTTTCTCGAGGCACTCGGTCTTACGTTTCTTGCTATGGGGTAATTTTGATGAAAGATACGAGATTTCGTTATCTTTCTCGGGGCACTCGGTCTTACGTTTTCTGGAATTTCTTTTGAGAGGTATGAACCTAAATGGGAACTTAGTTCGGGAGTATGAACCTAAGTTGAGGTTCGGTTCGGGAGTATGAACCTAAATGGAGACTTAGTTCGGGAGTATGAACCTAAGTTGAGATTTGGTTCGGAGTATGAACCTAAATGGAGACTTAGTTCGGGAGTATGATCCTAAGTCGGGATTTGGTTCAGAGTATGAACCTAAATGGGAACTTAGTTCGGGAGTATGAACCTAAGTTGAGGTTTTGTTCGGGAGTATGAACCTAAATGGGAACTTAGTTCGGGAGTATGAACCTAAGTTGAGGTTTTTTACACGATGGAGGCTATTTGAAGGTGTTCTTCTTTGGGGAAGACTCGGGCTTACGAGAACCATCGGGAAGAAAGGTGATCAATGTCGGTCAAGTGGATGGACCAAGGATTGGATCAGTATGCGGGGTCACCCGAGGATTGACTATTTTAGGGAAGTCGTCCTAGAGATTGATTTGTATTTGGGAGTCACCAGGGATTGACTATTTTAGGGAAGTCGCCCTTATGATCGACTATTTTTGGGAAGTCGCCCTATGATCGACTATTTTTGGGAAGTCGCCCGTGGTTTGACTATTTTTGGGAAGTCACCCTATGATCTGACTATTTTTGGGAAGTCGCCCTATGATCTGACTATTTTTGGGAAGTCGCCCTGCGGTTTGACTATTTTTGGGAAGTCGCCCCGTGGTTTGACTATTTTTGGGAAGTCACCCTATGATCTGACTATTTTTGGGAAGTCGCCCTATGATCTGACTATTTTTGGGAAGTCGCCCTGTGGTTTGACTATTCTTGGGAAGTCGCCCTATGGTTTGACTGTTTTGGGGAGTCACCCTATGATCGACTATTTTGGGAAGTCGCCCTATGGTTTGACTATTTTTTGGGAAGTCGCCCTATGGTTTGACTATTTTTGGGAAGTCGCCCTATGGTTTGACTGTTTTGGGGAAGTCGCCCTATGATCTGACTATTTTTGGGAAGTCGCCCTATGGTTTGACTATTTTGGGAAGTCACCCTATGATCGACTATTTTGGGAAGTCGCCACATGGTTTGACTGTTTTGGGGAAGTCGCCCTATGGTTTTGACTGTTTTGGGGAAGTCGCCCTATGGTTTTGAGTGTTTTGGGGAAGTCACCCTATGATCTGACTATTTTTGGGAAGTCGCCCTATGGTTTGATCATGTTTTGGGGAAGTCACCACAGGTTTGACTATTTTGGGAAGTCGCCCCTATGGTTTGGACTGTTTTGGGAAGTCGCCTATGATCGACTATTTTGGGAAGTCACCCTATGATCGACTATTTTGGGAAGTCGCCACTATGGTTTGATCAAGTTTTGGGGAAGTCACCTAAGGTTTTTATTTGTTTTGGGAAGTCGCCCTATGATCGATGATAATGTTGTTTTAGAAAAGTAGTTTACTAAGATATGTTTTCATACTGCTTTGTGCTTACTGTAGTTGCCGGAAGGACTGAGGCTACGGCGATGTTGATGAAGAGTTGTTAAGTTCTTTGTTCGTGGGACGGTTTCTGACGATTTGCTTTGTCTTTGGAAGCATTTTGACCTGAAGGAGGAGTTTGGTTGAGTCTGCATCTTGCTGGTGATCGTTAACCTTGTAGATGTGGTTGAGCTTGTATTCACATTGGGACTTCTTGCTTTTGAGAACTTGGTGTCTCTGACCGCATTGTATTGGAGAGCTTGGTGTCTCGACCTTCTTGCCTTGGAGAACTTGGCGTCTCGACCGATTTGTATTTGAGAACTTGGCGTCACGACCGATTTGTATTGGAGAACTTGGCGTCTCGACCGATTTGTATGTGAGAACTTGGCGTCTCGACCGGCGGCATTTGATTTGCATTTGAGAACTTGGCGTCCACGACCGATTTGCATTTTGAGAACTTGGCGTCCCCGACCGACCGTATTCGAGAACTTGGCGTCTCTGACCGAATTGTAGACACTGGAGGTGGTCTTCATTGGGGGTTGTTTTCATCCATTTGTGGACATTGGAGGTCATCTTTAGCAAGTTGCAGACGCCGGAGCTTGTCTTTGCCAAACTGTAGATGTTGGAGGGCGTCTTCATTCATTGGAGGTCGTCTTTGGTGAAGATCATCCTTGCCGAAAAAAGGGGATTTGATTTCACGTTTGAATTCCTGCATTCGTTAGTGAAGAGGAAGATGCATATATGGCATTCATGATGGCAGATGCATGCATGGAACCAAAAATGATTATGGGATGATGCATTTACTTGCTTTCGAAGATGAACTTAGCCTAAGCTTACGGCGGGAAAATTATGATTTATGATCTTCGATGATTTAGGATTATTCCTATTGACTCAAGTTTTGTGCATGCTACATGAGCCCTTGGGAGATTTTTAGTGGGGATGCATGGGTATGGAGACTGCTTGGAACAGATTTTGATCAAGTGGGGGATGAGAACCCTTGATCGCGATTTAAACAGCGGTTGTTGGTGAGGTTTTGTCAGCAATATCACATGGACCTCAATCTTGATGAGATTGGATTCGGATCCGGGTCTTGATTGAAACTTTCCCTCTCATTCTTGGTCATTTGAAGCCGATGCCGACAGACTTTAGGGCCAACGTTGATACGAGTGAAGCTTCTTTCATTTGGATGAGCTGTGACCTTGGCCGAAACCTTGTCCTGAGGATGATTTGATGGAATTGCTAATGCCGGAGAAACCACGATCTTGAATTCCGATGCTACGGGAAGCTGCCGGGTACCAAGTTCTGAAGCTGAAATTCTTTCTTGCGACTTGATAAAATTTGGGTCCAAAAGGCCACCTTGACAAAGCCCCGGATCCTGAGTAGGCAAAGTCCAGATTTTGAAGAAGCGACTTGGCGAGTCTATCTCGTGGTGAAGAACCCAACGTGGACCCAAAGATGACTATATAAGCCCCGGCTTGAAGAGCTGCCACAGGAGAACCTGGAGAACCGCTTAGCAAGCCCCGGATGAAGAAATTCAGAGTAGTCTTACAGAGGGGAACCCATCTTTTCGGACCTTAGTCAACCAGATTCTTGGACAAGACTCGAAATGTTTACGTGTAGGGACATATCTTTTGAAAGATGGGAATGTCTCCCGAATTTGTGTATGACACTCTCGCTTTTGGTTTGACTCTTTTGAGAGAGTATAAGCATCACAAGGTGTGGAAAAGTGTATGGAAGCCCCTGCAGACAGAAAGACAGTGTTTGGCTCTATTTCCCTATGATGGAGAGAGAGAAGACTTGTCGAGACACTTGAAAACTTGTCTTATTCATGATGATCACAAGGCTGCTTAAAACCCTTTGTTAATGTTCGGGTTATTCAATCCCTAAATCTGATATGAACAAATATTTTGATTAATCACAAGGAGAAAACCAACTGATATCGAAAATCAAGCTTGGAAGGGCGGAAAGTGTATAGGGACGATCCTTGATGAGACCGATTTTTTTTTTTGAGATTTGTTTGTGATTTCGACCGGACCATTTCTGGTTGCCTACGTTCCCTCCATTATGAAGAGCTCAGGTCGCCGTAGTTCGGGCCTATCCCGAATGAAAAGAGAATGAATGTTAAAATTCGAGGGTCTGAGGACCTTTGGGGATTTTGAGGATTTGGAGGATTGAATAACATATCCCCTTAGAGTGTCCATGAAAGACACGGATGCGAAGCCCCAGTGGGACATCCACGGCAAGTGTTTGTGAGGAGAAATGAAATATGCTCACATGAAGGGAAGGGTTGAATTTGCACAATCTTTGATTGGTAATTTTGAACCAAAATGGATTAGATTCCAATTTAAGCAAGCAATGAAGCATTAATTTGATCCTGACATCGAGGATATTAGAATGAAACTGCTATCCAGTAGGGACTGTAGTTGGGTTTCCGGGCTTCGATCGGCTATCGGGTGATTTGGGAGATTATGACCTCTTGAGATGAGAGGTCGGCTAGGCCTTTTACTGACTGAACCTCTAAAGATGAGAGGTTGGCTCGCGGGGATGTGTTTGGGAAATCTATGGCGAGGAAGATTGATTGCCTCCAAGAATGAGAGGTCAGATTTTGACTTGGCCAAGGGCAAGGGTAATGGTGATGGGAGTATCCTCTAAAATTGAGAGGATGGCTTGGGATTGGTTTAAGGTAATGATAAGAGGAAGTCCGAGCTACTGACAACTTTTTGCGATCTTGCGAGAATTCAGGCTCCTTTTTGATCATTGGAGAGCTTCTTGAGATGTCGGGGACTTTTGAGTTCTTCTTCTTTTTTTTTTGGAAGGCTTCCTGAGGAGCTTGGAATTATATCCGAGATTGTGAGGATTTTAAAATCCTTCTTTTTTTTTTGTTTCTTTTTTTGTTGTTTTTTTTTTTTGTTTTGTTTTTTTTTTTTGACTTGGAAAGCTTCCTGAGGAGTTGAGGATTATCTTTGTCCTTCCTTCATGGCTTGAGATAATTTGCGCATCGCCGATTCTCGAAGCTAACTTCTCGGGCTCGCTTGGACTTTCTCTCAGTATGGAGCAAAAATGATGGCTAAACCGGGTTTCAAAACACGCCGATCTTGAAATGAGAGGGTAGTGTTTAGTAAGGGTGAGGTAATGGCTTTCCTATGGGTGAAAGGTTTCAACCGCAATCCCTATTGGATGACCTAAACGAGATTAAGTCTTCATTGCTTGCTTAAGCTTTATATGAGAAAAGATCCATGCAAATTCATCGAGCAACGAGATGATGATGATGAAAGGGATGTGAGCATATGAGATGCAAGATGGGGAGTTGGTAAGCCCCAATTTGGGAAGGATATCAATTGATTTTCTCAATCAGATTAGTTTAAATATTAATCATATTCGAAGAATTAGTGGTTGAGCAAAGACAAGTGATCATTTTGGATAAAACCATTTCAATTAAGTGTAACGTGGGTGCGCAAGTGATGTCTCGAGTCTAGCAAGAAAAGAAAAAAGACTTATATTAAAAATTAGACACTTAACCACTATGTCCAAAATGGACTACAACGACAAATGTCCAGGAAGGACTTAGGTGAAAGAAAAGTACTAGAACCTACGAAGGTTGACTCAAAAGACTATTTTAAAGATAGGTAGCCCCGCCTAGCCGCTCTTGCCGTTGAACCATGCATCTATTCTTCGACGCTGGAGACGGGAGCTATTGCAGACCTTTCCATCAGGATTTCCTTGGCAACTTTTTGCTCAATCCAACCATCTTCATTGCCTGCGATGACTGGTTCATTGACCTTGCAAAGGGACGAGTCAAACTCCATTGTGCCCACAAGGCTTGAACCACCAAACTCGATCATGTTGACACTCATGTTGTTAGGGAGCGGGTTATTGATAGTATTAGGTCCTTCAGGCATCTCTAACCTCCCTTGCTCAATCAACCCTTGGATGGCCTTTTTCAGGGGGACGCAATCATCCGTCAGGTGCCCATGAAAGGCACAATGCTTGGAGGTATCCAAAGGAGCGTTGGGGTTTCTAGGCTGATAATTTTCCAAAGGCCGGAGCAAACCTTCTCTCACCAAACCTCTGAAGATATCACTCAAAGGCATCCCAAAGTTTCTCAAGTCTTGGAGCCGGGATCTGGATGCATCAGGCTTCTTGGGAACAAAGGAAGTGGCATTGTTACAGGTCCCGTCCCGCGTAGCCGATCGCCCCTTTGCCTTTAGCGAAAGTGAGAGTAGTTTTGGAGGGAGGAGCCCGATATCCGTAGGCAGGTGCAGCAATCGGCCGCCGATTGTAAGCCTTTTCAAACTTAGCCCCGGAATTAACCATTGCACGCAAGTCAGCGTAGGGGAAGTGGCCGAGGGAAGCTCTCAAATGCGGCTTCAAGCATGACGAAAGATGTCTAACCGCTCCTCGTCGAGGGAGGAATGGCCATTTCACTGAGCTTTAAGTTCCATCTCTTATAGAAATCCCCAATATTCTCATTAGGGCGCCGCATCGTTGTTTGCAGGTCAACTCTGTTGTCTCCCATTCCAAGTTGGCTTTATACTTATCGTGAAAGTGCCGGTAATTTGTTCCCAAGTAGCCCTAGCTTCAGCCGCAATCGGAAAAACCATTTCAAAGCCCCTGACTTCAAAGAGAGACTAAAGTAATCGGCCAACTGCTGGTTTGTGCATCCCTTAGCCTTCATTGCCAAAGTATAGGTGTCCAAGTGAGTTTTAGGGCATGCACTCCCGTCAAACAATTCAAGAGTGGGCATCACAAACTTGTGAGGCAGGGGGACAATCGAGTCGGGATCTGTAGGCCGAAGAGCAGTGTTCTTTTTGGCGGTCAATTCAGCAATCTGTGCTTTCATTTCCTTGTGTTGCTCCATAAACCAAGCCAATTGGGGATCCAAAGGTGGAGCGGGAATTCAAACCGATATTTGAGCCAGGAAGAGGACTAGCTGTTGGTGGTGCATTGGTGGAAGGAATACCATACTCCGGGGCATAGGTGAAAACCTGTCCTTGGCCCAAATTACCCTGGGGAGTGTAGGTAGGAGCTTGGGCAAAGGGATAGAACCCAGCGACTTGCTGTTGGCTTCCAATCGGCAGAGAAGATGGAGGCAGATCTGAGGTAGCCAGATGGCTTGGATTTCCGGAGTGAGGCCCATAAGTAGGCTTGAGTGTGGGCTGCTGTCCTGGATTGTTGAATTGCATGGCTGCCTGTGGCGAAGGTGTGTAACCAGGGGGATACTGCGGTCCTGGTGATTCGGATGACACCGGGATGGAGGCTTGATAACCCATAGAAGTCTGAGTGAGAAATGGATTTGTGAGAGCTGTGTGAGGAGCAGCTGAGCTAGTACCATTCTGAGGTGGGACTCCTGATTGTTGCCCCGAACCAAACTGGGGTGGTATCCCAAACTGTTGCTGTGAAGGTCCGGATTGATTGGTCCCGGCGAGGTGGGATCCCCATTTGCCGTGGCATTCGGGGTAGCCCCAAGCATGAGAAGATATTCCGTGCGATTTTGTCCCACCTTGAGGGCTGGGAATCGGCTCGTCTCGTCGAGGCTGCGGGGATCCGAGTGGTGCATTTGGGAGGCTGGCCGACCCGCAGGCCGAGAAGCATGGATTACTGGTGGTAGTACCGTGGGAGGCCGGTGGTGGCATCCTGGAGTAGTCGGGCTGACCAAGAGTGGGGTTGAGGTCTTCCTCTTCTTCCACGGTGAAGGTGCCATCGGGTTGAGGGCGGCGGCCAGACCGTAGCTCTTAATAGCCTCGATAAGGCTATTCGGTGTGCTTCCTGTCGCACTCTCATATGTTACGCTAGCTTGATTCCATTCTTTATGCGAGGAGTCCGGGAGGCGGAGTGACGTTGTCCCCATCGTTACTAGCCGATGCGAACATTCTGAAACCCGGAGTTGAAACAAACGACAGAAGGCGACGATGCGCTTGACTCTTCCCAGTGATCAACGGTGACCCGGTGCCCGAAACCAAGCTTTGTGCGGAGCTGCGGGGGAAAGACACGAGGGTTCAGATGGCGGGAATTGAAGGAGGGTAGGTGTTTGGGCTCTTAGGCTCATGCAACATGCAGTTATTTGTTCATGTTTACTTAAAACACGTTTTATTAACCTAATCGGTTGGAAAAGATTGCTCTTTTTTTTTTTGCAAACTACTCTGATTCCTGGATCAGTGGGCCCCGTCACTACGTCTATAAGCCCCTCGTATTCCACCTGTATTTCGACCTCCCAGGGTGGACAGCCCCGGGCGAGGGTCCTATAGGGCAAGCGGGTCCCACCGACCGAAAAAGAAACGATCCTAGAAGTCTGGCGGGTAATCGAGTCTTAACGAGCATTCGATGTAAATTACGGACAAAGCTGACGTTAAAGTCAAGATCGTGTCCGAGGGCTCGACGAAAAGTCGGCATGATTTGGACTGATAAATGTCCGCTATTGATCTTGACTTGTCGTCAGTTAAGCCGTAATTAGGCATGGAATAACCGTTAATCCTTGATGACTCAGTGTCATCTTTGGGAGTCGGTGTATAATTTATTACCGCCGATCAGAGCCGAAGTCAAGGCGCCGGTCAATATCTTGGTCAAAGTCTGCGGCGGAAAGCCGGCATGACTTCGACTGATTAGGGACCCGAAAGATATTGAGTCGGTATGCCGACAAAGGCTTGAAAGGAAAGGTCTATACACAGGCAGGGCATGACATAGACCAGACTAAAAACCAATCGGGTCTCGGACAAAGTGTGTCACGGACAAGTGCATGGTCGACACGAGGCTCCATGGGATGTTTGGGTAGTCCTGTGCTCATCCGAGAGGCGTAATAAGACCAAACGGACCGCGACAAGGATTTCCCCGGGTTAAGGACGTAGTGTGCAGTGTACGGTCAACGTGCGCGTAGTGTGCAAGCAGTCTATCTTCTTTTTCTGAGTAAAATAGAATTTTTTTTTTTATGTGTCTTAAAATGCATGATGCATGATTTTTTTTGAAAATTTTCTTTTTTTTTTGAAAAATCTTTTTTTTTTTTTTTGAAAATTAATGAGCACATAAGCACATAATCACAAAAATTCCAACAGTTAGGGACATTATTCCGACAGTCAAAATTTTGACTTTTTCCGAGGCGGCCAAAACAAACACGAAAAATGTGCAAAAATCAACACACACAAAACAAAGGATTTTCAAATGTCGGGAGGGAAGCTTGACCCTCGAAAGCTTTTCTTTTTTTTTTTGAAAACGATGATACCGGTACGTGGGATTGTTAAACCACAATTTATCCCCGACTCGTGTTAGGAGGCGATAACGGGAAGTTTAATGGTTTCCACCAATATACCAAATATCATTTTTTTTTTTTAGAAAAAGCTTCGATCCCCAGCGGAGTCGCCACTGTGATGAATGTTGCCATTCGCGGGAAAATTCGATTTTTGCGTTTCTTTGAAAAACCAAATAAAACCGGAAAAAAACGGAGTCGCCACGCCATTTTAATTTTGAAGGCCAAAACTTTGAAAAAAGCCCGAGATCAGAGATTTAGGTTCGGAGGTCATGTTACGCGTCGGGAAGGACGTTAGTGTGCACCCGACGCGCCTCGTAAAACGAGTCTTCCAAGCTGAAAATCATTTGTGTGTGTGCGTATGTGTGTGTTTTGGCCAAAATAAGTTGAAACTCAGAAAAGTAAAAATTGGGATATCTTTTTAAGACTTTAAACTGATCCCATGATTTTTTAGAAGATTTTTGGATTGAGATTTGGTACTCAAAAGACCTTTTGAAGTTGAGAGCCATTTCTGCCAGAATGAAAAAGGCAGTGGACCTTTGATTTTAAAAGGGATTCAAGGGTCTTAAAACTTCATAATCTGGATAAACTCAGTGAATGAAAGTTGTTCTAGATACCTTAAATAAAGTTTTTGCGAAGGAATTTTCCATTTTGGAGAAGATTTGAGGGGTCAAAACCTTCTGGAAACCTCAGATATGAGATCTGGATTCTCAGAAGCTGATGAACTAGCCTCTGAAATAAAATTTGAAAAGAGGAGTTTTACTCACCCAAAAAATAAGGTAAAAATATGTCTGGAAAGCTCTGGATGTTGGCTACAAAAAGTATTTTGTAGTCAACACCCAATTCCAAGTTTTACTGGGTCCAAAAAATAATAAAATGGACTGAGGTCTCAGAACAATGCTACTGGACAGCAAGATGTTCTTGAGGGAAAATGTGATTTTTGGGGGATTTGCATCTATGTTCACCCCATTTTCATCCCTAGACTTGATAACACTACTTTTTATTGAGTGGTTATCATATTCAAGTCATCCTTGGGGAATTTATGGAGTTTAAACATGTCCTTTGCAAAGGGAAAGGGGATATTTTGTAGAAATGAAATTAAAGAGAAAAAATCAATTTAGAGATTTAAAATATAGACCATTTGAGATGGTCATTCATGAAGATGAACTTCAAGATGACCATCTTGGGTCAAAACTCAAGTTAAACTAAACATCAAGTAGATCCAAGTAAGAAGAACAAGATGAACAAGAAGTCAAAAGTGAATTTTAGGGTTTTGAGAAGGAGGGCTTTACCAATGGTGACACCCTATCTTCCTAGGCTTGGAATTTGACTTGAGGAGTATCAAGATTTGGTGTTTGGCTTGAGGAGTATCAAGGTTTGATGTTTGGATTTGTGTTTGGAGTGAGATTGGGAAAGATTCAAGAGAAAATGGTGGCAATCAAGGGATTCCCCTTTGTTTTCTCTCTATATTCGCCTTGAACTTCGTTGCTATGATCAAATTGTGTTACGTAAGGCGAGAGAGGAGGGTTCAATTTATAGCCCTCTGAAATCCTCCTCCAATCATGTCCGCGCGGAGGGTATCGTCGGCGTGCCTTTGTTCATTAATTACGGCTCCAGGCTTTGGACAGGAAGAAAAATCTTTTCAAAATTCAAATTAATCAGCCAGTTTTTGTTCCAGCAGTTTCTATCTTTGGTTTTTTGGCTTTTTTGAGATTTTTTTCTAGGCTTAACCTTAAGTGGCAATGCCCACTTTACCCTCACTTTGTTAGAAAGGTTAGGGTTTGTTAGGAATGTTAGAAATGTTAAAACTTTCGTTAACTTTCTAACGAAAAAGCTACCAATTCAAATTGGAGCACTTACAGTGTGCCCCCTATGGCTCCGAGGGATCTGCCCCTCGGTATGATGAGTCCTCTTGACATGGACGTGCTGGAGTACGAGAGGTACCGGGATGGCATGAGCGCTAAGGAGTTCATCCTGTATGGCGAGGAGTATGCGACCTTCATCATGCGGAAGCTGAGGACGCCACAGGTGTTGGCACAGGAGAGGCAGGATGGCCCACCACGTCCTCTAGATGTTTCGGTGCCTGGGCCAGACTTCACGTATGTTCGCGGGGACTCTTCGAGGAGGAGGGTATCGGTGCCCATCCCAAAGCATGGTCCTGCTGCTTATCGGGTTGACCCGGATGCTCCGGTGAGTGTGCTTACTCTTTTCCATCTTGGCATCATTTCTGTATTTTTCTCGAGCATGATTGTATCTCTTTTGCTGAGCGTTTTTTTGGCTGTTTGCTTGTGCAGGTCTCGGGGCGATCATTTGACACGCTGACCCGTCGGTATGTGGGGTTGAGGTCTTTCGCGAAGAAGCTCTTGGGGAAGATGTCTTGTAGGCCTTCGCGGAGCGCGGTAGCGTTCGAGCCAATGCCTTCGAGGAGGTCTATGGATACTCCTTCTTCGAGGGCTGAGCCAGGGCCACAGCCTGAGGTGCCGATTCGAGAGCGGCAGAGTTTTGATGCGGGGACATCTTCGGGAGCTCGGAGGCCGCATACCCTTTATCAGTTCCTTCCTACGTCGGGCGAACAGGGTGAGGGTTCATCCTCGCAACCCTTTTTTGATCCTTTCACTGGGTTTGATCCTTCAGAGTACTTCGAGTACTCGCACGAGGAGGGGGTCCAGTATTCTGACGGGATGTGACTGGCAAGATTTTCGGGATGCTGGATTTCTCGTTTGTGGAGGTCGATGATGATGAGTCGGAGTAGGGCTCTTTTCCTTTCCATCTTTCCGTTTTTTTTCTTTGTAGCGCACAAGACATATTTGTACCTGTAATAAAACACTTGTATTTGCACAGCAAAGTATTTTATTTGAAGATGTAATAACGTATTTGTGATTCCCGAGATTGACCTAGGAATTGTTGCTAGCTTATTTTTATTTTGTCCATGTTGCATGAGCTGGGAATGCATTTGTGGTTAGTGTATGGTGGCCGAAAATGTCTTTGGCCAGGCTTTTGAGCAGTTGGGGGTAAAGTCCCGCCGAGAGCAGTAGCTGTTTTGCAGTTTGCTGAAACTGTGGGGCCAGGCTGCAAAGTGGTCCGCACGGACACATCCAGCATGCAAAGTGGTACGTGCGGACTTACCTTACTTTTGGGAAGGAAATAAGATTTACAGAAGGTTTGGTTTTATTCCATTTCCTATTTGCAATCCCTTCGAGTCTTCTTCCCCATTTTCTCTAGAAACCTCCATTTTTGCCATGGATTCTTTGTCTGTTTCGAGAGTTTTGCCGAGGCTTTTGAAGGAGAGGCGAGCATACTTCCTTAAGCGGCTTAACACGTGGATGAGGCACCATATGAGGCACAACAAGCGGTCTTTCGAGGTGAGATTTTAACTCTGCTCGGTTTGGTCCCTTAGGGAGTTAGTTCCTGATTGGAAATTGTTGCGGGCTGCTACGAAGTTCTGGGATGTTAGGAGGCACGTGTATAGCTTCTCCTACAATGAGGTCACGCCCACCTTTGAGTATTTTCGGGCTTTGATTGGAGGACCGGAGGTGGAGGCCATCTCGCTTCCTTTGATTGGCGGTGCAGCCGAGAGCGCGAAGTTCGCATGCTTTCTACGGACTTTGTTGGAAGAAGTGGCGATTACTGGAGTTTGCTCGGTCGTAGGCAGTCTAGGTAGGTCGACAAACCTTTGGCATTGGTCGCACCCTTGAACAAAATCGTGAGCGTCCGCCCTCATGTGGGGCCAATAATAACCCAATGGAATCAATTTGTCGGCCAAAGTTCTGGCCCCCGGGTGTCCACCACAAACCCCACTATGTACCTCGTACATCAGCTGAGTAATCTCTTGAGGGTGAACACATCTCAGTAAAGGTTTAGTGAACGACATTCTGAATAGCGCATCTCCTTGAATAACATACCTCGGGGCCTTTTCCTTGATAGCTCGAGCTGCCTTCTCGTCATCAAGTAGCTCGCCTGTCTCTAGATAAGCTCGCATTTCTTCGATCCAACACTTCGTGTAGACCCATTCTCTAGTAGTATCCTCCAGGCATTGAATTTGAACCCTCTCATAAGCTGGATGTTTGAGGTAAGAGATAGGTTCCCCATGCTGCTCATCCGATGTGGCCAGTTTTGAGAGTAGGTCGGCCAATTCATTATCATCTCGACCAACCCTTTGTATTTCCCAAAATTCCAAGTCTTTGATCAGCTCCTTCACCAGTTGCAGTATTTGACCAAGGTGGGATTCAGTACCTCGTACTCTCCTCTAACTTGATTTACTATCAACTGTGAGTCACAGTAGGCCACGATCTTGGTTGCCCCAAAACACTTAGCATATTCGATATCTGTGACCAAAGCTTCATACTCGGCCTGGTTGTTAGAAGCTTCAAACTTGAATATCAGTGCTTCCTCGTAGACTGTCCCTGATTCTGGCTCGACCAGTACAATTCCAGCCCCACTAACGTTCTTTGTTGCCGACCCATCAGAGTAGACCTTCCAGCAATCGTCGGGCAAACTTACTGCGGGCTGAGTTGCGGGCTCCTTTCCCTTTACTTTCTCCTTCTGAGCTCGCACTTCGCTATCTTCCTTGGTGAACGTAAGCTCGACCAAGAAGTCTGCCAAAGCTTGAGCTTTCAACGCCTTTCGAGGCCTATACTCGATATCGAATTCTGTGAGAGCAATTGACCAGTTAAGTAATCGGCCTGAACTTTCTGATTTATGCATGATCTTCCTCAGAGGTGCATTAGTTAGCACGACAATAGGGTAAGCCAGAAAATAGGCTCGCAACTTCCTGGAAGCTACGACCAAAGCGTAAGCTACCTTCTCTGCATTATAATACCTGCCCTCTACGTCGGACAGGGCTTTACTCACATAATACACGGGCTTCTGAAGCCCTCCTTCTTCTCGAACTAGAACACCGGCCACAGCTTGGTCGCCAACAGACAAATAAACGAACAAAGTTTCCCCTACAACTGGGCTGCTTATTAACGGCGGAGAGGCAAGATGCTCCTTGAGCTGCTGGAACGACGAAGTACATTCGGCCATCCACTCAAAAAATTTTGTCCCCCTCAAAGATTTAAAGAAGGGGAGAGACCTTTCTGCTGACTTAGCAATGAAGCGACTTAGGGCTGCCACCCTACCATTGAGTCGCTGCATCTCCTTAATACACGTCGGCTCCTTCGTGTCGACTAAAGCCTTGATCTTTTCAGGATTGGCTTCGATACCTCGCTGTGAAACCATAAAACCAAGAAATTTTCCAGCTGCTACTTCGAACACACACTTGCTCGGGTTAAGCTTCATATCATTTTGGAGAACGTTTCCCTTGGGTCGACCACGTGACATCCGGCCTTTGTTTTAATGACAATATCATAGACGTAGGCCTCCATGTTTCGGCCAATTTGGGAGGCAAAGAATTTGTTGACCATCCTTTGGTAGGTCGCTCCTGCATTCTTCAAGCTGAACGGCATCATATTGTAACAGTAGATACCCCCAGCAGCTTGGAAGGCCGTCTTTACTATATCCTCCTTGTGCATCTTGATCTGGTGGTAGCTTGAATAGGCATCGAGGAAGCTCAATGTAGTATGCCCAGCTATAGAATCTACGAGCTTGTCGATCTGAGGCAGAGGGTAGCTATCCTTTGGGCAGGCTAGATTCAGATTGGTGAAGTCGACACACATACGCCACTTGCCATTAGCTTTCTTCACCATCACCACATTAGCTAGCCAGGTGGTGTGAGTTGCTCCTTGATGATACCTGCACTTAAAAGTTTTTGTACCTCAAGTTTGATTGCCTCCTCTTTGTCACGAGCAAAACTTCGTAGCTTCTGCTCCTTATACTTCATGGTGGGATTAACTTCCAATCTGTGAACAACAACCTCCTCCTTGATCCCTTTCATGTCTTCCACACGCCAAGCAAAAACATCACTGCTTTCCTTCAGTAGCTCGACAATCTCTGCTCTTTCCTCAGCTGGCAACTGTCATCCAATTTAAATTTTTTGATCAGGATAGGAGGGATTGGTTATCACTGCTTCTAGCTCGTCCACTAGTTCCAGCTCCGGACCATCTCTGAACTGCTTGGTGAATGAACGCCCTCCGAAAAATCAAAACAACTCTTCCTTTTTGGTTTTGAAAATACAACTTGTTTTTATCTTTTAATTTTGGGAGTCGCCACGCCGTTTTTTAAGGAAAACATTGAAAAACCTTCGGAAATGAGAAAATGGGTTCGGGGGTCAAGTTACGATGTGGGAAGATAATAATGAACTCACCCACATCGCCTCTTTTGAGACTTTCAATCAAACATTGGACAATTATAATCATTCAAAGTGTGTGCAATTTGTGTCAATCAAACAAGGCATGCAAATTTAGATTTCATTGATGGCATTGAAACTGGATACAACTTGTGAACCATGAAAGGGGGGCCACACCCTTACAAACAATGACTTGCCTTACAAGGTAGGAGATGAGACAATCTGTCCAGGGAACTCGGATGTCGTCCGACACAGGACTTCCTCAGAGAGGGATGTCGGATGACATAAGACCTCCTGGTCAGGTTGTCTCTTCTGGCTACCAGCTACTCTAGAATTAAAACAATGTTATTTTAACTAAGAAGAGACACTATTCAGGGTCTAAGACCAGTTTGGGGTTGATTGGAGTGAGCAAAGTCAAGATTGACTTTTAATGATACGGATGTCGTATGACATGGGACATCCAAGGCTGTCCATGTCACACGAAAAACGGCCTCCATCAATGGATTACACCCAAACAGATCTTAGGTTTCCCAAATAGTGATAAATGAACTAAACACTATCTAAACACAGCTTTGAGTCACAAAGGGGGATCAAATCTGGGTAGATCTGAAGTCGCTGAAAGCCAAACAGCTTTCTGGGAACTCTATGCCGTATGACACAGGACTCCTTGAGGAGTCCCATGTCGTCCGACATAGGCGGCCTATTTCAGGTGCCACTTGGCGGGCGATCCCACCTTGCTCTCAATACACAACTAAGCTACAATATTGACTAAAAGCAGTAGAATAATAACACTACGTGAGTATTATGGGAGGATCACATGGCTTTAATGGCCAAACGTGATGAATCATATATTTATGGCCATTATCATGTAGCAATCACCTCCTAACTCAAACACAAGTAAACAAGATGCAAACTTTAATGCAACTAAGCCTACTAAATGTCCAGATCTGAGGTGAGGAGATGTGAATATGGAATATTCACATCTCCTCCACCTTTGTCATGCAAAAATCCCAAATATTCACATATTATTGAGCAATATAAGCATGCAATGTAAATAAATGAAGATGCAAGATGTAATTAGAGAGGGAGGGAGTTTAGGGACTACCTATTGTAGTCCACAAGGTAGAAGCACCAGTAGTATGGTGTTTACCCCTTCAAAACACCAACAAAGGAAGTCTTTCTTTGGATCTTGGCTTGGATGTGTGTATGTATGAGGAGGGAGGTGAGTGTGTGTGTGAGAGAGAGAGAGGGTGAGACTCTATTTTGACAGAGTTTCCTTACTTGCCCCAGTCCCCTTTAAAATGATCAGTCATGCCCTTTATTTATAGGAATGCTGATGGGAGGTCCTATGTCGTCCGACATGGAGCTTCCATCGCCTTGGGGGCGTCCTGTGTCGGACGACACCGGTCAACTTTACGACCAGTTAGGCCGCAGGAAGGCAGGCCCAATGGATCAAGTATGGCTTTGGATAATTTAGGCTCAAAATGCACTTTAGCAAGTAAATGAGCCCAAAATTAATGCAACCATGGAAAGAGGACCCAAATACACGAGTTCGGGTCGGGGTACTCACACTGTTGGGTTTCGAGGGTCCATGCGCAGCGGAATAAGCAATAACTCGAAAAACCCCAAGCCCTAGAATCCGTTCTAGATGAATAATTAAGAAAGATGAAATAGAAATACCAACCTTGAATGCTTTTGCCTTTGATAAACTTGACCCAACTCCAGATTGAATGACCTTGTTACTCCTTGATGAACGAACGGGAATCACGAACCAAAGATCTTGACGAGCGAAGATCCTCTATGTGTATCCACGCGATGAACGAACCCTAGAACTCTTCTAGGAGGATTGCTAGATCCTATTGATTGAAAACACCTTTCAATCAATGAAGAACAATGGATTTGGTAGTGTTTGATTCTCAATTCTCAATTGAAATCTCTCACTTTTGATGTTTCTCTCAAGCCAAAACGTTCTAATGACGGCTAGGGCAACCAGGGGTAAGTATTTATACGTTATAAAACTTTTCCCCTCGTGAAAACCCTAGTTTTAAGTCAATTTCGCGTCAGTCCAGTGCCCAGGGGACGAGTCGTCCCCTGGCACCCAGCTTCTGAATCTGGCGTCCCCCTTAAGGGGAATAGTTGGTTCTGGCCTGGGGACGAGTCGTCCCCTGAGAACAAAAACTCCATATTCTTCATTTTTGACAATTCGTTCGATGCGTGTGACCCCATAGGACTATATTATGTTGGCAATGAGTTCGATCACATCGATCTTCATAAGACATGAGCGGACTCTAGCAAGCCATCATGCCTACCCAAATAATATAATATCAAGTTCGATTTCCTATATAGAACATATCACAATCCCATTGTCACACGATGTTATATTGAACATGAGTCATGGTCCACGTCAACTCATATTGTTCAATGCTTTCTCGTTACCAAGTAAATTGATTAATCGAATGACATTAATCACATTAATTCATTCGGGCATGGCCATGCACTACATCAATCTTACTTACGAGTGGCCTAGCAAACATCTCTCTTTACGAGGGACAATTTCCATCTTGACTTATCATTCTTCCCAACAAGAATCATACCATGCCAATGATAGCCCTTATTGTCATCCGGTTAAAGACAACGTTAAACTATATCAAACATGATATTCATCGAGCGGAAGACGATGATAATCTCAGGTCAAAGGATATCAATGATATGACTATATGAGATTTAATTATGACATATGACCATGACATAAATCTCATAATGGGTCAAGTCCAGTACCTTGTTCTCTAGCAAGTACCCATGAATCTAATGTGCATCTCCATGCATATAATCATCACATGATTATCCATTAGACTTCATACTAGTGCTTCATAAGTACTAGGGACACGATTATTATAACTAAACATGCAAACACATATAATAATCAAAGAAGCAATCTCATATATAAATGAACAATGACATTACATAAAGGTCGATCTCTATAGGCCTAGGGCACTAACACCTACAGATCTCCCACTTGCACTAGGCCCAATCATTCATGTATCTTATACCCATGGACCTAACATGACCATCATGTTTAGCTTGTGGTAAAGGCTTGGTGAGAGGGTCCGAGATGTTGTCATCCGTTGGTACCTTGCATATCTTGACGTCCTCCCTTTCACAGATTTCTCGAATGAGGTGGAAACGTCTCAAAATGTGTTTGGATCGTTGATGTGACCTTGGTTCTTTTGCTTTCACAAATGACACCACAATTGTCACAACAAAGTTCCACTGGATTAGTGATACTTGGAACAATTCCAAAACACTAATGAACTTTTGATCCAAACTGCCTTTTCTAGCTACATCATATGTTGCTAAAATTAAGCCCTAGAAGTAGAATCGGCCACGATTTTCTGCTTGGAACTCTTCCAATAAAATCGCACCTCCAATAAGCATAAACACAAATCCTAATTGCGATTTAATTAACTTTGTCAGTTGGAAGTTAGCATCCGTGTAACCTTTACAACAAGATTAACTTCCAACCTTTCAAATACCGAACGTATCCTTAGTTCTTCTTAAGTACTTTAAGGATCGTCTTGGCGCCATCTAATGGTTCTCACCTAGGATCGAGATTGGTATCGACTCATCATGCTCAAGCATATGAGACGTCGGGTCCTAGTACAAATCATGGCATACATGACAGATCCAAATGCCGGAGCATATGGAACTTCATTCATTCTCTTTTGCTCATCAGTTGTCATGGGACACTGAGTCTCGCTAAGAGTAATACCATGACCCATTGACAAGTTACCTTTCTTAAAATCATCTAAGAACCTTGTCAATGTGAGTATTTTGACTCAAACCAATTTATCCTTTTAGATCTATCTCTATAGATCTTGATACCAAGGATGTAAGCGGCTTCACCCATATCATTTATTGAGAAACCTTTCCTTGACCAAGACTTGACAGTCTTAAGTGTCGGAACTTTGTTTTCAATGAGTAAGATATCATTGTCATATAACAATAGAAATAATACTATGCTCCCACTGAATTTCATGTATATACAAAGTTCATCTTCGTACTTGATGAAGTCAACTCTTTGACCGATTCATCAAAATGAAGATTCCAACCCCTCGAAGCTTGCTTCAACCCATCTTATGGATCTTTGCAACATGCATACTTTATTAGAATTTCTTGGATCGACAAACCCTTCAGGATGTATCATGTATACATCCTTAAGTAGGTTTCCGTTAAGAAACGCTTATTTGTTTGACATCCATTTGTCATATCTCATATTCACAATATGCGATAATAGCAATTGAAACTCTAATAGACTTTGGCATTGTAACGGGCAAAAAGGTTTCAACATAGTCAATACTATGAATTTTCCTAAATCCCTTTGCTACAATCCTTAGTCATGAAAGTATACACCTTCCATCCATGTCGGTTTTCTTCTTGAAAACCCATTTGCACCCTATGGTTTTTACACCTTCAGGTAGCTCAATCAAGTTTCAAACTTGATCATCAGACATGGATTGTAATTCGGACTCCATGGTTCCTAACCATTTATCTGAATTAGGAGTGGACATCGCCTCTAGATAGTAAGTAGGATCGTCATTCTCAATGACTTCCATTTTATTACTTTCCGATATGAGAGATTAATATTTCTTGTGTTCGGATCGTAACCTATCCAATCTACGATGGACATGTGTAACTTGAACCGGTTTCACAACTCCTTGTGAACTTGGTTCCATCTCTACTCTTGGTTCCATGTTATTTTCAGGTTCTTGAACTCTTCAAGATCAATTTTACTCCCAGCTAGATCCTTTATTGAGAAAGCTTGTTTCTCAAGAAATGAATCATATAGAGCAACAAACACTTTGTTCTCATTGCGGTTGTAAAACGATATACGAAATTAACCACTGTCGGATTTGGTGCTAACTTATAAGAGACAGGTCTCTTTACATAAGATTCGCAACCCCAAATCTTCATGAAATACATTCTTCCATGCCACATCTCATGTGGGGACTTAGGAATCGATTTAGTAGGGACTCTCTTCAGTGTAACCACATCATTTCTAATGTATACCCTCAAAAGGAAATAGGAAAGTCATCTTGACACATCATCGAACGAACCATGTCATACAAGGTTCAATTCCTCCTCTCAGACACACCATACAATGTGGTGTTCCGGGTGGAGTCAACTCTGAAACGATTTCACAGTTTTGAGATGATTGTCAAACCCTTGGCTCAAATATCCATTACCTCGATCTAATCGAAGTACTTTAATAGTTTTGCCAAGTTGTTTCGTACTCCATCTTGAAATGTTCGAAACATCCCAAACATTTCACCTTTGGACTTCATCGGATAGACATAGTCATATCTAGATAAGTCTTTTAGTGAATGTAATGAAATACCAAAATCTTCCCCTAGCAATGCTGCTTAATGGTCCATGTACATCTCATGTACTAGGATCAATAAGTCACTAGCCCTCCCACTATTCTTAGTGTAGGGTGGTTTGGTCATTTTACCAAATAAACGAGATTCACATACCTCAAATGATTCATAATCATATGAGTCTAAGTGTCCATGTTAATGGAGTTTAGATTATACGTTCCTCATTTATATGACCAAGCCGGCAATGCCATGTGAACGTGTTGTTCACATCATTCGGTTTAGATTTCACACTTATATTATAGATATGTTCAATATTATTTTGTATCTTAACATCAAGGTTATGAAGACCATTCAATGATATATGCATTACAATAAGGCATATCATTAAATAAATATAAAGCTTCTTATTCTCAATAAGAAAATTATATTCTTCATCATCCTCATAAGAAACAAAATGATACTCCTACTCAAATTCGGAACGTAGTCACACTTGTTCAAAACAAGTACTAGTCCACAAGGTAAAGTGACTTCATAAGTCCCTACGGCTAATGCAAAGAACTCTTGCTTCATTACCACGCATAGGTTTAATTCACCTTCTTTGAGTAGCTTTCTATTCTTTATTTCTTGCACATTTAAACAAATGTGGGATCTATATCCGGTATCATATACCCAAGAACAAGAAGTCGAAAAGAAAATATCTACCATATAGATACTTGAAGTAGTAGCAATCATATTGCCCTTCTTCACCTTTTAGGCCTTCCTAATTAGCCTTTCAACTTTGCTTCCAATGACAATCTCATTGCAATGATAGCAAAATGCATCCTTTTGAGACACTTTGGGTTTAGCCTCTTAGGCTTTGGCAACTTTTGCCTCAGGTTTAGCAACCTTTGCTTTACCTTCTTGCCTTCCCTCTTGAACCCCTTTCTTGTGTTAACCATTAACACACTTGCGGATTGCTCCTTTTGCATCTCATGCATTAAAAGCCTTCACCACAACATATATCTTTTGTCTAGCTTGCACTTGGAACATTTCCTTTTGTGCGTTGTGCTAGAACAAAAGCAATTTCCACGTGTTCAAGGTTCTTCTTAAGAGCCTTTAAACATGGTGGCAAGTATAGGGAAAACAACATCATAGGAATCATCTAAATGTTTCTTATGTTGCTCCTTACCTGCCCTTTGCAACGTTTGCGGTGGGTTCGGCAGAATAGATTCGTCAAGAACGTACAATTTTGCTTAAGAACACTTCTTGAGCATCACGATCAAATCAGAACAACTTGTACCGTTCTTTTCGAACTTGTCCTTCATAAGGACGAATCGCAATAATAAGGATTAATTATAGTTTAATGCTATTTCTACAACAAAATATGCAACACATATGAACACATATAAGTACCGATTTCATTTAAGAGATTAAATAACGTATTTCATAAATACTCCCACTAAATTATATAACCTTCTTATGCAAATATGCATAATATAATTTAATAGGCTAAGACCCAACTTTAATTTAATTTCAAGTCGGCTATGACACGACTGCTCAAAATTAAACTAAAAAGGTAGATAACATTTATCAATCATATCTATATATGACTCTTAGATCATTATGATATTATAGACATCATATGTCACATGTTTCAATCTCATCTTATGCCTTAGGCCCAAAACTGTTTTGATAGCCTAATTGAGTTCAACCATGTTAAACGTATAGCAATCACTATTTGCTCATCTTGATCATACAAAAATAGAATCAATGTACCTCGCTGTGGCGTAGCCTACATGAAACTATCCGTGTACTTACAAGTGTTTAAACATGGGTGGCATAAAACAAACTCAAATTACAAAGAAGGTTCAATTTTTCATGCTTATCAATTACATGCCAAGGTTGATTCATGAAAACTATATGAGCATAATTATGAACTTGGAATGATGCAACACAAATCATATTTGATTAGTAATTACTAGTACGCGGCCACGTGCTCCAAATTTATCCCACACTTCCATCGAAGTGTCTGTGGGGAAGGTCTTGGTGTCCAACCAATATACTAAGTAACACTTCACAAATATCCTAGATTAGTCACATTAATCATATTTAATGAAATTGACATCCCATAATCTAGATTAATCATATTAATCCTATATTTCAATTTCATAATCATGGTATATCAATATATACAATTACTTCACAAGCAAAACTCATACAATTTCACATTCTAGATCATGCATATCATGAAAATTCATATAATCATATTACACAATTATCATGATTATCTAACTAAACATCATGAACCGGGCTTTGATACCACTGTTGGGTTTCGAGGGTCCATGCGCAGCGGAATAAGCAATAACTCGAAAAACCCCAAGCCCTAGAATCCGTTCTAGATGAATAATTAAGAAATATGAAATAGAAATACCAACCTTGAATGCTTTTGCCTTTGATAAACTTGACCCAACTCCAGATTGAATGACCTTGTTAATCCTTGATGAACGAACGGGAATCACGAACCAAAGATCTTGATGAGCGAAGATCCTCTATGTGTATCCACGCGATGAACGAACCCTAGAACTCTTCTAGGAGGATTGCTAGATCCTATTGATTGAAAACACCTTTCAATCAATGAAGAACAATGGATTTGGTAGTGTTTGATTCTCAATTCTCAATTGAAATCTCTCACTTTTGATGTTTCTCTCAAGCCAAAACGTTCTAATGACGGCTAGGGCAACCAGGGGTAAGTATTTATACGTTATAAAACTTTTCCCTCGTAGAAAACCCTAGTTTTAAGTCAATTCCGTCGAGCCCAGTGCCCGGGGACGAGTCGTCCCCTCGGCACCCAGCCTTCGAATGCGGCGTCCCCTTAAGGGGAATAGTTGGTTACGGCCTGGGACGAAGTCGTCCCCTGAGAACAAAAACTCCATATTCTTTATTTTTGACAATTCGTTCGATGCGTGTGACCCCATAGGACTATATTATGTTGGCAATGAGTTCGATCACATCGATCCTCATAAGACATGAGCGGACTCTAGCAAGCCATCATGCCTACCCAAATAATATAATATCAAGTTCGATTTCCTATATAGAACATATCACAATCCCATTGTCACACGATGTTATATTGAACATGAGTCATGGTCCACGTCAACTCATATTGTTCAATGCTTTCTCGTTACCAAGTAAATTGATTAATCGAATGACATTAATCACATTAATTCATTCGGGCATGGCCATGCACTACATCAATCTTACTTACGAGTGGCCTAGCAAACATCTCTCTTTACGAGGGACAATTTCCATCTTGACTTATCATTCTTCCCAACAAGAATCATACCATGCCAATGATAGCCCTTATTGTCATCCTGTTAAAGACAACGTTAAACTATATCAAACATGATATTCATCGAGCAGAAGACGATGATAATCTCAGGTCAAAGGATATCAATGATATGACTATATGAGATTTAATTATGACATATGACCATGACATAAATCTCATAATGGGTCAAGTCCAGTACCTTGTTCTCTAACAAGTACCCATGAATCTAATGTGCATCTCCATGCATATAATCATCACATGATTATCCATTAGACTTCATACTAGTGCTTCATAAGTACTATGGACACGATTATTATAACTAAACATGCAAACACATATAATAATCAAAGAAGCAATCTCATATATAAATGAACAATGACATTACATAAAGGTCTATCTCTATAGGCCTAGGGCACTAACACCTACACACACTTGGTCTCTATAATAATCTCACAAACCCTTTGTCTTTCCTCGGCCCCCAAGTGGGAAGCTTCTTCAACTATCATATCATCCAGTTCAGTTGCGGTCTTACTGGTGGTGGCCCCCGAGTTTTGGTCGATCTGTAGGCATAACTCGCCTATGATGACTTGGTCGACCATAATTGCGTCTGAATCGACCATGGTGTTTTGAGAAAGACGTGTCGGCTCAGTTATGACATGGTCATGTGAGTGATAGGTCATCCCATCAACGCAGATGATGGTAGATAGTCGTGAAGTTATGGTGACAGATTTTGAAAGCTTCAAGTATCCTTCAGGAGTGTCAACTTCTAGCTCCCTCTTCTTCCTTGTTCGAAGGACGTGATCAATATAAGCTCTAGCTATACTCTGTACGCAGCCTACTCCAGCTAACATAGGGAACTAAACTTGCTGATGAGGAATAGAGGCCACCATTCCAAGTGCGACCTGGCCAGGGATACCCAAAATAGCAGTATAATCACTATTTACATCAATAACAATAAATATTACCTTAGTTGTGACCCTTAATGGATGTTGGCCTATGTCGACATCCAACTCGATCTGCCCCTTAGCATCTACCCTGTGATTGGTGAAGCCTTCAAGTCGACCATCATAGAGCGACAACTGTTCCTTTGTGAGTCCCATTTCTTTGAATGTCTTGTAGAAGAGGATATCCTTGCAGGCCCCCGTGTCTATCAAGAGTCTGCTCGTCGTATACCCATCAATTACCCCTGGGATAACGAGAACTTGCTCTCTGTCTGCCACGTTAGTAGCTAGCTCGTCTGGATAGAAACTGATAACCTCATCCCTGATGTAGCTTCTTGGTGGCACGTGAGGGGCTTTATTGAGCTGAAAAATCTTGTGTTTCAAAGCCTTGTTGCTAGCTTGTTCAGTGATCATTCCCAAATTCAATCGAGGTTGCCTTGGCTCAGGTATATCCCCAGTAGCTCGCCCACCTCCGCCAGGCTGGGCTCCTTTCACGTATCTATCGAGCATCCCATTGTCGACCCACTTCTGAATGATACATTTCAGACTCATGCAGTCTTCTGTAGTGTGACCCGTATCCTTGTGATAATCACAATATTTGCTGTTATCCCTTCTGAACTTATTTTCTGGGTTCATTGGGGCAGGTGGGCCTAGCTCGACCGTATTCAAGATTTCAGTGCGACTTACTGTCAACGAGGTGAAGGTCTCAAGCACTCTCTCAGTCGCCCTTATTCTGTTTTTCCCGTTCTTATTGTTACCACCGTTCTTTGTTGGGTCCTTCTTATCATCATCTATGACTTCGGACTTGGAACCTTTTTTCTTCTTCTTTTCTTTCCTCTCTTCAGCTATGGCCACATTGTAGGCCCTTTCAAACAATTCATGTTGGCTCTTCACGCTCCTGACCTGTAGCTCGTAGTCTAAGTCTGCAGAGGCCACCCCATTCCTGAAGCAATTTATCACTTCTTTGTCTGTCAGGTCCTCCTCAATTTGGTCGACCATCTCCTTGAACTTGGTGAAGTAACTCATTGAGTTTTCATTCTTTCCTTGCATCAGATTGTTCAAGTTGGCGACCGTCAATTTTCTGGCTCACGCTATCGAGAAACGATCTAAGAACTTCCTCATCATGTACTCCTATGAGGTAATACAGCTCGACGTCAATCCGCGAAACTAGGTCAGTGCTGCACCTGTGAAGGTGCTGGTTAGTGCCTTGCACATCACATCATCCTCGGTAGAGACCAAGCACATGGTGGCCTCCAAATGTTGCATATGGTTCAGGGCGTTGGTCGCACCTGAATACTTATCAAGAGTGGGCAGCTTGAAACCTGCTGGAGGTCATCGCTCGAGCAGTTCTCTAGACAAGGGTCGAAGAGTATGATCATTTCGTTCGCCCTTTCCAGTATCCTCTTTTCTGTCAGCCTCCCATTGTTCTAATCTTTTTTTCCAACTCAACCATTCCCTAGCATCTGGATGGTAATTTATTGAGTATGAGACGTCATTGGATTTCTGCCTTTCTGCTTGATAGGGCTCTCCTCTAGAGTGAGCCCGATGCCTTTCACTCATAGAAGGAGTCATTTCCCTGCCCCGTTTGTCTCTGTGAGTACGCGACCTAACCGACCTCACAGGCGACCTAGTTGACCTTACCGGTGACCTAGCTGATCTTACAGGCGACCTAGCTGATCTGACTGGCGATCTTCGCCCATTTCTGTCTCGGTGAGATTGTGATCTTTCTGCTCTGATAGGCGACCTGTGCCCATTTATTTCATGATGCGAACGCGACCTATCCGTTCTGGCCGGTGGCCTACGCACATTCCTTTCAGCTTCCCTTTGATGCCTTAACTCTGACTCTGCCTCGTGCTCCCTATTCTAGTTAGGTGACTTCTCAGATCGTCATTGGGAACAGGTATGTGAGTTCAGATAGATCGCTCAACAATTCGCCGCTCGTCGTTCGGCATAGCATTCTCATTCTGTCTACCATTCTCGCCAGGCTGCCTGTGAGAGATCTGAGAAGGAGCAGCTCTCTGTGATCTCCTATCATCCTGATTTGGAGAGCCTGACATATCCAACAACTCTGCCAAAATTCTAGCCCGCTCCAGTAGCCTCTCATTCCTACTGGGGTGATTGGTTGAGGGACCTGCTTGGTCGCCTGTAACAGTTCGACCTACCAATAGGCGTTTGGGAGGGGGCTGTGTTTCTGTCTCAGCTACAAGCCTCTTCTCCCTTCTGTTATCGGGCAAACCTCTGCCATCAGCCACGCTGTTAGAGTCAGTAGATCTCCTAGGTGGATTGCCCTGAGGAGGAAGAGGAAGGTTAGCCGTTCTATTTCCTGCACCAGCTTCTGCGTTCCTTACTGTCAAACTGAGCGTCGGATCGCTGGAAGAGGATGCAGTCTGTCCGTCTTGAGCCATATTACTCTCTGATTAATGTTCGAGGTCAAAAAAGCTTACGATTTCCGGCAATGGAACCAAACTGATGCTGCAGAAATCATGCTGAATCAATATCCGTCCAATCGACAAGATAGATCTCCTAGCTTTTGACCTGAAACAGAACCCACGACTAGCCGGAATGGTCTTCGGCGAAGACTCTCGGGCGTGAGAGTAAGTATGGTGTATAGAGAGCTTATAAAAATGTCATGAACAATGTATTCAAAATATTAAATAGCAATTACCCTTGAATGGTTTGATGTTGTCATATATTTATAGGCATTTGTAAGAGTTGTAATTGTGGTAGGATTGTGCCAAATTCCTTGAATCACGGCCCGAATCATGTCCATATATAACTCCTGATTTGTAGGGAGTTTGTTAAGAATAGAATTGTAAATACGCCTGGATTCTGTTGGTCGGCGTACTCTCGTAGGTCGAGGTCGCCTGTTTGGATCCAGGTCTACCTGACTGATGGATAGGGTCGGATTATATCCGAATATAATCTGGATCGTATATCGGACGATAGCTAGGTCGGAACCACGTAGGTCGGACAATGAGCTAGGTCGACTGATCTTTGATGATGGGCCTGGGGCCTTGTAATCATTGGGCCTAGCCCACTGAGAATGTGGTGGTAATAATATCTGTAAAACTGGGCTTGATCGCTGGGTCTAGTCCGTAACTTTTATTCCGTTCATGATTATTACTCCGATTGCATTTAATTTCTCAAACATCAAGTTTATTGGGTTAATAATACTATCAATTCCTACGAAGGGCTACCAAACGGCCCTAAATGAATTTATTTAGATGTTTAAAATTAAAATTAGGATACTCATTGAGATTTAAGAACGAAAAATTAATCCAAAAATAGCATTCCCTTCTTCCCCGTAATAAAACAAGTGAGAGAAACTTAGGAGGGCAAATATTTTGGTTCAAAATAATTGTCACTTTTAGATTTAAAGCATTTAACTTTCACTTTTATTCTTGTATTAAATTTGTAATAATTCATTAATTGTTTTATTGAGTGAAGTAGTATTGTAGGAGAGAGAAACAATTAACATGAGCAAAATTGAATTTTTTTTTTCATTAAATCATACTAATAATTGCTAAAATAAGTAAAATTTTAAAAAATAATAGTTATTTTGAATCGAATGTAGTACAATATACTCCCTCCGTCCTATAAAATCTTACCCGGTTACTATGAACTCAGTTCAATCAAAGTTCAACTTTGACCAAACTTTAATATCAATTTACTTATAATAATAAAAATTTAAAAATTGTTATCCATAAAATAACCAAATGATTTATCAATAACAATTATTAAAATTTCATTAGAATGAATAGATTGATATTAAAGTTTGGTCAAAGTTATACTCGATTGACTTCGCACTATTCAAAATGGGGAAGATTTTATGGGACGGAGGGAGTAGTATTGATAGTGGTAGAGGTGATGATGTCCAAGCGGGCTACCCGGCCCGGCCCGGCCCGCCACTTTCAGGCCGAACGGTAATACGGGCTTAGCCCGGCCCGTCCGTGTGTGTAAACGGGCTAAAGCCCGGCCCGGCCCGTGCATAGATCCGATTGGAGGCCCGCCCGTTTGGCCCGGATCCAAGGATCCACGGGCAAACGGATTTTATCCCTTTTTTTTTTTTTTTTAAGAAAAGATGAAAGGGGGTGGAGGGGAGAATCGAACCCTGGTGAATTAGAACAATGGAGAGCAACTTACCACTTGGACAGAAGCTAATTGCTGTTATATATCCAAATATTAAATATAAATTATAAAAAAAAAAAAAACGGGCCAAACGGAAATGGGCCAACGGGCTTTGGAAGCCCGCGGGCTTGGCCCGCCCGTCTCCCAAAATTCAAAGCCTGGCCTGTCCGTCAAACCAGGCGGGCCGGATCACGGGCCGGTACACGGACTGCGGGCTACGGGCTACACGGACTGCGGGCTGCGGGCCAAAAATTTGTCCACGGGCTAAGGCCCATTTTGGCCTTCATCAGGTAGAGGTAGAGGTGTTATAAGTATAAAAATTAAAGTAAAAAGGAGAATCTGAGGTAAAAAAAAAATGATTTGTTGTAAATATGATAAATGAAATTCATTAATTAAAATTTTTTTTTTTTTTTTTTGTTGACAGTTCCAATTATTAAGGAATGGAGAGACATGGCCAGATGGGCCTATGATTTGACATAGAACTCTCCAAATTAACAACTTGAGGGCCCAACTAGGTTTACAAGCCCAATAAAAAGACCAAATAATGGCGGGAATTAAATCACTTCCCTTTTCAACTCATCCCGCCAATAAACCCTCTTAAAGTATCTTTCCCAAATTCTTTCTCCTCTTTATTTTCCCACCCATTTTCTTTCGAAACCCTAACCCTAACATTTTCCCGAAAATCAAACACAGTCTCCAAAAAATGTTGGAACTCCGACTAGTTCAGGGCAGTTTACTGAAGAAGGTGATGGAATCCATCAAGGATCTGGTCAACGACGCCAATTTTGACTGCTCCGCCACCGGTTTCTCTCTCCAGGCCATGGATTCCAGCCATGTCGCGCTGGTGTCTCTCCTCCTTAGATCCGAGGGTTTCGAGCACTACCGATGCGACCGCAACATTTCCATGGGGATGAATCTCACCAACATGTCGAAAATGCTAAAGTGCGCCGGGAATGACGATATCATCACTCTGAAAGCCGACGATGGGAGTGATACTGTCACCTTCATGTTTGAAAGCCCTAGTAAGTCTATCTCTACCTCCCAGTTGAAATTTTCAAGCATTTCTTAGCTATTTGTATTGAATCGGTCTGAATGAATAAATTGGATATTGAATTTTGATTGTATAGGAAATGATTTACTTCAACTATCCAATTTGATGATTTTGTTGTTTAAAATATACCGTCTTTCATGACTTTATTTCTACCTTTAGGACTAATTTATCATCAACAACCAAAAAAACTCTTTAATTTGTATCTTTTGTTGAATTCAGTGAAGTTTTTAAGTGTAATTTTAGCTACAACTTTGAGGGATGAGACAAAAGCCAGTGAGGAATCTATTGTGGATTTGGGTACTTTGATAGAGTGCTTATCTAGTTGTTTCTATTGTTTTGCATTTATTAGTGAAGGACTATGCCGTGAACACCAAATTATGTACTCCCTCTTTTATTAGCATTTATTTTCAAAAAAAAAATATCCTAAAACTATTGTCCATTTTTTGGTTTAGTTACTAAATCCTTCATACCAAATTTTAATTCACACTTGTAGTCATGATCTCATAATCGGAGATCATTGAGGATATTTATGTATATATGTCACTCAAAAGTTGTTAAAAGCTAACTTTCTCATATTTTCCTTAAAATAAAATATTGAAACTCATTTAGGGATGGAAAGATTAGTTTTAATGCATTAACTGTATATTTGAGCACAATTGTTTTTTCCGTAATTAGCCAGTAATGCTTTTTTTGGAATGCGTGATGATAACTCTGTGTAGGATACTCTCTTAATTTGGAACTTCGTGTATACTGATTATGGATATGTTGTTTCTGATGCCTATGCTTGATGACTAAAGCGCAAGATAAGATTTCCGATTTTGAGATGAAACTCATGGACATCGATAGTGAACATCTTGGAATCCCAGAGGCAGAGTATGACGCCATTGTTCGAATGCCTTCAGCTGAGTTTGCAAGGATTTGTAAAGATCTCAGCAGTATTGGTGACACAGGTAATTGCATAGATAAGACAGTGTTGTTTCCATTCTCTCACTTGCTTCAGGAACTGTCTATTATAAAAATTGTATTGACTGATTTATTTCCACCTGTAGTTGTAATTTCTGTCACAAAAGAGGGCGTGAAATTCTCAACCCGAGGTGATATTGGAACTGCAAACGTTGTTTGTAGGCAGAACACATCTGTAGATAAGGTAAATTGTCGCAGCTTGAACAGCGTCAAAGCCAGGATTTTTTTGAAACTGGGTCAAGATTATTTTATTATAAGAATACTTTGATGCAATATCAAAATTTAGTTTAAACTGGGTTAAACTTGTTAGTGTGCTATATTTCTTGGTCAAAACGGGGGCAAAATACAATTTTTAATGGTAAAAACTACTCTCTCCGTCCCACTTCAATTGAGCCATGGCATCTTTGCACGCTTTTTAAGATTTTTTTTAAAAAATGAGTAAAGAATTGAAAGTGGGTAGAAGATTAGAGGAGATAGAATGTAAAAGTTATAAATATTTAATAGGAGAGAGAATGAGTGAGAGAAATAATAAGTTAATGAATGGTTTTTTTTGTAGGAGAGAGAATGAGTGGGAGTAATAGTAAGCTAATGAATGGTTTTTTTGTAAATATGTTAAAATTATAAGGGTATAATGAATGGTTTTTTTGTAAATATATAAATATTATGAGGGTATAAATATTCGAAACACTGTTCACTTCTTTCCATTTATGGAATGGCTCATTTGAAGTTGGATGTCCCAAAAAGGAAAGTTGCTCAATTGATTGAAGTGGAACGGAGGGACTAAAATTTATTAGAACTCTCCTCTGTCCCAAGATGAATGTCCCAAAAAAATTCAAATTTGCTCTTGATCAAGTGTAAATTTAAAAAATATTTGGACATTCATTTTGGGACAGATGGAGTATTAATTTGGTACACGTTGAAAAGTAAATGGGGGTAATTGCCCCCTTATCCCAAGGGGCCGCCCCCAAGCTTGAATACTGAAATCATGTTTGATTTAGTAATTTGTTTACTGAAGTGGGGTTATTCTTGTGTTGTAATTTCCAGCCAGAGGAGGCAACAATCATAGAGATGAAAGAACCAGTGTCGTTGACATTTGCACTAAGGTACATGAACTCCTTCACCAAGGCAACCTCTCTTTCAAATATTGTTACAATCAGCTTGTCTTCAGAGCTTCCTGTCGTGGTCGAGTATAAGATAGCTGAGATGGGGTATATCCGATTCTACTTGGCTCCTAAAATTGAAGAAGATGAAGATGAGTCCAAGCCTTGAAGAAGGCAATGTTTTAGAAGTTCATCCTATTGATGATGATTCCAGGTGTGTGCCAAGCAAGCATTTCTTAGTCTAGAGCAAGTTCTTAAGTTTTTATTTTACTAATTTCTACTTCTTCGAACCATGTCTCATCTTTCCCCCTCTACCCCCCCCCCCTCTTTATTTCCACTGTTGTTAGATGGTGCGTGTTCACTATTCAGTTGCTATTATGGTTTTGGCCATCTCTCTTGGGCCTAATAAATTGCTCCTAGTTGATGTTGATGATTGTGAAAATATTGGATGGGTGGATAAAGCTTTGTTATTGTCATTCTGCTCTGAGAGAGATCAAAGTAGAGTGGAAGGGACTAGGTCTCGGGTTCGAGCAGCTGTCAAAAAAGAAAATCAACATAATTATGGGTATAAAACATTCAAATTTAATTTTACACATACATCTAAATTGATTGCACTTTAGTAATTATTTTATTGAGTCAAATTATGTAGGAGGAAGTGAGGATTAATTTGGTATTTTATTTATTAAATTGTGTTATTGTAGTAACGATTGATTAAAAAAACTGGTGAAAAGCAAATAATTGATAATAATTTAGTTATTTCGTCTAAATAAAATAAAGAGTTGGTCTCATGAAAAATTCATAGGAAAAATGGATTTCGTGAACGTACCATATATTCTTTGATTCTCGCCAACATGTGAAAAACAAACAATAAATTCCCACTTTTAATAACAACTCGAAATCAAGGCGGATGATCCAGCTAGTCTCAAGTCCACATGTTACAGAAAACTAACAACTTTATAATTAGCTAGCTCCACTCATATAGCTAACTCTTTATCTAGCATTTCAATTTAGTATCAATACATGGATTTCAATTAAAAGTAAATGTGTAATGAAATGTTAGTGTGATTGAGTTATTTTATACTCCCTCCGTCCCTAAATGTTTGTCCCGTTTGACTTTTCAAACATTTTAATTTAGTGATTTTGAAGCTTTAATTTTGATTATTTTTACGAACGCTTTGAAAATTATTGATAATATACACCACCGTTATGTAATACTTCGTCCCTAAATGTTACAAGTTTTGAAAATTTAGTGATTTTGAAGCTTTAATTTTGGAAAAGAGACTAACTTTTTGGGACAAAGAAAAAGGGGAAATGGGACAAACATTTAGGGACGGAGGGAGTAAGTGTCAGTACGTGTATTATTGAGTGTCATTTTGTGCGTTAAAATGTGTCAATATTGGTATAAAAGAGTGTTAATGCATGTGTTGTGAATGTAAGCTCATGTGTAGTTGAATGTTAGTGCAAGTGTAAACGAGTGTTAGTGTTGGTTTAATAAATTGTTAGTGTTAGTGTAAAATGCATGTATGTTTGAGTGCAAATACAAGTGTAAAAGAATGTTAAATGTCAGTGTAAAAATGTTGGTTTGTACAAAAGAGTGTCACTGGATGTGTGTTTAAGTGTCAGTTTTAATGTTAAAAATTGTCACTGGATGTGTGTTTAAGTGTCAATTTTAATGTTAAAAATTGTCCGTGTACGTGTGTTTGATTGCAAGTGTAATAGAGTGTCAATATTGATGTAAAAGAGTGCCAATGTATTTGTGTTTTAGTGTCAATGCATGTAATATTAAATGTTGGTTTGAGTGTAAAAATAGTGTTAGTGTTAATGTAAAATAGTCTAAATTCATATGTTTTGGGTGCCAGTGGTGTTAATAAGTTTCGGTTATTTACAAAAATGTCATTGTGCGTTTTTTTTTAAATCCAGTTATCTACAAAAATCTTACAACACGTTTTAAAGCAAGGTTCACTTATTTATAAAAATGTCACTGCATTTTTAAAAACTAGTTTTTCCTATAACTTAAAAAACTGTTTTTTTTTTTGGCCTAAGTAAACATGGTGATGATTTTATTTAACTATTCAAACATTTAAACAACATATTTTCATTTTCATTATTAACCTTAATGAAATTTATCTATTACTCCAAATTTCCCTTTTTTTTCCCTGGTTTGCTCTCATTTTCTTCCATGGTTGATAATTTGGGAAGTTTAATAATTTTAACCTAAATGTGACGAAAATGAGATTTTTTTTTTTACAAAAAAACTAAATAACAAATAGTAGTATCTTTATTTTCTATTCAATCGACATTCCTGACATTCCTAACCACTGTACTTTGCTTAAACTCCATTTTCAACAATCCTTATTCTTTTAGCGTTTTTTCACCACTCTACTCCAAAAACGTTTTTAATAAACCCAAATGGTCTAACAATTTCCATAATTGTTAAATAATCCTAACGAACCTGACGATAGTTAACTTAATTTTTTATCAAAAACTAGAGTTGAGTTGAAGCTTTGTCCTCTCACTTGCTTCCGGATCAATCAAACAAAAAAAAAATAAAAAAAATCAAAACATAGCCTAGCATTTTGCACAAAACAAAGAAAAAAAAAGAATGTTAATTTATTACTCCCTCCGTCCCAGACCAAGAGTCCTACTTTCCTTTTTTGGTCCGTCCCTGACCAAGAGTCCCTTTCCTTAAATGGAAAGTTTTTCATATATTTATACCCTTATCATCTTCATATATTTACAAAAAAACCATTACTATTCCTCCCACTCATTCTCTCTCCTATTAAATATTATTAACTTTTACATTCTCCCTCTTATTCCCTATCACACATTTAACTTTTACATTCTCTCTCCTATTCCCTACCACACATTTAACTTTTACCTTCTCTCCTAAAATTTTCTATCCACTTTAAAAAAAATTCTTAAGAAGCGTGAAATCGCCCCCGAGGACCCTTGGTCTGGGACGGAGGGAGTATAATTTAAGCAATTCAAAGGAAAAAGAAACAAGGCATACTCAACCTCATAGTTTGGCCGGCAATTTTGTGGGTTGTCGGTCGTTCATGAGATCCATCTTGATGCAATTTGATTGCAATTGCAATATTTCGGATTACAATTGTTAGCCCTATGCAAATTGCTAAACCAGAGCTCAATTCGGCCCCTCTCTCTCTCTCTCTCTCTCTCTCGTAAATTGTGGAAAGTCACCGATGATTGAAAATTCCACCTTGATTCTGTCTCTTTTATTCCTCGATTTCATCCTTTTTTTTTCTCCAATCTTATGAATCTTACGCCATCTGTGGGAGTTAAGTTATTTTAGGGTTTCAAATTGGGCTTTTATTAATGATCAAGTAAGTGGGGATATATTTATATCTCTCCAAAAAATCAATAACTAATTATGGAAGTCGTTAGGCCATTTGAATTTATCAAAAAATGTATACTCCCTCCGTACCGCTAATATTCGCACACTTTTCTTTTTGGGCGTTCCGCTAATATCTGCACACTCCCAAAAAGAAAACTTTATATTAATAAAATATTCACCCAACCCCACTCATTTTCTCTCCTACATTATTTTAATACTCACAACATCATTATAATTTATTACACCCTCCACTCATTCTCTCTCCTACTTTAT
Source organism: Adenophora triphylla var. japonica (assembly GCA_022495995.1). Taxonomy (NCBI): domain Eukaryota; kingdom Viridiplantae; phylum Streptophyta; class Magnoliopsida; order Asterales; family Campanulaceae; genus Adenophora; species Adenophora triphylla. The sequence continues at coordinate 226,169 of JAFEMH010001061.1, forward strand.
TTTTACATTCACAACATTTTATTAAAATATCATATTCCTTAATTCCCGCGCAAACAGTGTTAGTGCGGATATTAGCGGGACGGAGGGAGTATGGAGTAGATTTGTGAAAACTGTTAAAAAAATAAGAATGATTAAAATGAAAATTAAGCAAAGTACTGATTGTCATCATTGATGATGTCCAAACGGGTAGTTCGGCCCGGCCCGTCAAACCACGGGTTAAACGGATAAACGGGCTTTATTCGGCCCGTCCGTGAGGAGAAACGGACCCAAGCCCGGCCCGGCCCGTCGGTTTCATGGGGGTAAGGCCCGCCCGTTTTGCCCGGATCCAAGGATCCACGGGCTAAACGGGTTTCACCTTTTTTTTTTTTACAAAAGCTGAAAGGGGTTGGGGGAATCGAACCTGGGTGAAATGGGGTTATTGGGTGCCACTTTACCACTTGGACAGGATATTATTGGTGTTAATTATCCAAACTTTAAATATATAGTATAAAAATAAAAAAACGGGCCAAACGAAAAATGGGCAAACGGGCTTTGGAAGCCCGCGGGCTTGGCCCGCCCGTCGACCCAATATTCAAGCCGGGCCTGTACCGTGATGAAGGCGGGCCAGACACGGGCTTGGTCCACGGGCGGCGGGCTTCGAGCCTAACGGGCTTCGGGCTGCGGGCCTCTTTTTTGTCCACGGGCTTTAGCCCGAAATGGCCTTCATCAGTCATCATATATGGATTGGGTTAGAACAGTATATATGGGGCCTAACGGGCTTGGGCAAAATTATATAAAATGGGTTTTTGCTCGCTAATAAGGATAAATAACCATAAGTTAGCTAATAAGTTGAATTGTCCTTTAAAAACAGTGAGATTTGCGGGATGCGACGAGGGTAAGAGAATAAGAATTGGCGGTAAGCGGGAATAGCCTCCGGCGGGAAATGGCTTAATATCTTTAATTTTCTCGTGACAAGCGTATGTAGTATATTGAGCGGTCATGTTGGCCTTTTCTCTTTGGAAGGATTGTTGCCTGGCGGCAAAGATGAGTGACAGGTTGTACGTGATAGTGGCAGTGCCACGTGGATGTTCCTCCATAGTGTCAACAGTGTGACATGATGGGGAGGATAGTACTTTCTTACCAACTCTGAGGGTAGTTGACTGACAAAACGTGGGTGAGTGACACGTGTCCTTTAGGTGTATGGTTTACCTTTCTGATTTGATATAAAAACACGAGGAATAAATTATTATGTGAGTTCTATTCTCTCTCAAAACTCTCTCTTCCCCATTACTCTCTCCATAATATTTTCTTGATCTGAATATAGTTACTGATTCTCACGCCGGAGGGGTTTCACCGGAGTCACCCCCGGTTTAGTTCACCGTTGCTTGTGTGTGTAGGACCCAGGGTGATCTACCCCAAGAAGACCAGCCGGAGTATCCATTTGAGCAGCTGTGATTCAGCTCCTGTGCAACACCATTTTCCATGGTAGCATCAGTTGGTTCCGTTGCCGGGACCTGAATGTTCTTCTTTGGGTGGTTTGGCGGAGTTGGGAAGGTCGTTGGTGGCTTCCGGTGGTGAGTTAGAAGGTGGTATACTGTGGTTACTCTCTTGGTGGAGCCCAGAAGATCTTTGTTGTCCGTTTGGTTGGAGGAGTAAATGCTAGTTGGTTGGACAATCAAGGGGGATTCCCAGGTCGTACTTGTCAGAGGTCATTTTGTAGATTGTGATTGTATTTATTCTATGATGTTATAAGGTTGTCCTTGATTGTAAGGGTTGTTGGCTCATTAATATATGGTGTAAAGGTGTTTTGTAGTCGGAAAAGTGACTTGTAAAGTTGTCAGAATAGTTGATTTGTTGTGAAAAGGCGTTGTTTGGCTTGAAGTATTTGTTAGAGTATCCATTTGTTTGTTGGTAGTTATGGTGATTGGGCAAGAAAAAGCTACCCCTTCCAAGGCGGCTCAGAATTTAACGTTGGCAACCCCTAATGCTAAGGAAGCTCGTGCGGGGGCGGGATCTGAAAGAGAGGTGGAGGTGCATACCTCGGAGACCAACTCCAGCATCAGGCGGGCCAGGGAGCAGGAGGAAAGGGTGAAAGTAGAGAGAGCCAAGGCAATAGATGAAGGGCAAGTTCCCGCGAAGTCAAAGAATGCAGAAGTGAGAGAAAGAATTGAAAAGCTAAGGGCGGACAATGAGGCGTGGATGCGTGTTCTCGCCAATAATCAACAATTGAAGGAGCTAAATGCGGAGCCTTCCCATATTCCTGAGGAGTTATTGAATGGGCAAGCGGGAAGGTCCAATGTTGGCGGGCAGAATCGAGAAGTTAGCGCCAGTGTAGCTAATAGGCCAAGGCGGGATGTGGATATGCCGCCACCCAGAAGATTGGCGGAAGCCCGTAGGCGGGATGACGACTTGGAAGCAAGAAAGAAGAAGAGAAAGAAAATTTACCATAAGGCAGGCAATTCTAAAGAAGAATCTTATTATTTCGAATATGATAGTAATGAATCCAGTGGCTCAACGCACGATGAGGAATGTGTTCCTGGTCGAGACCGTTATGTCAAAGAAAGGACCCAGTTATCGCGACATCATGATGATAGGCGGCACCGCCAGAGATCTCCGCGGGAAAGAGAGCGGAGGCGACAAGAAAGGAAGGATAGAGAGTATGAGAAGGAAAGGGAGCGGAGGACCGCAGAGGCGGCAAGGGCGGCTGAGGCCGAGAAGCTTGCAGATGCCTTGAAGGCCGCATAATTGGCCAAGGCTAGTGAGACAGAGAAGGCTAAGAAGGAAGAAGAAGAAGAAGAGGAAGAAAAAGAAGAAGAAGAAGAAAATGAGCCCCACCATGAGGCTGAGGATGATGCTCCACTGGAGGATCCAAATACTGAACATGAAGTTCAGGCGGATGATCCCGCGGGCACCGACATCCCGCCCTCTGCTTCTCAAGCTAATCAGTCCGGTCCAACTGCCTCACCAGTCCCACCCTTGACTTCTCGCCCAACCTCTCGCCGACGCCCTAGCTAGCTAGAAGAGGGATTCCAAATTCCCGCAGATGAAGAGGGTATGGTAGCTCTCTGCCGAGAAGCTAACGATATCCCCAAGCTCAAGGGATTGATCACAGAGCGACTTGACACTGTTTCTTGCTTGTTGGGCTCTACTTCCCTCAAGCGATCAAGCGACGCTGAACAAGTTGCCTACGTTGAGGGAGAGAATCCTGCCCACTCCGCTTATCACGCGGGAATTCAGCTTTCCTTGGTAAGTCGCTCTTACTTCCTTTTTACTTATTCAAATTTTTCGTTTTACATTTTCCATCCTAACATTTTATTGTCGCATTACTTTTCGCAGGCTAGCAGCACTCTCTTGGGTTTGAGCAACAAATGCCTCAAGCTTGAAGGAGATCTTACTGCGGGTGGCGCTTGGCCGAAGAATGTATACAAACGGAAGGTGTCTAGGCGGGATACTTCTATCCAGGAACTCAAGGATCTCAATGCCAAAGCGGTGCCGATCTCGCGGCGGGAAGAACACGCTTGGAAGAGCCGGAGAAAAGAACAAGGAGGCGAGAAGAAGCCGACTCAACTTGCCGCTTGAAAATGAGAAAACAAGGCCGACATCGCTAAACTTGCTGACCTTGAAGCCGAGAATAAGCGGCTTAGAGATGAAGACTTCGTCAAGGCCAATCAAGTTACCAAGCTCAGGGAAGATCTAAAGTTGGCTAAGTCCAAAGCTGAGACTGCTGAATTGGATGCATTTGATAATGCTATTCTTCATACGCTCAGAACGATTGCCGCTGAAGCCAATCCCGCCATCACTCCCGACATGTTGGCAAGGTGGGGGTCTGAAACGATCTTTAGCGAGAAAAGTCGCAAAGGACATCCCTTGGTGCCCTTCAGTGAAGAAGAACTAGTCCAACTGGCGGCGGAAGATGCCGTTCTCGGTAAGGCGGCTTGGCCATTTCCTGAAACTCGCAGCGACAACATCATTCCCGCCCTTTTTGACCTTCAACAAAAGAACAAAGATGCTCTTAACGCTGCCTACAACGGCCAGTGAACTCGTCTTTTTATTTTGTGATTGCTATTAACTTCAACTTGTCCTTGGTTTGTAACAAACAATATTTATTTTCTGCATTTTAATTTAGTCTTTTATTTCTCGCCACCTCGTTTTGTCGCAAACAATTTTTACTTTAATTCCAATGGTGGGTCTTTGTGCCCCATTAACTTGTAATTATTTTGTCGCTGCTCCTTTACGATCTTTTAACTAGTGCCTTGTTTCTTATGACTTGTCTCCAATCTTTACTTATTCATCATTAACATTTTCATGTCGCGTGTCTTTTTGATACTGAAATTACCCGGGATCCGGCTCGCGCGCGGGGCCCCGTGCATCTCGCATTTGTCGCTTTTCGGGAAGGTCGCCCGGATTCGAGAGGCAGCGCGTTCGCGCCCCGGCATCTGGCTTATTCCGTTTTAGCGTTAGTTGGAGGTGTCTCGCCGTTGTTTTCGCAATTGTAGAGTCGCCACGCCGTTTTTATTAAGCCCAAAACATTGAAAAAGGGCATCAGTTTAGAAATAAACTGTTTTTGTGTGATGAGATTTTGAGTTCGGAGGTCAGATGACTCCTCGGGAAGAGAATATTAGAATCTTAGAGCTCACCCGAGTCGCCTCGTAAAAACGAGTCTTTCGGATACCCCTAATATTCTTTAACTTTTGTGTGTGTGTGTGTGTGCTTTTAAAAATGCATGCGATATCGGATGTCTACATTGTACACTACGTATTGAAATGTATTGAAATAGTAATGGAAGGAAACCTTACCAATGTTGGTTCGTGTCTGTCTTCGGCCTGGGGAATAGTGTTTGAGGATGGAATAGTGCTCACGGACGAGGCAGGATTGCTTTGGAAGGAGTCGGTTGTGCGGACGAGCTTCGGCGTGCCTCGGGATTGTCAAGTGTGCCCTCGGGCAGAGTTTCGGCGTGGGTTGGAATCGTCGGTTGGATTCGGGCAGAGGTTCGGCGTGGGTTGGAATCGTCGGTTGGATTCGGGCAGAGGTTCAGCGTGGGTTGGAATCGTCGGTTTGACTCGGAAAGAGCCGGGACGCCTCGGGAAAGACCGAGCGAGGCCTCGGAGTACCACGAGGGGCCTCGAGTACCTCGAGAGTGCCTCGGGCAGCGCGGGAGCGTCGCGGGAGCGCTCGGAGAGGCTTCGGAGCACCACAAGGAGCTCGGAAGGCCTCGAAAGGATCCGAAAGGGGCGGGATTGCCCGAAGGGTCTTAGAGGAGCTTGAAGGGCTTAGGGAGGAGAGAGAGAATAGGAAAATGTGTGAAAATGAGGAGGGGGAGCCCTCTATTTATAGTAAAAATTTTTGTGCAAGAAGGTCCGTACGGACCTTCTAGGTAAACCAGAATCTTGGTTTTCCTCGATTTGAGGGAATATGTGATGATGGTGAATATTCTGTAATTATGGTGTCCCCTTGCAAGAAGGTCCGTACGGACCAACTAGGCTGCAAATAGGTCCGTACGGACCAACCATGTATGGGAGTGATGATTACTTCCGGGATTTGAGGGAATATTGTGGACTTTAAGGGGATTCAGTAATTATTAAAGCAAAGAGGTCCGTACGGACCATTATTGCTTTTCCAATTTCTTGAAAATTCCCAAAAGGTCCTTTTGTCCCTTTTTATCCCAGAAAGGCTCCTCCCTTGATTTGGCTGGGGGTTTTGAGAGGGTTTTGAGTGCCAGAGGTCGTCGAGACTGCGTTTGTGAGTTTGCGGTATTTCCCATGTGCTCGGAAGAGGGTGATCCAGATTGGGGTACTTACAGAAGCCCCTCGACGACGTCACTTATGAAAGAAGTGGGGTCGCCGATAAGATACGGGTCCTGTCTGGATCGCGTCTTTGGGAGATAAAGTGATCGGGGAGGTCGGTGTGAGGACGTGGTGGTGTCCTATTGTGTGGTTTAGGTCGATGTGGACCACTGTGATAGGATTCCTACGTATCCACTGGCGGGAATCAAGCACAGTCGTAGTTCGGGTGTGGGGTGAGTGTTTTGTGAATGCGGGCGTGGTGGTGTCACTGAAGTGTCGTGTGACCGCCGAGGTCGGTGGTAAGGGCGTGGTGGTGTCTGGGTGACCGCATAGGTCGATGGGTTGGACCACTGTGATAGGATTCCTACGTATCCACAGGCGGGAATCAAGCACAGTCGTAGTTCAGAGGTCGTGAATCTGTGAGTGCGGGCGTGGTGGTGCCCTGAAGTGTTATGTGACCGCCGAGGTCAGTTGTGAGGACGTGGTGGCGTCCTAAGATGTGGTGACCGCCGAGGTCAATTGTAAGGACGTGGTGGTGTCCTGGGATGAAAATTTTACGATTTTCCTAATCGGGTGGTTTAAGGCCTTTCGGGCCGGAGATAGTGATTTGGGAGGTTTATACGGTCTTCCGGACCGAGTGGTTTAAAGCCTTAGAATTTGGAGATAGTGATGGGGAGGTTTATACGGTCTTCGGACCGAGTGGTTTAAAGCCTTCGAGTGGAGATAGTAGTTTGGTGATTTATACGGTCTTCCGGGCCGAGTGGTTTAAAGCCTTAGAGTGAAAGATAGTGATGGGGAGGTTTATACGGTCTTCGGACCGAGTGGTTTAAAGCCTTAGGTGGAGATAGTAGTTTGGGTGATTTATACGGTCTCCGGGTGAGTGGTTTAAAGCCTTCCAGGAAGTGGAAGATAGTGATGGGGAGGTTTATACGGTCTTCGAACCGAGTGGTTTAAAGCCTTAGGCTGGAGATAGTGATGGGGGAGGTTTATACGGTCTTCGAACCGAGTGGTTTAAAGCCTTCCGTGGAGATAGTAGTTTGGCTGATTTATACGAGTCTCCGGTGAGTGGTTTAAAGCCTTCTGAAGATAGTATGAGGACTTGAATCGTCTTATATATGCGTGAGGACTTTGAATCGTCTTCGGTTGCAGTTTGCCATGCGTGAGACTTTGAATCGTCTTACGGCTGGTTTGCCATGCGTGAGGACTTTGAATCGTCTTACGGCTGCGGTTTGCCATGCGTGAGGACTTTGAATCGTCTTACATTTGCGGTTTGCCATGCGTGAGGACTTTGAATCGTCTTAAGGCTGCGGTTTGCCATGCGTGAGGACTTTGAATCGTCTTGGTTGCGGTTTGCCATGCGTGAGGACTTTGAATCGTCTTACGGCTGCGGTTTGCCATGCGCGAGGACTTTGAATCGTCTTCTGGCTGCGGTTTGCCATGCGTGAGGACTTTGAATCGTCTTCTGGCTGCGGTTTTCCATGCGTGAGGACTTTGAATCGTCTTTTTGAATCGTCTTCTGGCTGCGGTTTGCCATGCGTGAGGACTTTAAATCGTCTTCTGGCTGCGGTTTGCCATGCGTGAGGACTTTGAATCGTCTTCTGGCTGCGGTTTTCCATGCGTGAGGACTTTGAATCGTCTTACATTGCGGTTTGCCATGCGTGAGGACTTTGAATCGTCTTACATGCGGTTGTGGAGCGCATGGGCCTTGACATGTGAAGTGCGGTGGCTCACGTTTTGTCTGTTGGGGAAATGGGTGGACTTATGATGACTGCCGGTGTTCATCCGTTGGGGGTCATTGGGGCCTTGTAGGGGCTTTTCCTGCTGAGAAGGTGATGTCGGGCTTACTTTGATGGCCGGTGCTTGCGTTGTCGTTGAGCTTTTGGAGGCGTTTTATGCCTTGAGATTTGTGCTGGGAGGTGTTGGCTCCTTCTTGCGCTTGTTTTGCCGTTGAGAGGGCGAAGTTCGGGCTTACATTGACGGTCGGTCTTTGAGGATATGTGGTCTTCGTACGGGTTGGCAAGAATTCCCTTTTTGACTTCTTTGGGGAAGGAGCTCGGGCTTACTTTGATGGCGGAAAAGGCGAGGAGCATATAAGTTGATTTTCTTTGAAGGTGTCTCTACCCTAAGTGAGGCGATTTGGGGGTGTTTACCTGTGTTAAGACCTAGTTTAGGAGTATGACCCTAGGTTGAGACTATTCTAAGGCGTCTGGACCTAAGTTGAGTTTGATGGCGCATTTTGTGAGTCATGTAAGAACTTTTGTTTGTGGAAATTTTTAGAAAGGCATCATGCCGTCTTTGGGATTCCTTATTTTATGTAGCATTTATTACGAGCTATGTCTCGCATTTGAAGTTTATTGACATACCTTTCTTTGTGTTTACTGCGGGAGGAGGTGCTTGTGGCCGAAGTATTTGAAATGCGAGGACGCGCCGTTTTTTGAACGAAGTTGCTGAAATGATGAGGACGCTATGGCGCCTTTGTCTGAACTTGCAGTGAGGGCGAGGTGGTGCCTCTGTCTGAACTTACGGTGAGGGCGAGGTGGCACCTCTGTCTGAACTTGCGGTGAGGGCGAGGTGTTGCCTCTGTCTGAACTTATGGTGAGGGCGAGGTGGTGCCTCTGTCTGAACTTGGTGAGGGCGAGGTGGTGCCTCTGTCTGAACTTGCGGTGAGGGCGAGGTGGCGCCTCTGTCTGAACTTGCGGTGAGGGGGAGGTGGCGCCTCTGTCTGAACTTGGTGAGGGCGAGGTAGCACCTTTGTTTGAACTTGTTGTGAAGGCGAGGTGGTGCCTCTGTCTAAACTTGCGGTGAGGGCGAGGTGGCGCCTCTGTCTGAACTTGCGGTGAGGGCGAGGTGGTGCCTCTGTCTGAACTTGGTGAGATGTTTGAGGCCGTGGGGCGCCTCTGACCGAGTTGTTGAGGTGTTGAGGACGTGGGACGCCTGAGGTGCTGGATAAGGAGAGGAGGGATGGCTCGTCTTTTCTTTCCTTCTTTGTTCTTACTCCTACGGACTTCTTGGACTATCCGGTCGAGGAAGGTCTTTGGGTTCATGAGGATGATGAGGTGGTGGCGGAGGCGCCGAGATGCGGGAGTCTTTACCGGGCGGTGGTGCCGATGACTTAGAGTAGGACTCCCCCTTTTTTACATTACGTGCACTATACGCTTTTTGTTGCGGGCGGGGTGCTATGAGATCTTCCGTTGCCGGCCGTGGGGCAGGAGGATGAGGCCATGTTCGGTTATCCCGCCATGATGTCTTTGAGCTCATCCTTTGAGGAAGAGGAGGACGGGAGAGGGATAGTTTGGAGGGTTTCCGCTGTATACTTGGACTCGGTATGATGAGGATGAGCCGGAGGGTGCCCACAGGTGATGCGGCGATGGAGGCTTACTGCGGGGTCTTACTTGTGACTCCGTGTACTTGGGGAGAGGTTATCGCGGTATGGCACAGTGCGCCTCCTATGGCTTTGAGGATCCGCCCTTCCATATGATGAGTCCTCTTGATATGGACGTGCTTTGGAGTATGAGAGGTACCGATCCGGCGTGAGTGCAGGAGTTCGTCTGGAGGGCGAGAGTATGCGGCCTTGGTCGAGCAAAGGCGAGGACGCCATAGGTGTTGGTGAGGAAAAACAGGCGCTCGTCACGTCCTCTAGATGTTCCGGTGCCTTGGGCTGGACTTCACGTATGTTCGCGAGGGATTCGTCGAGGCGGAGGGTGTCGGTACCGTCCACTGAGCGAGCTCCTGCTGCCTATCGGGTTGACCGGATGCGCCGGTGAGTGTGCTTACTCTTTTCCATCTTGGCATCTTTTACGTATTTTTCTCTTTTTGTTGGGTATGGCTTGTATCTATTTTCTTTGAGCGTTTCTTTGGTTGTTTGCTTGTGCGAGCCTCGGGGAGATCCTTTGACACGTTGACCGCCGTTATGTGGCGATGCGGCCTTTTGCAAGGAAGTTCGCGGGAAGCCGTCTTGCGGGTCTTCGCGGCACGCGGCGGCGTTCGAGCCGGTGCCTTTGAGGAGGTGCATGGATACTCCTTCTTCGAGGGCGAGCCGGGGCCACGGCCGGAGGTGCGGTTCGAGAACGGCACGGCTTTGATGTGGGGGCGTCTTCGGGGCTTAGAGGCCGCGAGACCCTTCATCGATTCTTTCCTCCGCCGGAGGCACGGGGTGAGGTTCATCCTCGCATCCCTTCTTTGATCCTTTCACCGGGTTTTGACCCTTGAGTACTTTGAGTACCGCACGAGGAGAAGTCTTTGTATCATGATGACGAGGATGTATTTGCCCGAGTTTTCGAGATGCCGGATTTCTCATTTGTGGAGGATGATGATGATGAGTCGGATTAGGGCTCTTTTGCTTTCCCTCTTTTTTTTTTTTTTTTTGTAGAGCAACGAGACATTTTGTACTGTAATAAAACACTTGTATTTGCACAACAAAGTATTTTATTTTAAGATGTAATGACGTATTTGTGATTCCGGGATTGACCTAGGAATTGTTGCTAGCTTATTATTATTTTTGTGCATGTCGCATGGTGGGAATGCATTTGTGGTTAGTGGAGGTGAGGCGGCTTTGGCAAGTTTTACGGCCGGTTGGGGGCTGAAGCGGCTTTGGCAGTTTCATGAGCGGTGGCGGGAGTGATGTCTCTGGGGACGCGTTCGCTTTGTGCTTGATAGTCACTCTTTTCGGGGTTGGCTACCTCGGGATATGTGACGGTGCTGTTGGATGTGGCGAGGCCATTGTCGGGCGGGCGAGGATATCATTCATTTGGTTAGGAAACCTTCCACGGTGTGGATCGTGCAGTGATGAGAACCGATTCATGCGGGGAAGCCCCTTTGCTTGCATTATGGTTGCGAGAGAGGCTTCAAACCATACACGAGTCTCAGGCGTCTCTTAGTCCGTGGACGTTTGCTTAGCGACCTCTTGTCTTGGACATGGATCAATACGCAGGAGAGATGGATGGCACATCTTGGTACGCATCGAATCCGTTGGTGGGTTTCCCCTTTGGGGATTGAGACTAGGAGGGCCTTTCGGGAAGGTTCCTATGTTGTCGAGTTCCGTGTTTGCCTTGGTCCTCTTTCTATGTTCCGTTGCTTGTTTCCGGCGGTTCGGGATGAGGCGAGCCTTTCTTTGGGCTGGGATGGCATTGCCGATGTGGAGGTAGCTTCTTTACGCATGACGAGATCCATATGCCTTTACGTATTTTACGAGGTATGGAAGTATTCCGCTTTCCCTCTGTGGTGCTCCTTCGACGTCGGGAGAATGTTGTCTTGACCACCGAGTACGGATTGGTATGAGTAGCATATGCTCGGGCGGACCCAGTGGTTTTGGGGAGCGAGGCGCAGCGGTTGCAGGGCAAGATTGCCATTTCGAGCGACCTTAGGAGTGCGAAGCTTGGGTTAACCCTCGGGGTGTCACGGGAGACGCTTTATTTGGCTACGGGACTCGAGTTGACAAGCGGCGGGGAGAGGTCCCCTTTTGCGGGGACTCGTAGGGAGGAGATCCGAGCCGAGGCACGGGTGAACGATGCTCGAGAGCGGCTGGTTCGTTTGACACGACTAGGAGGACTCCTGATCTCGGAATGAGGGAGACGAGAACTCGCTCATGTGGAATGAAAGAAGACTTCGTTGGGGACGAGGGAAGAAAGGAAAGAGTGATGAAGGGCCAAACGCGAGTAGCATGGAATGACCTTACGAAACACTAGTATCCATTCATCGTCATTGCAGACACATTGATTGTTTAAATGTTTTAAGTTGTCTTTTAGCATGTTGTGAATCGAGAGTAGGACCGTGCTTGAACTCATCAAAAAGTGTTTTAAGCGTGATGATTTGTGATTTACTTTTAAAGCTTTGTCGAGGCATAAAATCTCTTGTTTGCTTCTTTTACGAGCCTTGGTGGCGTCAATTTTTGGAATTTTGTGTATTCCTTAGACCGAACCAATGAAGGCGCCTACGTTCCCCTCGGGTGAGAGGCTCGGGTCTGCGTAGTTCGACCCTCTTTTGTGGGAGAAATGACTTGTAATGTACACTTGCAAGGCGTATTTATTATTTGAAAAGGTGGGAATGGGTCCCTTTTGTGTGAATGCCTTATTTGATGTAGGCACAAGAAATGCTTTTGGGTTTGACTCTTTTGAGAGAGTATGAGTGCTTGAAAAGCTTGTAAAAGTGTATGGAAGCCCTTGCTAACAGAAAATCAGTGTTTAGCTCTATTTTCCTATTTTGTAGAAAAAGAAGACTTGTCGAGACATTTGAAAATTTGATTTGTTCACAATGATCACTTGTTTGCTTAAAACCCTTTGTTGATGTTCAGGTTATTCAACAATTAAACCTGATATGATTTGATTAATCACGAGGAGAAAGTCAATCGGTATCAAGGATCGAGTTGGTCTGGTGTGAAAGAAGGTTTGTGTATAGGAGAGGTCATTGATGAGACCGGGTTTGTGGATTTGTATGTGTTTATGACCGGACCATTTCTGATTGCCTACGTTCCCCTTAAGACAAGGAGCTCAGGTCGACGTAGTTCGGGGCCGAACCGTGTTTTGCTTTGGGGCCAGGGCATGAATATTTGTGCGGCCATTGACGAAAGGCTTGGAAGGTTGAATGATGAGGCACGGGCCTTGAGGTGATTCCTTGACAAGTCGTATTTGACGGCAGTTTCAATAAATCCATTGCTTCTTGATCGTTGGCTCTGGGTCCTTGACCTCATTTATTTTGTGAAGCTTCTGCTTGAGCTCTTTTTTTGTAGCTTACGCTTGAGCTTTTTTTTTGTAGCTTCGCTTGAGCTTTTTTTGTAGCTTACGCTTGAGCTTTTTGTAGCTTCGCTTGAGCTTTTTTTTTGAAGCATTTGAGGGCGAAGGCAAGCCCCTGCTTGAACTTTCTTGATGCGCATGAGGGCGAAGGCAAGCCCCTAGGTTGTTGTCGACATGGGGTCAATCTTTTGATGCTGAGTGACCTTTTGTTGTCCTTTGATGTTGCCGCCGTCGTTGACTTGGTCAAGATGATGGTGGGGACGTGTTTTGGAAAGTGTATGGCTTGATGGAAGCCTTTGTGTGGGATATTGTAAGGTGTATGGGGAGATATCGATTGACTTTCTCACACCAATTAATCAAAGCATTAATCATTTGTGGAATTACTTTTGAGCAATGCAAGTGATCACATAGAACAAAACCATTTCATTAAATGTAATGTGGGGTGCAAAATAATGTCTCAAGTCTAGCAAGAAAAGAAAGAAAACTTGCGTATGGAAAATTGAAGACTTAATTACAATGTCCGAGGAGGACTTGATTGAATGAGAACAGTACTAGAACCTACGAGGTTTGACTGTATGATTCTTTTTGTGTTTTTTTTTCTTTTTAGAGTGTAGAAGGAGAAGAAGACTCGATATTCTTTGGGCGAAGTATCGACGGAGAATTCTCCGATTTGCGTCTCTGTAGGCCCTTCAGCAGTTCCCAAATTCATTTTGGTTAGAACATTCTCGGCAGCTTGGGCCCGATTTTCCTCTCGTTTGTCAACATGCTTAAAGATTTGTTTAATGCATTGTTCATTAATGTGTCTGCGTCTTTATCAAGTGAATCATTATTAACTGTTTTGGTTAGTTAATTTATCATTTGTTAAAGTGGCAATGAGGGGATACTCAGAAAGGTCGAACTTTTATTCAAAGCATAGGGAAGCACATAATCTTTAGGCATAAGGCCGTCAGACGACTCGAGAGACTCAAACTTAGATACAATAGACTCGGGGTCTTTTATTTTCGAAGTTAGACTCTAGGAGACAGGGGGTTAGTCCAAGCTTCTCGTCCTATCTTTTCTTGTTGGCTGTGGGTCCGCGTTTGTGAAAGTCACGCCGTTTTTGACTGCCACTTGCTCGGCTGTCTCGAACTGCCTTATCTCTGAGGAAGGCTCGATCCATCCCTTGGTGTGCCCCGATTCCGAAAAGGATTGTTGGGGAATAACCGTTCTTGGATTCTTTCTCTCGAATTCTTCATTGCGGAAGCCCCAGGTTACGTCTTCACGTCCCCATTCATCACGGGAATTTGCAGAGGACTTATCCACCATGCTTACCTCCTCATTTCTAGGGAAAGGATTTCCGATCGTGTTAGGACCGCGGGGGCGTTCCAACTTTCCTTCTTCGATTAGCTCCCTGGACCACTTGCTTCAAAGACGAAGCAATTGTCGGTGGTGTGACCGGGGTAGTTGTGGAAGGCGCAGTGCTTGCTCATATCAATGTTGGTCTTGAGAGTCTTTGGTTGGAAATTCTCGAGGGTTTGAGAATGTTCCTCTTTATTAGTGTCTCGAGGACTTGGCTCAAGGGCATCCCGAGGTTATCGAAATGCTGGAACTGTGGTAGGCGAGGAGGTTTGTTGCTTCGTTGGGCTGTGGTCCCCTTGTTCACCTCATTGTTCAAGGGGAACGGATTCCCGTTTGTATTGGGGCCGCAGGGGCGTTCCAACTTTCCTTCTTCAATTAGTCCCCGGACTGCTTGTTTTAGTATGACGCAATCGTCGGTGGTGTGGCCGCAGTAGTTGTGAAAAGCACACTGCTTGCTCATATCCATGTTCGGGTTAGGATTCCTCGGTTGATAATTCTCAAGGGGCTTGAGCATGTTCTGGTTTACCAATGCCTCGAACACTTGGCTTAGAGGCATTCCGAAGTTGTCGAAGTGCTGAACACGATGCGGCCGGGGAGGATTGTTATTTCTTGGGGGCGCTTGATCGCGGCTTTCTTGGACTCCGTTCTGGATGTAGTGGACTGCTCCGGTGGCCTCCTTTCCTATGTTTGGAACAGGCGTCGAATTTGACGAGGCTGCCTGGTAGCTGTAGGAAGAAGCAAGAGTGGCTGGTGTCTTTTGTAGGCTCAGCGTCTTTTCGAACTTGGTCCCGGCATTGACCATGCACGAAGGTCGGGATAGAAGTGGTGGCTAATCAAGGCCCTCAGAGATGGTTTGAGGCAGGAATGGAAGATATCCATTTGCTCTTCTTTGGAAAGCGGATCCATTATCTCGCTTAGCTTCCAGTTCCATCTTTTGTAGAACTCACCCACAGGCTCGTCGTCCTTTTGTTCGGTGGCCTGCAGGTCATGGAGGTTTGTATCCCATTCAAGGTTGGCGCGGTACTTCTCCAGGAAGATTTCACTGATTTGGTCCCATGTGGAGCGGTTTTCTGCCTTCACATTGAGGAACCACCTTAATGCCGTGGATTTGAGGGAATGCTGGAAGTGATCCGCCATTTGCTGTGGGGTTGCCCCTTTAGCTCTCATACCCAAGACGTAGGTGTCGATGTGGGTTTTTGGGCATTCGATCCGTCAAACTTCTCCATTTCTGGCATCCTGAATTTCGGAGGGAGCGGGACCACTTTGCTTGGATCAGTAGGTAGGAGGGAGTCCTTCCGGGAACTGGCTAGCTTGCCTTGCATGTCCTTCATTTGCTCGATCAGCCAAGCCATGTGGGGATCGGCAGGTTGAGGCGGGTTACCATTTTCGGGGATAGAAACCGAAGATGGAGGTGGATTGGCTGATGGGATCGCCATTCGGGAGTCTTGGGGAGGTAGTTGAGTGTATACCAACCCATACCCTGGAGTGCTGAAGTTAGGGGCGTGATTGCCAGGTCCGCTAAGGGTTGTGTTTGGGAATTGGGGAAATGATTCATTAGCCCCAAGTGGCAGACTAGCAGGTGGCAAGCTTGAGATGTCGGGATATTCGCTCGGGATGCTTGTCCCTGGTGGACATGGGGGCTTATGATTATGGCTGTGAGGCTCGTATAGAGGCAAAGGGTTGAATCCTGGGGGATACCGAGATGCATTGGGATCTGGTGGAGCAGGCACGTACGTGTGCTGTTGGTACCGAGCTTGATGTGCGTGAGCCGGAAACCGACCGTGCCGAGACGGGCATGTTGGAGCCGCTTGACCGACGCCCGAGGGGAGCTTTGAGCGAGAGCCGCTTAGCGTTCTTTGGGATCTCGTAGCTTGGCGGAGGCGGGACTCGCCGGTAGCTTTGAGACCGGGGAGCCAGTATATCTTCGTCTTCTATGAGAACAAAGGTTCCGTCAGTTTGGGAACCGCAACGGTTCCTCGAAGACGCAAGGTGTCGACGATCCGGCTTCTTTGCTCTTCTTGGCGCTTCTTGATAGTTTCAAAGGCTCGCAGTACCTCCTCCATTGTCCGGAGGTTCCTTAGTGGCGGGGTTCCGTTTCCCTCACTGTTATCTGTTGATCCCGCCATGGGGGAGTAGCGGACTGTTTGGACCGCTGAACCGGAAGGGCTATCGGACCTTGTGACCTCGATACTGAAAAGGCGGCTCCCGGGTACTCTCAACCACTCTCGGTTCGCTGGAGGGGGTGACGGGTAAGGTTTAGACATGGGAAGGCCTTTTGGATAAAAAGGAGGGAAAGCTCATGTGACATGCGGTTTCCGCTTTTAATTTTTTTAATTTTTTGTTGTTTTAATTTACTTAAAACGTGTTTTCTCAGAGTCCTAGGTAGGTTGGAAAAGATTGCTCTTCTTTTTCGCAACTATGCTAGATCCTAGGTCAGTGGAGACCATCTGTGCGGCTATAAGCCCCTCGTTTTGCACCTGTATTTCGACATCCCAGGGTGGACGGCCCGGCGAGGATCCTATAGGGCAAGCGGTTTCCACCGGCCTAAAAGAAAACCGAACCTAAGGACCGAGCCTGTCATGTTCGTTTTGGTGCGTTAGCCATGTGAATAGTGAACCGAGCCGGCCACCGAGTCAAGATCGTGTCAAGAGTTCGGCATGACCTTCTCTTTACCTTGCTTGCGCAAGGGATCTCGTGACGTTAGGCGTTGGCCGGGTCATATTGTCATGGCCGACGTATCAAAGGCGTGATGACATGGTGTCATGTGAGCATGGATGTATATCCGGACGGAACATCGTGCAGGTGTAGCTTCGAAATCAAGATCGAGTCAAGATTTTAGCATGACCTTTCATCGCTTTGCTTGCGCAAGGGATCTTGAGTTCCGAGCCCCGACTCGAAAAATGGCCGGCATGGTATATGTATCCAGCCGTATGACACCGGACCGGGTAAAACCAACAGAGTCCGGACAGAGTGTGACTCAAGACTCAAACGTGCGTGGTTGACGCTTGGCTAGGATGGGATGTTTGGAATGATCCCGTGCGCATCCGAGAGGCCTAGGAAGACCAAACGGACCGCAACCGAGACCACTCCGGGTTGAGGGTTGTAGTGTGCGGTGTATCCGAGGCGACGGTGCGCGTAGCGTGCGGTGTAACCGAGGCAAAGCAGTGTGAGTAGTGTGCGGTGTAACCGAGGCAAAGAATGCGCGCGTAGTGTGCGGTCTCTAAAATTCTTTTTCTGAGTAAAACAGAAGTTTTTGAAGAATTTTAAATGTATGCACAGATGAATATTGATGCATTTTTTGTATTTTTTATTTTTTTTTGTAAAATAAAAAGTAAAGCACGTGCACACACACACACAACAGTTAAAGAAAGGGGTAAAATGAAAGTTTGACCCTCATCATCGTTTTAAAAATCTTTTGTTTTGTTTAAAAAGATTTTAAAACAAAAAGTCCCCAGCGGAGTCGCCAACTGAAATTACCCGGGATCCGGCTCGAACGCGGGGCCCCGTGCATCTCGCATTTGTCGCTTTTCGGGAAGGTCGCCCGGATCCGAGAGGCAGCGCGTTCGCGCCCCGGCATCTGGCTTATTCCGTTTTAGCGTTAGTTGGAGGTGTCTCGCCGTTGTTTTCGCAATTGTAGAGTCGCCACGCCGTTTTTATTAAGCCCAAAACATTGAAAAAGGGCATCAGTTTAGAAATAAACTGTTTTTGTGTGATGAGATTTTGAGTTCGGAGGTCAGATGACTCCTCGGGAAGAGAATATTAGAATCTTAGAGCTCACCCGAGTCGCCTCGTAAAAACGAGTCTTTCGGATACCCCTAATATTCTTTAACTTTTGTGTGTGTGTGTGTGTGCTTTTAAAAATGCATGCGATATCGGATGTTTACATTGTACACTACGTATTGAAATGTATTGAAATAGTAATGGAAGGAAGCCTTACCAATGTTGGTTCGTGTCTGTCTTCCGCTGGGGAATAGTGCTTGAGGATGGAATAGTGCTCCGGGACGGACCGGGATTGCTTTGGAAGGAGTCGGTTGTCTGCGGACAGAGCTTCGGCGTGCCTCGGGATTGTCAAGTGTGCCCTCGGGCAGAGTTTCGGCGTGGGTTGGAATCGTCGGTTGGATTCGGGCAGAGGTTCGGCGTGGGTTGGAATCGTCGGTTGGATTCGGGCAGAGGTTCGGCGTGGGTTGGAATCGTCGGTTTGACTCGAAAAGAGCCGGGACGCCTCGAGAAAGACCAGGCAAGGCCTCGGAGTACCACGAGGGGCCTCAGAGTACCTCGAGAGTGCCTCGGGGCAACGCGGGAGCGTCGCGGGAGCGTCGCGGGAGCGCTCGGGGAGGCTTCGGAGCACCACAAGGGAGCTCGGAAGGCCTCGAAAGGATCCGAAAGGGGCCGGGATTGCCCCGAAGGGTCTTAGAGGGGAGCTTGAAGGCTGGGGGGAGAGGAGAGAATAGGAAAATGTGTGAAAATGAGGAGGGGGAGCCCTCTATTTATAGTAAAAATTTTTGTGCAAGAAGGTCCGTACGGACCTTCTAGGTAAACCAGAATCTTGGTTTTCCTCGATTTGAGGGAATATGTGATGATGGTGAATATTCTGTAATTATGGTGTCCCCTTGCAAGAAGGTCCGTACGGACCAACTAGGCTGCAAATAGGTCCGTACGGACCAACCATGTATGGGAGTGATGATTACTTCCGGGATTTGAGGGAATATTGTGGACTTTAAGGGGATTCAGTAATTATTAAAGCAAAGAGGTCCGTACGGACCATTATTGCTTTTCCAATTTCTTGAAAATTCCCAAAAGGTCCTTTTGTCCCTTTTTATCCCAGAAAGGCTCCTCCCTTGATTTGGCTGGGGGTTTTGAGAGGGTTTTGAGTGCCAGAGGTCGTCGAGACTGCGTTTGTGAGTCTGCGGTGTTTCCCATGTGCTCGGAAGAGGGTGATCCAGATTGGGGTACTTACAGATACGTAAGGGTTTTGCTTCGATAGTTCATCGAAGATTGCACCCTCCATCTTATCTCTACATACATACTAATTCGAAGTCGGCGGAGAGATGTTTGCCGTTTTTCAAGGTGTTGAAGGGCGGGAAGAAATTCGAGTGGAGCAAAGAATGCGGAATAGCTTTTGAAGAAATGAAATCTTATCTGGGGAAGCCGCCATTGTTGAGTAGCCCTGTGGAGGGGGAAGAATTGTTTGTTTACTTGGCAGTCTCTGACTACGCAGTTGCTGCAGTGTTGGTGAGGGAAGACGGAGGAATTCAAAGGCCTGTGTATTATGTTTCTAAGGCATTGAGCGAGGTTGAGTCAAGGTATTTTAATGCTGAAAAGTTGGCATATGCTTTGGTAGTGGCGGCAAGAAAGCTGAGGGCATATTTTGTCGCTCATAAGATTTCATTTCTTCAAAAGCTATTCCGCATTCTTTGCTCCACTCGAATTTCTTCCCGCCCTTCAACACCTTGAAAAATGGCAAACATCTCTCCGCCGACTTCGAATTAGTATGTATGTAGAGATAAGATGGAGGGTGAAATCTTCGATGAACTATCGAAGCAAAACCCTTACGTATCAAAAAGACACGCGACATGAAAATGTTAATGATGAATAAGTAAAGATTGGAGACAAGTCATAAGAAACAAGGCACTAGTCAAAAGATCGTAAAGGAGCAGCGACAAAATAATTACAAGTTAATGGGGCACAAAGACCCACCATTGGAATTAAATTAAAAATTGTTTGCGACAAAACGAGGTGGCGAGAAATAAAAGACTAAATTAAAATGCAGAAAATAAATATTGTTTGTTACAAACCAAGGACAAGTTGAAGTTAATAGCAATCACAAAATAAAAAGACGAGTTCACTGGCCGTTGTAGGCAGCGTTAAGAGCATCTTTGTTCTTTTGTTGAAGGTCAAAAAGGGCGGGAATGATGTTGTCGCTGCGAGTTTCAGGAACTGGCCAAGCCGCCTTACCGAGAACGGCATCTTCCGCCGCCAGTTGGACTAGTTCTTCTTCACTGAAGGGCACCAAGGGATGTCCTTTGCGACTTTTCTCGCTAAAGATCGTTTCAGACCCCCACCTTGCCAACATGTCGGGAGTGATGGCGGGATTGGCTTCAGCGGCAATCGTTCTGAGCGTATGAAGGATAGCATTATCAAATGCATCCAATTCAGCAGTCTCAGCTTTGGACTTAGCCAACTTTAGATCTTCCCTGAGCTTGGTAACTTGATTGGCCTTGACGAAGTCTTCATCTCTAAGCCGCTTATTCTCGGCTTCAAGGTCAGCAAGTTTAGCGATGTCGGCCTTGTTTTTCTCATTTTCAGCAGCAAGTTGAGTCAGCTTCTCTTCTGCCTCCTTGTTCTTTTTCTCCAGCTCTTCCAAGCGTGTTCTTCCCGCCGCGAGATCGGCATCTGCTTTGGCATTGAGATCCTTGAGTTCCTGGATAGAAGTATCCCGCCTAGACACCTTCCGTTTGTATACATTCGGCTCGCGCTCAGCCGCAGTAAGATCTCCTTCAAGCTTGAGGCATTTGTTGCTCAAACCCAAGAGAGTGCTGCTAGCCTGCGAAAAGTAATGCGACAATAAAATGTTAGGATGGAAAATGTAAAACGAAAAATTTGAATAAGTAAAAAGGAAGTAAGAGCGACTTACCAAGGAAAACTGAATTCCCGCGTGATAAGCGGAGTGGGCAGGATTCTCTCCCTCAACGTAGGCAACTTGTTCAGCGTCGCTTGATCGCTTGAGGGCAGTAGAGCCCAACAAGCAAGAAACAGTGTCAAGTCGCTCTGTGATCAATCCCTTGAGCTTGGGGATATCGTTAGCTTCTCGGCAGAGAGCTACCATACCCTCTTCATCTGCGGGAATTTGGAATCCCTCTTCTGGCCAGCTAGGGCGTCGGCGAGAGGTTGGGCGAGAAGTCGAGGGTGGGACTGGTGAGGCAGTTGGACCGGACTGATTAGCTTGAGAAGCAGAGGGCGGGATGTCGGTGCCCGCGGGATCATCCGCCTGAACTTCATGTTCAGTATTTGGATCCTCCAGTGGAGCATCATCCTCAACCTCATGGTGGGGCTCATTTTCTTCTTCTTCTTCTTTTTATTCCTCTTCTTCTTCTTCTTCCTCATCAATTAAGTTGAAAGCCTCAGTTTGGCCTTCTGGAGCAGGAACAGAGGCGGCTTTGCGTTGTCGTTTTTGGGGGCGGGAAGTGGTTGCAGGAGCCCTCTTGCGGGATGTCTCACTGGCAATCCTTTCGTCTTCACCGGTTGTCGCTATAGGGACAACAAGATCAACAGCTTGGGCCTTCAAGCTTGCATTGCGGGCCAAAGCCAGGCGCTTGGCTTGCTGCTCTGATATTCCTTGGGCAAGTATTTTCTGGTTCATGTCCATTGTCACACGTGCCGCGAGAAGCAAATAAAGTGTAAGCGATAATAAAAAGTTGTAATTCCTAAAGAAAATAAAAGACAGTGAAAATCATACGTTGAACTTCTCGCATCGCGGACACATGTTTTGGCCGTTCCCCGCAAATCGGGCCAGGCTGCCAGAATTTGCCACTGAGTGACGTTCCAAACTGTGCCAAGAAGCAGTATAGGTGATGGGAACTCGCGGAGGAACTGGCGGGAAGTCAAATGAAAGCCCAACTTGGCTAAGGAGGGAGTGATCAGCGAGAATTTTTTGAATCGAGAATAAGGCGGGGGAGGGATCTGCAGTATTTGCGTCAGCAAGAAGTTGAACCATTCTCGCCTGAAGGCGTTTTTCATCTTCATCCAGGGACCATTTCTTGTCAACTTTGGGGTGGATCCCTTTCAAGTCAGAGGGGAGAGCCCACCCAATACGAGAAACGATGAAGAGAGGGTCATTTTGCCAATTATGGACTTTGGAGGGAAGGGGAGTGAGGATCTTTGGTTTTTTGTATTTGAGCGACATTCGAAGCTCTTGAGTTTGTTTGTCCTTTTGTTGGTACCCCGTGAACATGTCCATGAGGAGGTGAGTAGTGGGTTCCCGCCGAAGGGCGCGGCAAATGGTTATGAAGCAGGTTAGCACTCGAATAGAATATGGGTGGAGCTCAGCTATTGCCGCCTGAGCTTTATAGAGAACAAGGGAAATGAAGGGATCTATGGGAATCTTAAGGCCAGCATCTAGTTGAGACGGGAAAACCACAATCCCGTCTTGTCTGTGCCTAACGACAGAGAGAGACATCTCGCCATCATAAGCGGCAATGTGATAATCGAGATGATTGATGTTGTATTTAGTGTGGAAAGGAGTTATATGGGGGTTCTGGTCAAGGTTGGATCCCGCCGTGGCTGAAGTGGAAGGATTATTGGCCAAGGATGAAGTCCCGCCGGTTGAAGTAGAAACGCCGGGGGCTCCCAAGTTCGACATCGCGCCTGAATCAGAAGAAGAAACAATTTGTTTATAACGAGACCTATTAGCTAAAGATCTCGCAGCGAGAAAGTCAGTATCAGAGCTATCAGAATATGTGGGGGGACCATAGAAGCGGCAAAGGTGCTCGCAAAGTTCGCGGGAGTGAAAAATGTTTTGGACATGGGGGCGGAGTAATGAAGAAAACACTTGCCCCTAATCTCTACGGCATCAATTATGGCGGGATCTACCTTGTTAATTCTAAGACAATTTACCAAGTCATCTCGGGGGATTCTCGCCCATATACCCCTAGTTAGATAATAGATGCCGCCGGTTTTTTTGCACTGACCATATCTAATTCGTCTAAGGCAATTTTTAAACCTAGCCATGGCGACAAACCAAACTTAAGGAAAACAAAGAAAACCAAAGATCAAAGAGAGTACCTGGAAAATATGAGGGATCGTTGATGAAGCCAAAGACGGACTGTAAGTTCGCCGGAATGTTCAAGGTCCGGCCGAAGGAGTGATTTTCCAGGATTATTCAATGGGTGAATCAAGTTAATAAATGAATGTTTATGGAGGGATTTCAAAGAGGAACAAGGATTTGGTCACTAGGAGGAAGGAAACAGCAAGGAAGAATGATAATAAGTTCGCCGGAAAAGGTACCCAAGTTGCCGAAAATTGCCTAGAGGTTTTCAGATCAGGAGACGGAAAAAGTTAAGAGTAGGAGGGGGAGGTTATTTATATCAAGGGAATATGAAGCGGTTTTTGGGGGACAGTAAAATTTAATTAACCCCCAAAAAATTTTGAAATTCCCCCCATTAAATGATTTCAAAATTCAAAAAAGTCTTTTCAAGAGTCATGTCATAGCCGTCTGTCAGTTGAGTAAACCAGGAGGTGACACGTGGTGCACAGGTGTCAGTTTCTGTGGATATCTCGCGAGTAGGGTAATGTTCGTGCGGGAAGTAGCGAAAAACCTAAATTTCTCGCCTGGAACATGAATGATTCAGGACTCGAAATTGGGGGCTACTGAAGTGGTCATCATATATGGATTGGGTTAGAACAGTATATGGGGCCTAACGGGCTTGGGCAAAATTATATAAAATGGGTTTTTGCTCGCTAATAAGGATAAATAACCATAAGTTAGTTAATAAGTTGAATTGTCCTTTAAAAACAGTGAGATTTGCGGGATGTGATGGAATATTTCTCCCACTTGTAATAAAATACCTCTCGCAAGTGTACGAGTGTCGTTGTGAAGGCGTACACAAGTAGGGGTCGTGTCCACGGAGAATTGTTGGGGTGATTGAGTCAATTAGAGAAATGCAAACAAAGGTAACCTAAAAAGGGGGGGGGGGGTTGGTTTTGGATCAAACAACAACTACAATGATCAATAATTAAAATTAAATCTAGGAATAACAAATAAACAAGAGAGCAATTTCTAATAGAGATTGAAACAATGATAAGAGAGGATTCCATGGATTGGACTCAACACACCACTAATCTATGCCAATATTGATATAAATCTTGATTCCAATCTAGAGTTCATTCACTTGGGTAAAGATTGGGACGGTGAGACGGCCGGATTGCAATCTTACTTTTTCCAACCAATTTTACTTCACAAATCAAGTTGATAAAATTAATTTAGAAAAGCATTACACTTTAAGGAATGTATGAACAAAACCCACTTTGATTCCAATCAAGTTGTCACAATGGGTTTCTCATCAAAGCATTGGTCAAAATAGAGAAATCCCCAAATCAATGGAAGAATTCAAAACCCAAATGAGTAAAAAGGTGATTTAAGACTAAATCATAAATACAACCCTTCAAACCCTTAGTTAGGCATATGCAAAGATGAGCTAGAATGAAATCAAATGGGTAAAGTAATTATGGCATAAATTAATGATAGTGCTTACATCCAACCCATGAAATTAGAGAATTAGCTACACATATTATGCATTAAACAAACAAAACTAATTAGAAAAAGCATAAACAAACTTATCTTGCTTGGAGAAATCACAAAACCCTAACTTTCTCTCTCTAAAACCTTGCCTCTTTTTGTTCTTCCCAAAATAAAGATTAACCTAGAAAATATAACATATTTTCTATTTATACTAAGGGTACAAGGGATGGGCTGAATAATGAAAATTGGGCCAAACAACAAGGAAGGCCCAACAAATCAAGGCAGCATCGAAAACTTGGCCTTGGCGTTGAATGTGAATAGGGCGGTTGGGGGCAAATGGCCTTGAAGCAAGGGACTGAATGGCCGGCCAATGGCTTGGGGCGCTGGAGCATGGGCGGGCGCCGTTCCTCCATGGGCGGTCGCCGTATGGCCTCGGCCTATCTAAGGGCGGTCGCCGTTCCTCCTTGGGCGGTCGCCGTATGGCTTCGGCCTTGGCTTCAATATCTTCAATTCTTCCTTAATTCCTTCAAAGCCCAAATCAAAAAACACTCCCAACAGCCTTTGCATTTCCAAAATGCCTCTAAAGTCCCCCAAAATTTGCTCCGCTCAGAATTTCATCTTTTCTTCATATAAAATTGCAAAAACTCACCCATTTCCCTGTCTAACAAAAACACTAACAAACACAAATTAAAAGCACTTTTTACTCAGGTTCTCACAATAAATAGAATTTTAGGGACATAATTTGGATGTATAAAATACATCCATCAAATACCCCCAAACCTATCTTTTGCTCGACCCCGAGTAAAAATAAAACACCACAAAGCTAAACAATGACTACTAGAAAGCAAACAACAATAAAAAGATTAACCCAAAATTTTTGTGTTGTCCAAAATGCTATAGGTTTGCCAAAAGGAAAGTCTCAAAAACCTCACCAAGCCAAAGATAGGGTGATAGACATGAAAAAGAACTTCCAAACACATTGAAGCACTCAACCTTTAATTTCCATCTTAGCCGGTAATGTGGAAGTGATATTGTGGATCATTGTTACCAACCTAAATTCCTTTATAGATTCATTTTGTCATGTTCTAACTCAAAAGAGGATGATGATGCACTAACGCATAAGAAAGGTGTCCATAGGCACTCTTGCACAATTGCTAACCCGGTTAACTCATATTGGGGACACTGCTTAGAAAGTTCACTACATTACATTATTGCCTCACTACAAAACTTTCTTCCTTGGTCACTTACAAACACTCAAAGATAGGGGGACAAGTTGAACCGCTAAACATATTATTTGTGTCACGTAGGTACAAGAATGTTTAATCATTCTCGGAGCGGGAATCGGTACCAAGGGATTTTTTTTATTTATTTATTTATTTATTTTTTCATCCTTGCCATTCCTTTTCTCTTCTTAACATGACACTTATTCTCTTTTTTTTTTTTTTTTAACATACAAAACTTGCTACTTGCCCCCATTACAATACAATACGAGATTTCCTAAGTTGACCAACTCAAGCCATGCCCCAATATTTATTAACCTAATGACTTGATATTAACAATTGCACAATTATGTTCTAGCAACCACGAAAATGACAAAATGATCCTATAAAAGTACTTAGGTCAAATGACAAGGATCCGGGAAAAATGAAAGTGGAGTTGTGATGGTGCAACTAAGGTTCAAATGATTCACTGTGCTTTCAATTCCCATCATGACAATACACCCAAAAAAAATGGCAACACAAAATACAACTCTCAATCATCATAGACTTCAATGGCAACCACCCATTTTAGCAAAATGGACAACATTTTTTTTTTTTAAATAACTAACACTACTTTAAACTACACTAACTACACTAGATAATGATAGCATGGTGATAGCAGACAAAAAGCAAAACCAATCAAATGAACACCCACACCCCCAAACCTAAATTATGCATTGACCCCAATGCACGTAAACATGGAAAGTAAAAAGGGCGGGTGTACCTCAATCAATCACTGGGGCGGGGGATACGGAGGAGCATGTTGGCCAAAATATTGTTGAAGGAGACTCTCTTGGCGGGCCCAATGAGCTTGGGCATCCGCAGATTGTTGGGCCCTCCAAGCTTGGGCCTCCGCCGATTCTTGTGCCCTCCAAGCTCGGGCTTCCTCAAACTCGGCCCTCTGTCTTTGATCCATCCCACTAACCTCCACCCTCAATTCCCCAAACTCCCCCCTCAAAAGAGATAATTGAGAGCTCATCTCCGCTCTCCACGCTTCTTCTCTCTCCCTATCGGGATCGTCATCTCCAAACTCACTTTCCTCCTCACTCTCTTCCTCTTCTTCGACCACCTTCTTTCTTTTAGAGGACCCCTCCCCGCTCTGTTTAGGGTGGCTTTTCCCTACAAAAGTTTTCACATTAATCATTCCCGGACACTTCAAATCCTTGCTCACTCCCCCTCCGGTCATATTCACTTTCCCTTTGGCACACAAAGTGGTGATCAACAGGGGAAAGTTGAAGTTGGACTGGCTTAAATTACCCGCTGTTCGCTTAATTTCATCATGAATGACCCGGCCGGTATCAACATATTCCCCCTGCCATAACAAATGCAAAAGCAATGCCCGCTTCCAGTTCACTTCATGATCATGCCCACTCGACAAGATCCTTTCACAAATAAAGCGGTGCAAGAACTTCAAAGACCTGGGCAGATCACACGACTTTGCCACTTTCCCTTTGGCCACCACTTTTGGGTCAAGAGTTCCGAAGGTGGGATCAATCAAATCCTTCATAGTCGACTTCCAATTATTTCTGTTGACTGATTTCAACGCTTTAGTGAATTGACATTCCCTAGTTGGAGTGTCACTTTCCATTTAAAAAAACTTGTTGATCGTCTCCACAGAATAATCAACATTTTTGCCCAGGACTCGGGATTTCGATCGTCCCCAACATTATTAGCTCGGCAAAGATTTGCGTAGAATTCTCTCACCAAAATAGTAGACCCGGCATTGAGAAGCTTGGCTCCGAGATGTTGCCATTTGTACCTTGCCACAATGTCATCAAGGTCCATTCCGATAAAATCAAAGCCTGGCTCAACATTCATTTTTACTATCTCCCAAGACCCGAAATGGTCCTCGGCCATAGCTCCCACAAATTTGGATTTATCCCTAGGTGGAAGACCCGGGGGAATGGGTTTGCTAGCTTTTTGCAATGTACTCATGTTGTCTACCAAGTCCCAGCAAATAAAATGCAAAGAGAGGGAGAAATTCAAGTCTTACAAAGATTCGCCGGAGTAAGTTGCCGGAATTTGGCCGAAAAAATCGCCAGAGTGGAAAGAAGGTGACCGGAACAATGGAATATGGACTAGAGTTGCTCCCCTTCAAGAATCTCTCAATAATCCGAGCTTATGAGACACGAAATCAACAAACCCAACTTCTTCCCCAACTTGAACAATTTCCTCAAATGTGGCTTCAAAATTAAGGAATTAGGGCAAAAATTTCGATTTTAGA
This sequence comes from Adenophora triphylla var. japonica, assembly GCA_022495995.1. NCBI lineage: Eukaryota > Viridiplantae > Streptophyta > Magnoliopsida > Asterales > Campanulaceae > Adenophora > Adenophora triphylla. The sequence continues at coordinate 253,717 of JAFEMH010001061.1, forward strand.
GGGAGGAGGTGGTGAGGGGAAGAAGATTTGGTGAGGGGTGATGGAAGATTTGATGATTTTAGTGGATGAATTGAAGAGAGAAGGGAATAATTTTAGAGAGAGAAAAGAGAAAGATTTGAAAATTAAGAGAGAGAAAGGGGGAAGTATGCGTGAACTGAGAGAGAGAGAGAGGGAGTGAGCGTTCAAGGGATTTGGACAATTTTGACCGGTCAAATGGAGAAGGGCGACCGCCCATGGTGTAACGGCGATCGCCATATGCTCACGGCATGAATTGGGCGCTGGGCATTGGCATAAGGGCGTTCGCCCATTAGGGATTAGGTAGGGCAAGGGCGTTCGCCCAAGGTGGAATAGCGCTCGCCGTTTGCTCTCGGCCTACCTAAGGGCGCTGGGCTAAACTGGTTGGGCGTTCGCCCATGGGTCCCAAACTTCTATTTCAGCCCAAAATTTTCTATTTTAGCCCCATTCAATCACCTCTCATCCCATTTTGTCCACATATCCAATGATTGAGCTTAGAATTCTGAAAATCACCACAAAACAAAAACACCAAAGCATAATACCTATTGATGCAAAATAAAAAAAAATGACATAAAATTAAAATATTTTTCGAGGGTGACACTATAAACACTCCCCTATAAACCCACAAACTCGGGGAGATCCTTTCGGATGACTCAATAATTCAATCAATTTAAAACAAACCTAACTACTCTAAATTACTCTACTTTGGTAAAATAAGTTGACCGCACCAAAGGTTGCCTACGTCCCCAAAATAATGAGCGGACTACTCATTGAAATAGGCTCAGGTCACCGTAGTTCAAACATTTCCCCTCAATAAATGAGAGGAAGACACAATTTGACTCGATTTTTTTTTTTTTAGAAAAATTACTACCACCCCCAAACCTAAATATTGCTATGTCCTCATGGCATGAAAACCAAAAGAACGCAGAATTCAAATTCGGGAGGGGATGAGATGAAAAGTAAACAACATAAAATGAAAGACGGAAATTAAAATAATAAGCAATTAAAGTCATACCATGTTGGGGTGCCTCCCAACGAGCGCTTTATTTTTGGTCGTTTAGCTCGACGGCAAGTCCAAGAGAATTAATTGACCCCTTCCGGGTCAACAAGATCCACAACTTCCAAATCCTCATTAATTGATACCCCTTCAAAATAAGGCTTCACGCGATGGCCATTCACCTTGAACAAGTTACCGGTTTCCAAATTTTTGAGCTCCACCGCTCCATGTGGAAAGATCGTCACCAACTCAAAAGGACCTGTCCATTTGGACTTCAACTTTCCGGGGAAGAGTCTCAACCTTGAATTGAATAGGAGCACCTTTTGACCCGGCCTCAATTCTTTCGGCCTCAAGTGTTTATCGTGGTATCTCTTGGTGCGCTCCTTGTAAGTCTTGGCACTAGCATAACTATCTTGCCTCAACTCATCCAACTCGTTCAAAGTTAGCATTCTTTCCTCTCCCGCCGCATCCAAATTCATATTGAGCTCTTTGATGGCCCACCAAGCTTTGTGCTCCATTTCCACGGGCAAATGGCATTCCTTCCCATATACAATTCGGTATGGGCTCATTCCAATGGGAGCTTTGTATGCGGTTCGGTAGGCCCATAGTGCATCATGAAGCTTGATGGCCCAATCTTTTCGGTTGGGTCGAACCGTCTTTTCAAGAATGGCTTTGATTTGCCGGTTGCTCACTTCAACTTGCCCGGATGTTTGAGGATGATAGGCGGTGGCAAGCTTGTGGACCACCCCATATTTCTTCAAGACCTTGTTGAAGAGCCGGTTGGTGAAGTGCGTACCTTGATCGCTTATGATTGCCTTTGGTACTCCATACCTACTAAAGATATTGTCACAAAAAAACTTGGAGACAATGTTAGCATCATTGGTCCGGGTGGCAATGGCCTCCACCCATTTGGACACATAATCAACGGCAACCAAGATATAAAGATAACCATGGGAAGGGGGGAAGGGGCCCATAAAATCTATGCCCCATACATCAAAAATATCAACAACAAGATTAATTTGCAAAGGCATTTCATCTCTCTTCCCAATTCCCCCACTTCTTTGACACTTATCACACTTTTTGGAAAATTCATTTGCATCCCGGAATATGGTAGGCCAATAAAGTCCGGCTTGAAAGATCTTTCTAGCGGTCTTTGGACCACTAAAATGTCCACCACATTGAAGTTCATGGCAAAAACGTAAGACACTTTCTTGCTCATATTCCGGAACACACCTCCTCAAGAGTTTGTCGGGGCAAACCTTCCACAAGTAGGGATCATCCCACAAATAATTCTTCACATCCGACTTAAATTTCCTTTTTTGATCATTGGTGAAATGTGAGGGAATCATGTGGGAAACTAGGTAGTTAACTAAGTCCGCATACCAAGGTTCTTGAGTGTGCAATGCAAAGAGTTGCTCATCCGGAAAATTCTCATTAACCGGAATTGCATCTTCATTAGTGTCTTGGTGGTCTAAGTTCTCTAACCTAGACAAATGGTCCGCTACCACATTTTCGGTTCCCTTTTTATCTCTTATCTCTATGTCAAACTCTTGGAGCAAAAGCATCCACCGCAAAAGTCTAGGCTTAGCATCTTTCTTGTTCAAAAAAAATCTCAAGGCGGCATGATCCGAATAGACAATCACCTTTGATCCAAGCAAGTATGAACGAAACTTTTCCAAAGCAAACACTACCGCCAAAAATTCCTTTACGGTAGTAGTGTAGTTTAATTGAGCATCATTCAAAGTTCTACTTGCATAATGAATCACATAAGGTAATTTGTTTATTCGTTGACCCAAAACCGCTCCAATGGCAAAATCCGAGGCATCACACATAATTTCAAAAGCATGAGACCAATTCGGACTAGAAAGTATAGGAGCACAAGTCAACTTCTCCTTAAGCAAATTAAAAGCATGCACACAATCATCATCAAAAAGAAATTCGGTGTCCTTAGCAAGTAGGTTACATAACGGCTTGCAAATTTTTGAAAAATCTTTAATAAAACGCCGATAGAAACCCGCATGGCCTAAAAAACTCCGAATTCCTCTCACATTGGTGGGATGGGGAAGTTTAGAAATCACATCAATCTTTGCCCTATCTACTTCTATCCCATTCTTTGACACAATATGCCCCAAAACAATCCCATGTCTAACAAGAAAATGACATTTTTCCCAACTCAAGGTTAAGTTGGTTTCACAACACCTCTTCAACACGGAAGTCAAGTTTCCTAGGCATCCTTCAAAGCTATCACCATAAACGGAGAAATCATCCATGAATACTTCTACACTCCTCTCAATCATGTCCGAGAATATGGAGGTCATGCACCTTTGAAAGGTCGCCGGTGCATTGCAAAGGCCAAATGGCATCCTCCTATAGGCAAATGTTCCAAAAGGACATGTGAAAGTGGTTTTATATTGGTCCTCGGGAGCAATTGGAATTTGATTGTAACCCGAGAAACCATCCAAGAAGCAATAAAATTCATGTCCCGCCAACCTTTCCAAGATTTGGTCCATAAAAGGTAAGGGAAAGTGGTCTTTTTTTGTTGCGGCATTCAACTTGCGCAAGTCTATACACATTCTAAGACCCGTCACTTCCCTCATTGGCACATCCTCACCACTCTCATTTTGGACAACTGTGATACCCGACCTTTTGGTACAACTTGTACTGGGCTCACCCATTCACTATCGGAAATAGGAAAAATGATTCCGGCATCTAGTAGTTTAAGAACCTCCTTCCTCACCGCCTCCTCCATGTGTGGGTTCAACCTTCTTTGTCTTTCTCTAGTCGGCTTGGCACCGTCTATGAGATGAATTTTATGCATACACATGGTGGGACTGATTCCCTTTATGTCTTTTAAGGTCCAAACTATGGCTTCTTTGTACTCCTTGAGCACATAAATCAATTGCATCTCTTGGTCAAAGGTTAGATTGGAAGCAATGATGACCGGCAAGGTCTCACATTCTCCCAAGAACACATACTTCAAATTACCCGGGAGGGGTTTCATTTCAAGAATTGGGGGAGTCACAATTGATGGCGCCATCCTCTCATTGAAGTGGCCTAGGGGGTGATATGGGCCGTCACAAGGATTTTCATCAACCTTTTCTATGGCCATCAAGTGGGAACCCACATTATCCCTAGATTTCTCACCGCTCATCAACAATCTATCAAGTTCCTCACAAGCCCTATCACGCCATGAAAACTCCTCTACACACTCATCAATGACATCAATAAAGTTGCAAGAATTTTCATCATCGAAAGTACCTCTCATGGCTTCTAGAACCGTGATTTCAATTTTCTCATTAGCCACGGTCATTGACAAGGTTCCATTTCCCACATTTATGATTGTGTTGGTGGTGGCCATGAAAGGACGCCCAAGCAAGATAGGCGTGTCCCGGACACTTCCTTCACATTTTGGCATTTCAAGAACAACAAAGTCGACGGGGACTATGAGTGAGTTCACTTGAACTAAAACATCCTCCACAATACCCAAAGGTCTCTTGATAGAGCGATCGGCAAGTTGGAGAGCCATTGTGGTGGGTTTTAGTTCAGGAAAACCCATCTCCACATACATGTAATGAGGTAACAAGTTGATGCTAGCACCAAGGTCTAACATAGCCTTCACCTCTTTGGAGTCCCCCAAAGTGATAGAGATAACAAAGCTCCCGGGGTCCTTAAGTTTGGGTGGAAGGTTATGCCGTACCACGGCACTAGCATCTTCTCCCATTAACACTTTCTCATCTTTCCCATACTTGTATTTCCTAGAGTTGATTTCTTTGAAAAATTTGGCATAAGCCGGCACATTTTTGATGACACTCAACAAAGGGAGATTGATGTTTACTTTAGAAAACATTTCCATCAATTCCGACATTTGTTGGTTAATCTTGTGTTTAAGAAATCGTCCGGGAAATGGCATGGGAGGCACATATGGCTTGGGAGCAATTGGAGAATCATTTTTGGCATTGTCTCCCAAATCATTTGTGCTCTTTTCCACATTTTCTACATTAACCTCTTCAACAAGAGGTGGGGGAGGGGAAGATGGAGAAGAAAGTACCTCATCACCTACTTGTTTTCCACTTCGGAGGGTAATGATAGCCTTGGCTTGGTGGCCTTGGCTAGGGAAGGTGCCGGGCTTGTGTGCTTGAAGAGCTTCCGCAATTTGACCCATTTGAATTTCCAACTTTTTGAAAGCCGCCTCACTATTCTTTGTTGCTTGTTGGCTATCAACTCTCAATTGTTGGTTTTCGGCCCTTATTTGTTGATTTTCGGCCTTCAACTCATCCATAGCAACTTCCCATGGGGCTTTCCTTTGCTCAAATTGTCCGGGTGGAGGTTGAGGATGGAGAGGCTTATGTTGTTGTTGATTTTGATTGCCTCCCCATGAAAAGTTTGGGTGATTCCTCCACCCCGGATTATATGAATTTCCAAATTGGTTGCTTTGAGGAGGCCTATAGCCTTGGCCTCGGTGACCTTGCCCATAAGTGTTTTGCCCATATCCTTGCATGGCGTTTACCTGTTCATTACCAAAACTCGGACCACTTTGACAATCATTAGTAGCATGAGAATTGGAGCCACAAAAAGTACAAAAATCATTCACCACATTAGCATTGGAAGAAGGACCACTCATAGACAATTTATCAAGTTTTTGTTAATTAAGGCCATTTGCCTTGCCATGTCATCATTGGGACTCAACTCATACATGCCTTTTCCCTTTCCCCGAGACCCTTTTTGTTGGGAATTGGCTCCCAACATTTCAAACAAAGCTTGGGTCTCCTCGGGAGTCTTTAGTCCAAGAGTGCCACCGGCGGCATTGTCAACCATGGTTTGGTTAACATTGTTCAAACCATCGTAGAAGGTTTGATGGAGCAAAGGTAGGGAGAAATTGTGATGAGGGCATTGCACTAAAAGCATCTTAAACCTATCCCAAGTTTCATGAAAAGCTTCTCCGGGATCTTGTTGGAAATTTATAATCTTTTGTCTATAAAGTGCAAGTTTCTCATGAGAGAAGAATTTGGTAAGAAAAGCATCATGGAGTTGTGCCCAAGTTATAATGCTCCTAGGGGGAAGCAACATAAGCCAAGTTTTGGCTTGATCTTTTAAGGCAAAGGGGAAACATTTTAAACGCATTTGTTCCTCCGTGACCCCTTGCCTACCCGGAAAACTTGACATGGTCATCAAATATTCACGCAAGAAATTCAAAGAGTCCTCATTCGGGAGACCATAAAAATTGGGCAACATGTTAAAGTATTGCCCCTTAATTTCGAAATTCTTGGCCTCCGGAGTGAGGACGATGCAAGAAGTGGCCGTATCAACTCTAGGCCGCAAAAAGTCATTCATTATAGGAGGCGGTTCCGCCATCTCCTCAATGATTTCTTCTTCCTCGGTGGAAGACGTGCTAAGTTCACTAAGTTCTTCGCCCGGCCCCGAAACCGGTGTGTCCGAGTCAGTGCCGGAATCTCGAGTAGGAGTTAAGCCCCTCTCAAATCTATCAATGGCGTTGTTTCCACGAACTAACGGGGAGTTCAAGGAACGTCGCCCAAACATACACTACTCAAATAGACCAAATACCCAAAACAAATCCCCGGCAACGGCGCCAAAAACTTGATGGAATATTTCTCCCACTTGTAATAAAATACCTCTCGCAAGTGTACGAGTGTCGTTGTGAAGGCGTACACAAGTAGGGGTTGTGTCCACGGAGAATTGTTGGGGTGATTGAGTCAATTAGAGAAATGCAAACAAAGGTAACCTAAAAAGGGGGGGGGGGGTTGGTTTTGGATCAAACAACAACTACAATGATCAATAATTAAAATTAAATCTAGGAATAACAAATAAACAAGAGAGCAATTTCTAATAGAGATTGAAACAATGATAAGAGAGGATTCCATGGATTGGACTCAACACACCACTAATCTATGCCAATATTGATATAAATCTTGATTCCAATCTAGAGTTCATTCACTTGGGTAAAGATTGGGACGGTGAGACGGCCGGATTGCAATCTTACTTTTTCCAACCAATTTTACTTCACAAATCAAGTTGATAAAATTAATTTAGAAAAGCATTACACTTTAAGGAATGTATGAACAAAACCCACTTTGATTCCAATCAAGTTGTCACAATGAGTTTCTCATCAAAGCATTGGTCAAAATAGAGAAATCCCCAAATCAATGGAAGAATTCAAAACCCAAATGAGTAAAAAGGTGATTTAAGACTAAATCATAAATACAACCCTTCAAACCCTTAGTTAGGCATATGCAAAGATGAGCTAGAATGAAATCAAATGGGTAAAGTAATTATGGCATAAATTAATGATAGTTCTTACATCCAACCCATGAAATTAGAGAATTAGCTACACATATTATGCATTAAACAAACAAAACTAATTAGAAAAAGCATAAACAAACTTATCTTGCTTGGAGAAATCACAAAATCCTAACTTTCTCTCTCTAAAACCTTGCCTCTTTTTGTTCTTCCCAAAATAAAGATTAACCTAGAAAATATAACATCTTTTCTATTTATACTAAGGAGGCTGAAGGAAAATGAAAAATGGGCCAAACAACAAGGAAGGCCCAATAAATCAAGGCAGCATCGAAAACTTGGCCTTGGCGTTGAATGTGAATAGGGCGGTTGGGGGCAAATGGCCTTGGAGCAAGGGACTGAATGGCCGGCCAATGGCTTGGGGCGCTGGAGCATGGGCGGGCGCCGTTCCTCCATGGGCGGTCGCCGTATGGCCTCGGCCTATCTAAGGGCGGTCGCCGTTCCTCCTTGGGCGGTCGTCGTATGGCTTCGGCCTTGGCTTCAATATCTTCAATTCTTCCTTAATTCCTTCAAAGCCCAAATCAAAAAACACTCCCAACAGCCTTTGCATTTCCAAAATGCCTCTAAAGTCCCCCAAAATTTGCTCCGCTCAGAATTTCATCTTTTCTTCATATAAAATTGCCAAAACTCACCCATTTCCCTGTCTAACAAAAACACTAACAAACACAAATTAAAAGCACTTTTTACTCAGGTTCTCACAATAAATAGAATTTTAGGGACATAATTTGGATGTATAAAATACATCCATCAGGATGCGACGAGGGTAAGAGAATAAGAATTGGCGGTAAGCGGGAATAGCCTTCGGCGGGAAATGGCTTAATATCTTTAATTTTCTCGTGACAAGCGTATGTAGTATATTGAGCGGTCATGTTGGCCTTTTCTCTTTGGAAGGATTGTCGCCTGGCGGCAAAGATGAGTGACAGGTTGTACGTGATAGTGGCAGTGCCACGTGGATGTTCCTCCATAGTGTCAACAGTGTGACATGATGGGGAGGATAGTACTTTCTTACCAACTCTGAGGGTAGTTGACTGACAAAACGTGGGTGAGTGACACGTGTCCTTTAGGGGTATGGTTTACCTTTCTGATTTGATATAAAAACATGAGGAATGAATTATTATGTGAGTTCTATTCTCTCTCAAAACTCTCTCTTCCCCATTACTCTCTCCATAATATTTTCTTGATCTGATTATAGTTACTGATTCTCACGCCGGAGGGGTTTCACCGGAGTCACCCCCGGTTTAGTTCACCGTTGCTTGTGTGTGTAGGACCTAGGGTGATCTACCCCAAGAAGATCAGCCGGAGTATCCATTTGAGCAGTTGTAATTCAGCTCCTGTGCAACACCATTTTCCATGGTAGCATCAGGATTGGCCTTATTTTATTTATGGAAAGAAGAGAGTATTCGTACAAAACCACGTGGGCACGGTAAAATGAACCCCCAAAACTCAAGGGTAGGAAATTAACCCCCTAATTGTTGTCTGTTGATGCAAAGAACCTTAGACCATGTCCATCAATGAACTTGGGTTGGATTGGATTAAAATGAACCCCCAAAACTCAAGGGTAGGAAATTAACCCCCTAATTGTTGTCTGTTGATGCAAAGAACCTTAGACCATGTCCATCAATGAACTTGGGTTGGATTGGATTGGATTGGATTGGATTGGATTGGATTGGATTGGGACTTAGGGGAAGAAGACAAAAAGAAGACAAAAAGAAAAAGAGAAAATAAAAAAATGAAAAAGAAAAGCAAACAAATCAACCATTGCCGATTTAGTCGTCGGTTGACCAATTTTGGTCACCACCCAAATTTTCCAACACCTTGTGTCAAGTGGCACATTTTGATTGGTTCTCTCAACTTTTAAATTATCTTTTTAAATATAATTCTAAAATGGCATAAATATATTTATATTTTATTAAAAAAAATTTATCTAAATTTTTATTTTTTCATTCTCTATAAATAGAGACCAGTTTGATATTTTTTGAGACACAACTCAAATACTCTCTTTTTTACTCTAAAAAAACATCCTTTTGCCCAATATTTTTATTCTAAATTCCAAAAAAAAAATAAAAAAATCATTCCCTCATGAACCAAATTTTCCTTTTTTTTTAATAATTCTGAGGAATTTGTCAATTCTCAAAATTATTTTTTGCAATTATTATAAATTTAGTAGTTAAATTTAATTTTATTAGTTTATTATAAGATTATAAAAATAATATAAATTGAGTATTGATAATATGTAATAAATTAAATAAAAGATAGTTTAAAGAGATAATGTTAGTTGGATTGGGTTGCTGATGATGTATGATAAAAAAAAAAAAAAAAAAAGAAAAGAAAAGAAGAGGTTGGTTTAATTATTGGGTAGGGTTGGATTGGTGGCTGATGTAAGTAGTCGTATTAGAAGTTGTAAGACAGACCCTTTACGTGAAAAACAACACTTTTTGTGCAGTGGAGCACTCTGTTTCCAGCAAGTGGACTCCCGACGACCGACGGCGGCGATGCTCACGGCTCAACTCCAACACCAGACTAAAGCAACACGAATCAGGTGTCTCATACTAACAAATTCCCCCAAACCCTAAAACTTTTCGTTCAGTCATTTCCTCGAACACCTTGTGCTTGTGATCTTTAATTGCTAATTTATCTCCGTACCTCCATTGTTGTTGTTGTTGTAGTTTCGTCTCAATTAATCTCTTTAAGATTCAAAATGTGGGAATCAAGAAGGAGAATTGCTAAATCATTCCTTTCTTTCTCGATTCGTGACAACCCCATTGCACTAGCATCACCTCCTTATTGTACGATTCACCACCCAATTCAATTTCTTCCCCAACTCGCACCATCAAGCCCTTTCCACAATAGTTATTGCCCAACTACACCTTCAACGTCGAAACATTCTTCTTCTCTCCTAATATTTTTAAATTTCTTTTCTACTGCCACCTCACAATTGCAATCTTCCAATGTCAATTCAGATGTCATCCAATCTGTGGGTGATCGAGATACTGATAGTATCAACCAGGACAATGGAAGTTTAGTCGATGATGATGATGATGACAATAGCTTAGGGTTTCCGAAAGAATCGGTTGGAAGAAGAAATGATATAGAAAAGGAAGTTGGATTAATTTTAGATATTATAAGGATGCCACGGGAAAGTTGTGCTTTGGTGAAGAACAAGCTTGAGCAATGTGGTGTTACGGTGTCATCAGAGTTGGTGGTGGAGGTTCTTTCTCGGGTGCGCAATGATTGGGAAGCAGCATTTACTTTTTTTCTTTGGGCTGGGAAGCAGCCCGGTTACATGCATTCCGTGCGTGCGTATCATTCCATGATTGCTGTTCTTGGGAAAATGAGAAAGTTCGATACTGCTTGGGCTTTAATCATGGAGATGAAAAGTGGTGGCACTGATGGGAAATCAATTGTTACTCCTCAGACACTCTTGATCATGATCAGGAGATACTGTGCAGTTCATGATGTGGGGAAGGCGATCCATACATTTTATGCTCATAAGAGGTTTGGGTTTGAAATTGGGATGCAAGATTTTCATAACCTACTCTCTGCCCTTTGTCGGTATAAGAATGTCAAAAACGCGGAGCATTTGGTCTTCTGCAACAAAGATGTTTTCCCACTAAATACTAAGAGCTTTAATATTATCCTGAACGGGTGGTGTAATATTATTGGTAGTGCGTGTGAAGGAAAGAGGGTCTGGTGGGAGATGTATGAGAGGGGAATCTCACGTGATGTTGTCTCATATGCTTGTCTAATTTCTTGCAATTCTAAAGCCAGTAAAGTCAAAGTGGTACTAAAACTTTTCGAGCGTTTGAAAGCAGAAAATATTGCTCCTGACAGGAAAGTTTATAATGCTGTAATTCATACTCTTGCTAAAGCCAACCGTGTAAAAGATGCTCGAGATCTAATGAAGTTGATGGAGGAAAAAGGAATTACTCCAGATGCTGTTACGTACAACTCGATGATCATGCCTTTGTGTAAGGCCCATCAATTGGATGAAGCCAAGGAGGCCTTTGATGAGATGCTAAAGCGAGGTCTCTCACCTACTGTACGAACATACCATGCTTTTCTTGATACTTTAACGACAGCTGAAGAAGTGTTTGAACTCTTGCAGAAGATGTGTGGGTCCGGATGCCAACCAAGTCATGATACTTGTACAATGCTAATTAGGAAATTTTGTCGATGGCGCCAGCTGGACAATGTTTTCAAGCTGTGGAATGATATGAGCAAGAATGGACTAGACCCTGATTGCAGCTCATACAATGCTCTGATACACGGACTTTTTTTGAACGGGAAGTTGGAGGAAGCTTATAAATACTCTTTGGAGATGAAGAGCAAACATTTGTTGCTAGAACCTAAATTATATGTTATACTCCAAACATGGGTGTCAGAGAAGCGGGGTGCGAGTAGTGGATGAAAGACTCAAAGTCCAAATGGCGTATTTGGTCAGTTAGCAAGCAGAAGCCAATTTGCATCATTGACTTTGTTATTTGCTGAGAATCCTATATTACAGGAGGTGTGGGCGTCGTTCTTGATTTTCTGCAACTAATAGTAACAGCTCCTACCGTCCACACAACCAGTACAGGTGCATGACATACTCTTTACTCTGTAGTGTTACATTAGTCTCTAATTTTATCTGGTATTTCCATTCTCAGAAGGTATTTTGTGAATGCTAAATTGTAGAAGCATCTACTAAAGCTTATGAGAGTGTCCTTTTTGTAGATGTATGTAGAATTTTGTTTTAGCAGAACGGTATTTTCTTAATTTCTTGTGTTTGTGCAGTGGCGTATCTAGGATTTAGAGTGAGGGTGTGCAAAATCTAATGCAATATAAAAAAAAAATTGCAAGATAAAATAATATGCATCGTTTTTATAAATACAAATAAAGGTTACAAAGATTTTTGACGTGATGACATTTCCTGAAAGTACTTCATGACTTCATCAATGCTTACATTGTCTAGTACATCTTTTTCAACATAAAACACTAAAGAATCATTTAGCATATCATCCCCCATACGATTACGCAACTCGGACTTAACAAGTTTCATTGCAGAAAATATCATTTCGACTGTTGCAGTTGCAACGGGTAAAATTAAGGACAATTTGATCAACAAATATACCAACGGATAAGTCTTATGCTTGTTCTTTGCAACAAACTTCTGAGCAAGACCACTAGTCCAAAGAACAAGTGAGAAGTCTTCATCATTTCTGACATCTCTAATGTAGTTCTTAAGATGACTATCAACACACCAAGATCGAAACCAACATCAAACTCATGTGGGTAAAACGCGGCCAACTTAATCAAAGCTTTTTTGTCAAATGCAACAGACGAGTTACTTGGATCAAGACAAGCTATTAGGCTTAGCAACTCCGTATTAGTGTTATCAAAACGATCATTCAACTCTGAAAGTTGAGAATCTATCACCACATAGAACAAATCAACCCGATAATGAATCAAGTTGCTCACTTGAACACCTCTCCTACAAACTCTTCCATCCCTCGAATAAATTATGAAATTATCATTCATACTTGGTACCAAAATATCGTTCTCAACACAAAATCTTGTAGTTTCTTTCACCAAGTTCTCCCAACCATGTTCTCTCAATTCTTGTAATCTCTCTTCGGCTATTTTAACAAGCTTCATGGCATTTACAAGATCTTAATCCTTCCTTTGTAATGCTAGTGACAAATCAAGAGTGATTTCCAAAACCGACTTCATCATATGCAACACAAAAGCAAACTCAAAGCAACATATATTTCTCAAAAGAGTCGTAGCTTGACCACTATGAGCCGCATCTTCACCACTTACTTGTAAATGCTCTAGCACGGCAACCACCGAAGAGAACAATTTATTCAAACTCACAATTGTAAAATAATAAGAGTTCCAACGTGTATCCCCGGGCCTTTTTAAAGTGGCTTCTTGATTTAAACCTTGGCCAGTTTCAAGATCACCAAAAGACAACCTCTCCCTAAGCTTTTCGAATTGTTTATCCCGAAGCAACTCTTGACGTTTACAAGAACCACCAAAAATGTTTGCCAATGATGAAAGGAATCCAAAAAATTCAAAAAGTTTCATATTCTTCTTTGTAATTTGCACAAGAGCTAGTTGAAGTTGGTGAGCAAAGCAATGAACGTAAAAAGCACATTTGTTTTCTTTCAAAATTAAACTCTTAAGACCATTAAACTCCCCTTGCATATTACTAGCTCCATCATAACCTTGCCCGCGTACACGAGACAAGCTCAAGCCAAATGTTGAAAGAAGAGACTCAAGGGAGGCCTTTAAACAACGTGACGTAGTGTTTGGAACACGAACAATGCCAAGAAAACGCTCCATGATCTTCCCTTCATGATTCACGTAACGTAATGCAACTGTCATTTGTTCTTTGATCGAGACATCACGAGCCTCGTCAACTAATAAAGCAAAGAATTCATCCCCAATATCACTAACAATTGTCTTCGAGACAAAATGAGCAAAGGCAGAAATAATTTCCTTTTGGATTGTTGGAGATTTCAGAATGCAATTTCCTTGAGCATTATCTAATATTACTCTTTTAACTTCTTCATTGTCTTCGCCCATAAGCTCTAAAAGATGATGAAAGTTTCCTTTCATTAATGAACTCTTGGACTCATCATGACCCCGAAAAGCAAGTCCTTGCCTTAAGAGGTATCTAACAGCCTTCACCGAAGTTCGCAATCGAACGTAATAGTCCTTCTTAGTTTCCTTGTTCTTGTTTTCAATAGGAACATCAATATGAACTTTCGTATTTAGTAAATCTTGAGCAGCCATGTAGCAATGATTATAAATACTATCATGGTTTCCCATATGTCTTGTAAATCCATCCTTCTTGTTCCAATTCCTATAACCTTCAGTTACAAATGTAACCCCCCCCCTTGATCTCCATGCTGAGCCTTAAAAAGATAGCAATATAAACAATATGTTGCATCTTTATACTCACTATATTCCAACCAATTAAACTCACCATATCAATCAACATTAAACCGACGTAGGGATTTATAAATTAATCATTGAGGAAAACTATTAAGGCGCGGTTGACAAGGGCCTTTGAGTAGGTAGGCTCTACGAACCATTTCAACCTCCTTGGGATTTCTAGCAAGGTGAGATAATGGTAATCTCAAACCCGGATCCGCCTCAATTCTAAAAGAGTTATCATTTACTTGCGGTTGAGAAGAAATACCTTGTGCGATTTCTTGTTGAACCATTTCAACATCAACAATATTATGATCAACTGCAGTCGATGGCTCACATCGAGGGTGTTTGGAGAAGAATCCACGAAGATTAGACTGTTTATCTATCAAAAATAATAACATATATTGCTAAATAAATAATATCCTTAATCAAATAAAATCAAATCAAATATTCAATAATATTAGCCTAATATTATTAGGTATTTAAATCAACTAGCATAATATTAATATACATCAACAAGTTTATTTCAATTTAAATTCATAAACAAACATCCCCAAATCATCAATTTTCAACTTTTAAAACCCTAAAATTGAATTACAAAAAGTACCTTTTTAAGATTGAGATTGAGACATTGTTGTTTTGTTGTAGCTTTTAAAACCCTAAAATTGCTCAAGTCGTCGCTGCCTCGCCGGCCGGAGAAACGGAGAGCCAGACACACAGAGGAGAGGTGCCGGGGATGAATCAATGGCCGCGGATGCACTTCATCGCCAGGAAGAAATCAAAGAACGTTGGTTTGGTTTCTTTTGTAAACTACAATGCTAGTTTTATCTAACTTTCACATATTTACACTTTGCATCCCTCTTCTTTCAAAAATTACAGTTTGCACCCTATATTATTTTTTTATATATATATAAATACTCGATAATTTTTTTTCAAAATGTCAGGTGCGTCATTTGCACTTCTTGGCGACGTAGTGCATCCGCCCCGGACATGAAACTCTTTCATTATTCTGTCATGTATAAGAGAGAGAGAGAGAGAGAGAGAGAGAGAGAGAGAGAGAGAGAGTTGCAGGAAAGGAGCCCAGCTGGAACTGGAAGAAAATATTCATTGGAATGGAAACGAAAGAGAACTATGAAAGAGAACTCTTCTGTCAATCTAAATGCATGTAATATGAATGTCTCCATTCGCTCCGGAAGCCAAAGACTGGAACTACCACCTCATGTTGCAAAAGAGAAGGCAATTCCTTTAACCCCAACACTTTCATCTCCTTTTTTTTAGATCTACACTTTCATCTCCATGGAGTTGCCTCCAATCGAGAAAGATGTTTACTTCCATATGTGCAATAACAATATCTCCGCCGAGGAAGGACAACTCTTGACTTGTCAAGAATGATGTCAATTAGTCTCACTAGGCTGGACAAGCATAAGCAATCGTATGAAAAAGGGGGGCGGGGGAAGGATTTGCTATAAGTGCTCAAAGTTCTATCTGCATCACTCCACTTTTACACTCTGAAGATAGTAAAGATAAGGTACCTCTGAAATTTTAGCAACGTAACAGCCAGCAATGAGTTGGATTAACCCATTTTCTATATTTTATAATAATAAAAACATTCCTCTTACATCGGGACGGATGGAGGGAGTATTTTACAAGTTTGACTAAGGCCAATATTGAACAAAGTCAAACCATAAATCCGAAAGAAAGATCAGATTCAAGAAGTAGGCTGTTACTCCCACCATTTTCACTTTCCTTTTGGTAATTTATAAAATAAGTACGTACTCCCTCCGTCCCAGTCGAGTGTGGATTTTTGGTCAATTTTGACCAACTTTGACCAATAATTTAAATAAGAAAACGAATACAAGCAATTATAAACAACTAAAGCAAGTCAACTACTACACTTGTAATTATAATTGGGACAGGACTAGTATCACAAATCCAAATGAACCTTTTTCTAAGTTTGATATTGAATTTAGAATGCAATGGCATCCCAAAGAGTAGACTATATGGGGATTCCCAATTCATTTCAAAAGTTTTACATCATCTTAAATTTTTACAAAGGTAAAAACAGAATTACTTTTTCTTTTTCTCATCTTAATGGTTTACATAATCTCAAACTTCTACAGATTCAATTTACAGATACCGCACTAACAAATCTGGCGAATATGTATGAATTATGACAAAACTGGTAAGCTTGCTGTGATGTGCTTGGCAAGAAATTCGGGTTGACGATTTTCAAACAATCAGGACTGCCTCCAGTCATCACCAACATAAATTGCTTGCTCCCCGAGCTCTTCTTCGATTCTAAGCAGCTGTACAGTGATTTGCAGTTGGTTCATGTCTAATGCTAGAAAAATAATGTTTTAGCATGCTCAAAATAAATAAATAAAAATAAATACTACATCCTCCGTGTCATTAAATGCCTTCTATTTTAGATAGTCCAAACTTAAGGTCCCAAAACTCATTCTACTTTAGATGGCCCAATAACAGTCTCACTTTTACATCTAATATCCATCCATTGATTGTCCAAATTTTTCTTTCGTGTTGAAACGTGGTGTTGATCTTGTCATACAAAAAAACTTGTAGTTTTATGGTACAACATAAAAATGGAGCATCTTTTAAGTAAAAAGTGAGAATATAAATTTAAAAAGTTTTTTGCAAAAAGCGAAAAAAAAATTTAAAAGAAAGAAACCGTTTTTCGCTTTCAAAAATGTTTTTGATGCTTTTCGCTGTTAGTACAGCAGGAAAAGCTAAACCAAGTTACTGCATAGGATCAAATCCCCTCTCTTTTGTCCATACTCTCTCTTCTCACAGTTTGAATTCATATCTCTCAAATACCTATTACCTAAATAAGTTTCTTTAGCAAGATGCCTAAACTTGTAGCTCAGTCTAAATGCATGCTCCCTCCGTCCCATAAAGATGTTTCCATTTGACTTTTGAAACAGTTTAAGGATATATTTTTCTTTCCATTACTATCCCCTAATGAACATAAGAATCACCAAAAGGGCCACTGATATTAACCCATCATCTACATCCTTTTCACTCAAATTTTGGAAATTTACTTAATTTAACCATTCAAATTTAGAAATGAGACTTTCTTTTCGGGATAAACAAAACTAGAAAGTAGGAACATTTTTATGGGACAAAGGGGGTATTAGAGAATAAAGTAATGTATGTGGGATGAAACAAACCTGGTTGTACTTGGCTAATCGCTCTCCTCGGCAAGGTGCACCTGCTTTTATCTGTCCAGTGGCAAGACCAACTGCCAGATCAGCTATGAATGAATCTTCAGTTTCCCCGCTTCTTTGGGATATCACAACCCCCCAATGGGCATCCTTTGCCATCTTAACTACTTCAATGGCTTCTGTCACAGACCCAATTTGATTCACCTGAATGCTGAAGAATATTATTTGCAGAATCTTACAGTACCGAAATCTAATCTTAAAAATAGCAGCCGATATCTCAAAATTAAAAGAAAATGATTATACTAGTCATGCTGTAAATAAACAGATAAACGCATGATAGGAATATCACTTGTTGACTCATGGGACGCTTGCTTGTATTAGATTATCTATTTGTTACGGATAAAATGTTACTCCGTACGTATATATGTTCACTACTATAATTAAGCGCTATCAAGTCTACGAAGTAATGCCATCCACCAACTTTCTCTCACTATCCTAGAAGAATAGCTGCCAAGAACTACCTCCTCTCAACAAAAGTCAAAACTGAAGTATCATGAACTACAAAACCTTGTAAGGTGAAAGAAATGCACATTCGTATATGCCATATTTCATATGTAGATCTAGGATCCCAAACGATTATCAGAGTTCTTGGAGTAAAATAGAAGTATAAATAACTCCCAAGTTATACGGGAAATCTGATTATGCAAGCCAAACCAGTTGTTTCCATCCTTTGACAATTGTCTTCACAAAAAAGTTGTCCCTAACTAGGCTCCAATTCGTAATTTCATCAGCAAAACATTCTCTTCTATGTACAAATTTGGTGCCCTAAAACCATCAGAATGACTTTGTGGATGATCCTTAGTTTGATAAAGATGACAAATACCATCACATAAATTACTAACTAGGAGAGATAAGCTATCGGCTGGGGGGGGTAGAGGGAAGAATAGTCAGACTACTGCATCTGACAATCTAATTAAATGTCAAGTAAGGATGTGTTTACTCCTAACAAAGAACGAACCAGTCAACGTCAGACCACTTGTCCGTAACAGTACTCAAGCAAATAAGTACTCCCTCTGTCCCTAAATGAATGTCAGTTTTTAAGAAATTTTTGTCCCAAAATGGATGTCATTTTTGGAAAAAAAACTGTCCCTAAATGTTTTTTAACCAAAAAAATTTCACTAGTCACTTTATACTCGCAAAACTAGATGTTTGGGAAGTGGAAAACAAGAATATATATGCATCTTTGCCATATAATTGTACAAAAATTAAACATTTCCAGAATGTCCCCTAAATGAAATTTCGACATTCATTTAGGGAAGGAGGGAGCAAGTGTTAGAGAGCCTAAAGAATTAAATAGCTGATCAGCAAAAACCTTGAGAAGAAGAGCATTGCAAGTATTTTCCTGTATGGCTCTCTCGATACGCTTGGGATTTGACATTAACAAGCCATCTCCAACAACCTGCATAAGGAATCCTCACTTTAGGGCGCTTCATATCAGATTGAAGAGCAGAAAAAAGGGGGGACTTCAATGGCCACCCAAATTGAAAAAACACTGATAAAGAGTGTAAAAAGAACCAGCACAAGTATGTCCTGAGCTACTTGATCAAATAAAGGAAATAATTAACCATTTCCATTTCCAATTCCAATTATTCTTTAATTTAAAAATGTAGAAGCACGATTGATGCACATGAATCTATTACTGGCCTTTTGATTTCTTGTATTACTCCTTATAGTTAAGGGTCTGTCTTAATTAAGATAAAATCGCGTTCAGTTATGAGTAATGTAACATTATACGAGTATGTTATTTCAGTTTTCATCATATGAGTATATACTCCCTCCGTCCCGCTACAAATTGCACACTTTCCTCATTGGGCGTCCCATTACAAATTGCACACTTCCTAAAATGGCAAAGAATCTTTACTATTCCCTCCACTCATTCTCTCTCCTACATTATTTTAATACTCACAACACCATTATAATTTACTATTCCCTCCACTCATTCTCTCTCCTATTTTACTTTTACACTCACAACATTTATATCATTATTTTTTTCCTTAATCCCCGCGCAAACAGTAACTGTGCAGTTTCAAGCGGGACGGAGGGAGTAGTTATATCGAGTTACAGTTACAAGGTTGGCTGAGGAAGAGACTAGGGATGGCAACGGGGCGGATACGGGGCGGGTTTGACCAAAACCGTACCCGCCCCTCAAAGAACCCCCCTTGTACCGAACCCGCCCCGCCCCGCCAACCGGAGAACCCGTATCCGCCCCGCCCCGCCCCGCACCACATGATTCAAACTGGGAAAAAAATGGAATAAAAAACAAATCCTTTGATTTTGTTCAGTTGTAAAGCTGGAATTCAAATACCATCGACACATTCAAAAACCATCAGCCATCGACACATTATGTGTTCTGCAGATATTTCAAAAGTTGGGGAATCACACTTACCTGGAAGACGTAGAAGCGGCGGAGGAAGACGTAGAAGCGGCGGCCGGAGGAGGTCGAGGAAGCGGCGGCCGGAGGAGGTCGAGGAAGCCGCGTCTTCTGGTCTGGATCGAATAGGTCGTGGAAGCGGTACCCGGAGGAGGTCGTGGTCGTGGAAGCTGCGGCCGGCGGAGTGGAATCGCCTGAGAGAGAAGCCGCATCATCTTCCTCTATTCTAACCCTAGAAATCGATTTGAGAATTGGGATTGAGATGATGAGAGAGAGAGTGAAGAAGCCCCGTGCGTATTATAAGCTGAGATGCAGGGGTAAGGGTATTAGGTAATAGGAGTAATTAAAATGGGTGAGGGGTATTATAGTAATTCCATATATATAATAGTATGCGGGGCGGGGCGGGGCGGGGCCCCGCGGGTTGAGGGGTGAAACCGAACCCGCCCCGTGACCCGCCGGGTTTTCAAAAAATGCTACCAAACCCGCCCCGCTACGGTGCGGATCATCCCGGATACGGATCGGGTTCGGACAAATTGCCATCCCCAGAAGAGACTTCCTATTACGAGATCCTGAACAAATTCTTTGATCTCACTTCTGTTTATACCATCAGAAGCCTAAGGATCCACCCAGCAATATAGGCAAGGGCACCCAATGGCCAACTATAACCAGCGACGATGAAACCTCTTTGACTGTGTAATCTCTTCAGTTGCTTATCATTTGGGTTTTGTACCTAATTACCGAAGTTAACTAAGGGAAGCCCTTTGGGGAAGTGGTAATATTTCCCTATGGTATTCCAGTAATCTTGATGTCACAGGTCTGACACTGACTCGGGTAGCCTCTCTGCTTGAAGGAAACTGATTGCAACCATTCCAGATCCCACAACGGGTTTAATTATGACCATCTTTGACTAAATAGAGATTGTGGCTTTTGCAAAGTGAAAGAATTGGAAAGAACATGCAACTATCAGCATTACACTAGGTTCCACATACTTCTAGAATTTTTGAAATTACTGAACAATAAACTGGTTCCTATTTCAGTTCCAAGTAACAACAACATATAAAAGTAGTTCTAGGCAGTAGATATTTCTTAAATAAAAGACAAGCATGCAGTAAAATCACTGTAAAGGGTGAAAGATTCATCTGATGGAATCAAGCTTCCAGTCAACAATGATTTTGACAGGGGGAAAATGTGATCCTGCGAGGGTTAATCTACAAACCTGGCAAATTCCAAGTCTGGAGAAAAACTTGACATGTTCCCAGTCCTCTTTGTCAAATGGGTCTTCAATAGACACGATTGGATAATCTAAGACCATTTTGTGAAAAAAGATAAAACAAATGAGGCATGTTCAATACAATATCATCCAATTTCTATACATATTTTAAGGAAATTGACAGAGGAGCACCATCAGATGCATTAGATATTTCTTCAATATACCTGCACAGAGTTGTTTGTAAATCTCAATCATATCCTCTCCTGACTTGAAATTTTGTCCCGACTTATTTGGAGATTTAAAATCTAAATCATACTTTGTACCTAACAACAGGAAGAATCAGACTATCAGAGTAACTACTCAACTCAGAAAATATTCAATCAAAAGTTGGAATTGATGCGTAAGACAGTTCCAATTTCAACCAGAAGAATGTAGTTGACCATATAAGCAATGCCCATTATTAAAAGAAAAATTGAGACTCCATCAGTTTAGAAAACCTGTGTAATTGGTCAGAAATTTTAGGCCCCATAACTAACTGATAAGAATTACACGAAATTTTAACAATCACAGGCCTAGGTAAACTTCTAGTTAACAAAATTTTGGAAACATCACATTATCTTAAACAAAATCTCTTTCTGATAACAGATATTCTTCTATATCTTAAATTGTATGGAACTATGCATATGTTACCTCTTAAACAAAACAAATACACAGAAGCACTTATGATGAAAATGATGAGTGACAAAGGTGGAATTAATTTAACCAATGAAATACTTAAACTTGCGATCTGAGTGGTTGTGACAAGAAGAAAAACAAATCATGAAATCAGAGTTCTTCATTTTAGTAAGGAAGTCACCTTCAGATGATGATATGTCTCGGAACCCATTTGCAATGCCTCTTCAAATCTTTTAGCTCCAATAGGGAGAATCATGATCTCCTGATCACAATCCAGTCACGATTGTCACAATAAAGAAATGTAATCACCACATGCAAAATAAAAGAAGTTATGACCAATTAATATAGGTCTAAACATTTGAAAATGACAAATCGAATGTAACATAGATTATGCAGAATGAAATAGCTACTCAAAATAAATACTGGAGAAGAAGCAAGAAAACTGACTACCCAATTCAAATCCTCCCTAATGTGATCGTCCTTGTATCAGCATTAAGGTCTATTTGAAGCTGAAGGATCCTGTCAAAGGGTAAAGTTTGAAAAATAAAAGTAGGTGAGGCAAGCAAGATAAACTAGCAAACTAGTCCGGGAGGAAAAAGAGCATGACTAGTAGTCTTGCATAAAATAATGCAAGCCTGTCCATGGATATGAACATTGGTCCAAACGTAGTTTACGTTTTCCTCAGAAAATACAGTAAACAAGAAAATAAGAAAGAAGCGATAAATCAGAATGAGTCAAGACTCAAGAGTGGAAAACCCTCCAATCCTTCTGGATATTGGTAACTGCACAAGAAAGTGTCCACAATAGAAGTCCACACGATCGGAACTCAAACAAGAAACTGGAAGGTTCATATATTTATCCGCTTGTTATTTATTCAGTAAAATAAACATATATGTCAAGCTTCTACATTCTACCAGCTGCTCTTAAACCCACATGGAGTATCGCAATCCAACCATTATATCCTAGTCTATATTTTATTCATACAGGACAAAAAAGAAAAAAGAAAAAAAAAACTCCACAAGCGGGAAGCTGCTGGTAAGAGTTTCTAGATATCACTATATTTTTTAGTGTCGCAAATTTCATCCAAAACAGATAACAATGCAGACAGATGACAGAGAACTAAAACAGAAGCTTGCCTGTATAGGCAGATTGTTCCCAGCATGTTTTCCACCACAAATAAGAGTGAAGGCAGGAACAGGAAGAATAAGGCTGGCTATGCCAGAATTATCAGCAATGTATTTGTAAAGTGGAACCTGGAAATTTGAGTTCAAGAGAGAAGATATATGGGGGGTGGAAAGAAAAGAAGAGATTCTTAGTGATGTGATATCAAGTAATATGGGTTTAAAATACCAATATGGAAATGAAGTGACATACCTCTTTTTCAGCTGCTCCAGCTTTGCATGCAGCAATGGACACAGCTAAAATCGTATTTGCTCCAAGTTCACCCTAGAAAGTAGTAAGAGAAAAGTTTATACCGGGATATATTACAACCGAGGATTTCCTTCCTAAGAAAGAGGAATATAAATTATTGACAAAACAAATTACAGAGACGTGTATTGATAGACTAAAGTCGCACGCCTACAAATTAACCAAAGACTTGGCCACAATAATGTAGCTAGAGCAAGTCCAGGATCGAACACGAAGAACGGTTATAAGTTCGCACAATTGTCACTTGACAAGATTGGAGGTCTAAGATTGATTTTGATTACTTCCTAAGACGGGAATAAAAACTAGATTGTAAACAAATAAAGGAAAGCACTTTGGATTGATTAATATCCCCGTCTATGACTCTATCATTCAAATATCATCGGTCAATTCTTTTCAATTTTTATCCTATTCACTCGATCACGAGATGTATTTCAATCTCTATCTCTTTCTTTAATATTAGTTAATAGCAGTGACACACTCACTAATAACCCTAATCAATATTCAAACCTAACTGACACAGTCTAGATTCAAAATACCAATTGATTAACGATTTAAGAGATGAAGATCGAGAACACTTTCTAATGTTATTTCAATTAGATAATTGTTTATTTTCTCCTAATTCACAATCCACCATGACACATGCATGGACTATAAAGATGCTACTTGTGAAACCCTGAATTGACACAATCGTAAGGGATTCTAGCAATAAATCAATAAAAAGGATTTAACAATTGACCTAATTGCAAAACTCTAGAAATCAATTTAATCAATCAAGAACAAGAGAAAATATAAATAGGATAAAAGAGATGAAAATAAATTAACCTCAATTGAAATCAAGAACGGTTCCAATAGTTAAATCCAAAGCAAAGGAAATTAATTCTCCATGAAAATAATAATCTCTAAAAGAAAGTAAAAGTTGGAACCCTAATAATATTTTAAAAGGAAGTATTTATACTCCACCCTAAAAACCTAAATCCAAAAGCAAAAGAAAATATAAAAGAAAAGGAAACGAAAATTAAAAAACTTAAACGAAAAGTAAACAGCAAAAGCGAAGTGGATGGTGACGTTGCCTTGGATTCGATTCGCAGTCGTGGCACGACTCGTGCTTAATTTTCTACTCGTGCTGAACAGTAGCACGAGTCGTGCACATGGGTACTAGTCGTGCCTTCTTGGTCCATAATTCCATTGGATTCGATTCGCATTTGCGCTTTGGTCACTATACTTTTCAGCTTTGCACTTTAGTCCTTCAAGTTTTCAGATTTGCAGTTTGGCCCCTGAACTTTATAATTCCAATTTACTCCCCAATTTTTCATAATTGTAGTTTGGTCACTGGATTTCTCAGATTTCTGCAAAACAGTCCTCAGCTTCACAATCTTGATCCCTTTTAGGGTCCGCTCCCGAGTTTTAAAGGAAGAGAAAAAAAAGGAAGAGGAGAGAAAAGAAGAGAAGGGAAAAGAAAAGAAGGGGAGGGAATTTAATATTTTCAAGACATGCTCCTAAGTTAGGAAGGAAGAGGAAGGAAATTAAAGTAAATTACATTTATACCCTTAATGAAAATGAAAGAGGAAAGAATGTTATATTTGAAGGGTAAAATAGATATAGCAAAAAGATTTGTTAACGAAATTTTCTTTCCTTCCAATTCCTCCCACTTTTGGAAGGAAAGTGTAGGAGGGAAAATTCATAAAATTTTCCTTTCCTTTCCTTCCACTTCTTCCCTTAAAAAACTCTGGATCACACCTTGGGAGGAAAATTTATTAGATTTCCTCCCACTTCCTTTCCTTTCTCTCATTTTTTGAACTCGGGAGCACACCCTTAGGCTTGACTTTTGCTTCTTGAAAATATTACATCCGAATATGAAATAAAACAACTTAAATACCCTCGGATTACAATAAAATCTCATTTAACATATTATCCCAAAACTACATCAAAACTAAACTAAATACATCAGAATATGGATAATATGCCAAGGAAAAGAGGGAATTACATATGATAAAATTCACCACATCATGTACTAAATAAACAAGTCATCTAACTGGAAAAGCTTCCAATAATATACAGGAAAGTTGCATCATAACAGCTAACATTCTTGGCAAGAGAGCCCAAGTGTTGGAGCTGTGATAAACTATTATATGAACGAATAATGCATTTTTTTACATTGAATAGGGGAAAAATGGCATAAACTTCTAGAACATGGACTGGCCCTTAAAATTCCATAATTAATAAAGCAAAAAGAAGAGCCCCCCATGTGGTTTCTCCATTGTGCGGATAACCCCCTCTGCTTCAATATTAGGCACATGAACACCTGTCGTTGAAAAAATGTTGCAAACATCTAAAATGTGGCATAAAACTCTCTGTCATTCTCCATTGCGTGGTACACGCTTGTCATATTATAATGATTTGTGCACCCAAAACAACTAGCTGTGAGTATATTTAACCTCATTAAAAGCATACCATTAACTACAAGTCTTCGAAACCCACTACTTTCTGACGTAGTTCTACAACCCCCTCCCCATTGACTTTACCTGACTCTAAACAATGCTACGTTAAACTATTACGTATCCACCATTGTCAAACATATGTGCTATATCAGATGCTTAAATTGAGCAAAGTGTAACACACACGGGTAAACATCTAAATGCGCATGTGAAGATTTTGCCTCAATCGCCAGCTAATACAAGTCATAAGGAAGAGAACGAAAAATAACCTTCTTCTCCGTCTTGTCTAAATCTGTCATGGCCTGATCAATTTGGCTCTGAAGGGTTGGATCCATACCAATTAAGGCTTCAGATATTTTCTCATTGATATTCCTAACAGCTCTGCTAACACCGTTTCCAAGATATGTTCCCTTGTCGCCGTCACGTAGTTCAATAGCCTCATACCTGGAGTTAATAAGAATTACAGTCACATGACATCTTGTAACACAAAAATCTTTTTGTCACCAGATAAACAAATAGACAACATATAAGAAGTCGAGTACACTACACATATAACCCTTTAAAGATGGGTAGGAAAACTGATGGATAGAGGCGATCAAAAACTTTCACCAGCATAAGGTCATCACATTGAGAAGTTACATATCATCTTTTTAAGCAGCTGCTGGATAGAAGTCTCAAGTCTGAAAGCATCCATGGTTTCTGTGTCACTTGTGCAAAGACTATGGTAGAGACGTCATTAAAGAAGCTAGAACCCAGGAAGTTGCAGTATGTCCAGCAGACTTACTTAGTAAACAGAGGTGCTAACATACATATAAAGGTCTCAGCTACACAAACAGAATTCCTAGTTTGCAGGATAATGCATATACCACTGCGTTTAGCAACTTTATTTACTTCTACTGTCTATCTTTTAGCCCTAAGAGCACCCTGGTTCAGCTTTGGACTCGACCTCTTCGTCTACGCTACTTTAATTGGCCCCCTGGTCTATGCCCCCCACAGCTTGTGATGCCTATACAAAGTTGTAAGCCACAGTTTCACCCAATGACGCAACACCAATGAGGAAAACCTCAACCATCCACTCGAGGAAGCCCTACAAAACTTATCATTTCCAATGGTTCACTTCAAATAACGCATCCAGAGATATACCCAGGTTCATAGTTGTCAAAGGCGAGAGGCGGGCGAGATGTACTTGGAAAAGGCGAAAGGCAGGCGGCAAAAAAGCGAGCAAGGTGGAAAATAGAACAAAAAATTAGTAAAAGAATAGAATATATATATATATATAAATGCGCAACACATAAACAAAGCATAAAACATGTTATGAACAAGAATAAAACATTAAATAAATGTCATAATTCCACATATAATAGTATCATAATATCTCAAAAGTAAGAATTCTAAGACAAAAGGAGCATGAATTTAAATCATGACATTCAGATTAACAAAATAAGTACTAGTTTAAGCAAGTGAAATAAACTTAAGTCACTTAAACATTATCGAGAAAAGAAATTAAGTTCTAAAGTCATGCAAAAGTAAATGAAAATTTGACGAACATGGAACTGGAAAAAATGCAAAAAGGCAAGAGGCGGGGGGCAAAAAGACGAGCAAGGTGTACGCCTCGTGAAGAAAGGCGCACATCCGCCTGCTTGGCTACAACAAGGCCACTGACCCCCCAAGGCGCCAAAAGGCGAGGCGGATATGTCCAAGGTTCAAGGGTAAATAGATCCAAACAAGTCAACACAGATCAATTGAAATAAACAAACAATCAAGTTTCCTAGAACAGGTGTAAAGAGCCTCTCAATGATAATAGATAGTGCTATGATATTAGAATGTACTTGTACTGGCTCGCATGAAAAATGGGGTAATTGCATTGCAGATATGTCCCAAACTTCTTTAACAATATAACGAGTGGGCCTAATTCAACTATGTGTGTACACCTCATCTAATTGATTCAGATTTTATTCCAATCTCTATGCAAACTCCGAAAGTGAAAGTTATTTACCAAACACTATTGACGATTGTCAGTCTACTTTATTGTTACTTTCCCTTCATAATTCATCTTAGTTTCTATCTCCAACGTTCTTGGTCCTAATTTCAGCTTCAACAAACACGATCAGAATACTATTAGAGGACCAAGGTAGACATCACTCACCTAAAACTTACTGAGTCTTTTTAAAGCAGGGAAGCGGCATCTCCTAAGGTAGTTCAAAACATATAAAGCATTATGTAGATGTGACATTTCATTTTTTAATTTACTTGAAAACAAATCAAAATTGACAATAATTTCAGGAGTGAGGCAGTAAGGAGTACTTCGAATGAAAACAATTTTAAATGTGCTCGTAATTCTACCCTTCTGTCTGAACTTGCTTAGCTCTTAGAGAAACAACTTATATTTAGATTTATAAAAATATAAAAGGAAGATGATGATGACGAAGAAGAATAAGAAGACAAAAACCTATCAAACATACAGATACAACATTACACTCCTAATTTAAAAGAAGCTACAACTTCCATCTGAATTGTATATCCCTGAGGATTATACAAGGTGATTTTCTGCTTATACTTCAAACCTGTATAAAAAAAATTATGTAGTGTTTAGCAACATGGAGACCAAGCTATAGAGCTGGAATTTGGTTCCCTCAATTCATACTTAGACCTCAATCTGCTTGAAACTCCAATTCTAAATTCCATGCTGACAAACATAGACTCAACAAATGACTACAGTCAGATCCAACATTCACTGTATTATTCATTTAGCTCTTTCCTCCAACTAACATAAACACTTCATATAGCAACTTACGTCAAAACAAAAAAAGGCTTCAACAAGCTTACTGTCAAGTTTACCGCTAGCTGATGGATATGGGCCCAAAAATGAATATCAAACCTTAATACTCCCCTCACATGTGACCCGAGCACACCAGGAGAGTGAACACGTGGTGCAATTGTGCACAATCAATTCATGTAAACAAGTGCAAGCGGGATATTCGAACCCATGACCTTGCCCAACCAGGGCTCAGATACCATGTCAAGTTTACCACTGATCCAAAAGCTTAAGCTGATGGATAGAGGCCCAACAATGAATATCGACACTTAATACTTATCGACTTAATCATTACATTTTCATGAATATAATCCACAATTAAAATTCTAAAAGCCAATTGCTGAAAAACAGAAAGCTTACATTCCAGAAGAAGCACCACTTGGAGCAGAAGCACGGAAAACGCCTTTGTTAGTGTACAAATCAACTTCCACTGTTGGAATCCCCCCGCTATCAAGTATCTGCCTAGCTGTTACCTTTGTTATCACAGACGGAACCGCTTTCTTCATATGTTTAGACTGTAAATATACATATACATCAAATTCAATACATTCACGAACAAACAGCTATGCATTTCCACCTCATTACTCCGTATGGCATAGAAATGTTGGAAAAATTGGGTGTATTTAAAAAAATAGCTTTGAAAAAGAAAACGGGACGGAAAAATTATTTCTCTAAAATAAAATAAGTCGAGGCAAGAGTTTGACTCTTTTTCCGTAAGACAATATTGCCCGTATACGAGTGCTCACGGTCTACGGCAATTGTCCCCAAGATACAACGACTTTCGGAATTTCAGATTGCAGCACAACAACTCTGAAACTATCGGGCGAACTACTGAATACTCGGGATTTTCTTGGACTCGAAAGTAAGACTTCTGAATGCTAGGATGCTTTAGAGAATAGAATGCTTGAATGATTTGGATGGGAATGAAATGAGGAGGAGGGGGCTATTTATAGTTATTGAAGAGATGGGGTATCTATTGAAAATAGACATAAATTGCACCCGTTAAATCTGGACCGTTGGATCTAAGCAAATTGGATGGAGGAGATCTGCTGGGTCGACCCTAGCAGCCTTGACCCGCCTCTTCCAATAGACACGGGTCGCCCCATGTCTTTTCAAGAACCATCACAACCCAAATGCTCCAACCGGATCCGCCGGCCCAACTGCCATTCGGCCCAACCCAAGCGGCCCAAACCAAGCCACCCCACCTTGTTGAACCTGCCTCGGCCCAAACCATCCCAAGCATCCGCCGGCCCAATCCAGCCGAGCCACACCCATTTGAACCGCACCGAGCCGAATTCCGTCAAAAGTTTAAGGCTCCTCAGCTCCCAGCGAAGTGCAAAGTGCGCCCTAAACCGCCCTTCGCGCGCTTCGCGGGTTAAGGGTCCAATTTGAGCTTGAACAAAACTAGCTCAATAGCCCACTTGGATGCATGGTTTGCCCAATGGTCCAACTAGGTTGGCCCAAGGAGATCAACTTGATATCTCCTTCCTTGGATGCTCACATTAATAAAGTGGAGTAACTTCCCTTTTCCTAGCAATGTGGGATATGGTTTTTCCATTCCAACTTCTCTTCAATTAACAACATTAAGTTGCTCACTTTAACCATTAATTTCTCATTCACCCGAAATTGGTTTTGAGAAAATATACCATTTTAATCTACACTAAATGTAGATTAATTATTTGCAACTTATTTCTATTTTTACAAAATAGAAACTTCTAGAAACTTGGTCAAATATTGGTCAAACGCCAATAATACTACCAATTTCTAACAATCCCCCACATGAATGAAATTAATGCATGAATGCAGACTTTCAAGAAAATCCCGACGAACGGTTACCGCATCGGGGTAGGTAGCTTTCGGCTTTGAACCATCCCTAGTAAGATGCTATCGGATTTACTTGCTGTTCAGTGAACGCGATGTCTTGAACTGATCAGCGTTTTGTGTAAACCAAGACAATAACATTTACACGATAACAATTCTGATATCTTTCGTTCTCACGTTGTGTCCAATTTGGCCCTGGACCATATCTTGGATTCATAAGTGTTTTCTATTAGAAGGGCCAAACTTTTTCACTTATATAGGTGATCTCCTATAAGGAGTAACCTGCAATACTCCACCTTTGTTAAGGTATAGGAATCATTAAAAGCTTTAAAGCTTACCCTCACCACACGTCGGCCAGGTTTCTTGCGCGGGCGCCTGCGAGAATGGGTTTTTAAGAAGTTTCAAGTGTGCTTTACTAGAATATCCATAACTTAGTTGTCTCATTGAACCATGTTTGTGGGATCTCCACTCATCATGGTTGAGTTACCGCTATAGACTTCTTTTATTGTGTGGGTTTTAACCCCATTCCCTTCTTGCATTGTACATTTGATCTCTGTTTATTCCTTTCGTAAACGGATCCGCTATATTTTCTTTTGACTTTACATAGTCGATGGAAATTATTCCATTAGAGATCAATTGTCTTCTTGTATTATGCCTCCTCCGTATGTGTCGCGACTTTCCGTTGTACATACGGCTTTTAGCTCTTCCGATAGGCGACATGCTTTGTCACAATGTACCATGACAGAGGAGCTGGCTTATACCCATGGAATATCCTCTAGAAAATTTCGAGCCATTCGGCTTCTTCTCCAAACCTTATCTAAGGCTATAAACTCGATTCCATTGTGGAACGAGCTATACACGTTTGTTTAGAGGATTTCCAAGACACGGCTCCACCACCAATGGTAAATACATACCCACTTGTGGATTTTGAGTCTTTTGTGTACGATATCCAATTTGCGTCACTGTATCCTTCCAATACATTTGGATATCTCGTATAATGTAATCCATGGTTTATGGTATGCTTTAAATACCTAAGCACTCTTGTTAGTGCTTTCCAATGTTCGATATTTGGATTACTCGTGAATCTACTCGGTTTACTAAGCGAGTATGCTATGTCCGTCGAGTACGGTTTGTTAAGTACATCAAACTTCCTATCACTCGAGCATAATTTAATTGAGATCTTGGGTCACTTTTATTTTTGGCTAAATGTAGACTTAGATCTACCGGAGTTTTAGCGGAGGCGGTCGAACGCTTCGAATTTCTTAAGCACATTCTCGATGTAATGAGATTGTGATAAGACAATTCCGTTATACGTCCTAGAGATCTTTATCCCTAGAATAACATCTCGCTTGACCCCGGATCGTCGTATCAAAGTTCTTCTTTAACATCTTTTTGGTTTTCATGATTATATCATGATTACTTCCAAATGATTAACATGTCATCCACGTATAGACATACAATCACATATTCATCGGGTGTGCCTTTAATGTATACACATTTGTCACACTCATTTATTTTGAACCCGTTCGACAACATGGTTCGGTCAAACTTCTCGTGCCATTGTTTTGGTGCTTGTTTAAGACCGTCTGATGATTTGACAAGTTCTGAGACCTTTTGTTCTTGTCCGTGTGCAACGAACCCTTCGGGTTGTTGCATATAAATCTCCTCATCTAATTCTCCATTTAGAAAGGCCGTTTTCACATCCATTTGATGTATCTCAAGGTTATGCGCAGGCCGCAATAGCAATGAGAACACGAATGGATGTGATCCTGTTACGAGGAGAATACGTATCAAAGAAGTCATATCCTTCTCTTTGTTTGAACCCTTGAGCTACCAATCTAGCTTTGTACTTGTCAATAGTTCCATCGCTTTGTACTTCCTTTTAAGGATCCATTTGCAACCCAACGGTTTGCATCCTGGAGGAAGATCTACTATCTCCCAAGTATGATTTTGCATGATGGACTCAATTTCACTATTGATAGCTTCTTTCCGCAGAGGAGCTTACGGACTAGACAAAGATTCTTGCAATGTCCTTGGTTCATCATCTAACATGTAAGTTAGAAAGTCCGACCAAAGGTCTTAGCTACCTTTGTCCTCTTACTTCGTCTTGGCTCTTCATCTTCTTGAGAAGAACCAATAGCCGTATCATAAGTTCTTTTGTTTGAACTTGCTTCATTCTTTTCCTTACATGGAAATTTAGTTTCAAAGAATACTGCATTCCTTGATTCTATAGTCATTCCTGCCGTTATATCAGGAATTTCAGACTTGTGTACTAAGAATCGATATGCACTACTATTGTTTGCATATCCAATGAAAATGCAATCAATGGTTTTGGGTCCTATCCACACTTGTTTAGGTTTAGGTATTTCTACCTTTGCTAGGCACCCCCACACTTTAAGATAATTGTAGGAAGGCTTTCTTCCATTCCATAATTCATATGGAGTTTTATCTTTATTCTTGTGTGGTAACTTGTTAAGAATGTAGTTAGCTGAAAGGATTGCTTCCCCCCACAAGTTGTCGGGTAAGCCCGAGCTGATCAACATTGTGTTCATCATCTCCTTAAGAGTTCGATTTTTCTTTTCAGCGACTCCATTTGATTGAGGTGTGTAAGGAGCAGTCGTTTGATGAATAATCAAATATTTTCAAACGGTGCTACATACTCTCCACCTCTATCACTACGAATCTTCTTAATTGTTACATTAAGTTGATTCTCAACTTCATTCTTATGTCCTTTGAAAGCTTCTAAAGCTTCATCTTTGCTTCTCAAAAGATACACATGACAATATCTAGTGCAATCATCAATGAACGTTATAAAATACTTCTTCCCACCTCTAGTCTGCACAAGTTTTAAATCACATATGTCCGTATGGACTAATTCTAGAGGGGTAGTATTTCTTTCAATAGTGGGGAAGGGTGACTTCGTCAATTTTGCTTCCACACAAATTTCACACTTATTTTCTGAATCAAATTTCATTTTCGGAAGTAAATTTAAATTTACTAACCTACGTAATGAATTTAGATTCACATGTCCTAATCTATCATGCCATAAATTAGAACACTCAGACAAATAAGCAACATCTTTATTCTTCGCCTCAGGGCGGAACACGTTCATTACATTCATTTTAAAGAGTCCTTTATCAAGGTACCCTTTGCCTATAAATTGACCCATCTTGGTCAATATAAAGTTATCGGACTCAAATACTAGCCTAAATCCGACCTTGTTCAATAACGGGCCAGAGACCAAGTTTTTACGGATGTCTGGGACATGCAGAACATCCATTAAGGTGAGTTCTTTGCCGGATGTCATTTTCAGCACCACCTTGCCGAGTCCAACCACGTTAGAAGTTGCAGAATTTCCCATGTACAACTTCCTTCCACTGCAGGGAACATAAGATGAGAAACTTTCTCGATCTGCACAGATGTGGCGCGTTGCTCCGGTATCAATCTACCATTTCCTTGGGTTATCGTCCAATTTCGCAAGATTGGCTTCAAACATTACGGCGGACAGATCAAGCTCTGACAGGTCTAATGGGACAGTCCTGTCTTCTACCACATTTGCTTGAGGACGGTTGCCATTTTGGTTGTTTGTTTTGGGATGCCGACAGTCTCTAGCCTTATGGCCAGGTTTGCCGCAGTTGTAACAACCTCCCTTGAACTTCTTGGCATTTGTGTTCCCCTTTTTAGCATTCCCAGTAGCCTTCCTCTTCTTGCTGGTACTTGCTTCAGCCAAGTTCACTTTTGCCTCTACTGATGTAGTCCTGCCGCTCTTGCTTTCGGATTTTCGGTTGTCTTCCTCAATCCTTAGCCTCACGATCAGGTCCTCGAGCATCATTTCCTTTCTCTTGTGCTTGAGGTACATCTTGAAATCTTTCCATAGAGGCGGTAGCTTCTCTATAATGGCAGCT
This sequence comes from Adenophora triphylla var. japonica, assembly GCA_022495995.1. Taxonomy (NCBI): domain Eukaryota; kingdom Viridiplantae; phylum Streptophyta; class Magnoliopsida; order Asterales; family Campanulaceae; genus Adenophora; species Adenophora triphylla. Next base: position 287,858 of record JAFEMH010001061.1, read on the forward strand.
ACTTGGAAAGATTTCCCGAGTTGCATTCCTTCTGCAATAATGATGTCGGCAATGATCAGTTGCAACTCACGTAATTGATCCATTCTGATTCGGGAATCGGCCGTCTTGAAGTCAGGAATCGGCGACAGTAAATTTCTTAGTGCCGGCGTCTTCCGTTTTATACTTCTTTTCAAGAGATTCCCAAAGCTCTCTTGCAGTCTTTATGCCACAGTACACATTGTACAGGCATCATCTAACCCATTTAGAATATAATTGTGACACATGAAATCGCTATGATTCCATGCGTCCAATGCTATTCTAGCTTGTGGGTCACCTTCATCTTCGGGGACCGTTGGCGGTGATTCTCGCAAGAACCGCGCCAAACTCAGGGTGGTTAGGTAGAACAACATCTTCTGCTGCCACCTTTTGAAATCTGTACCGGTGAATTTTGCCGATTTCTCTGCATGGGTATGGAGGGGAGCAGCAGGAGTTGGGTTAGGAGTATGGACGGAAGGTACAGAAGTTCCCGAGCCAGGGGGAGGAGTAGGAGCGGAGGTGGAGTCGGATGCCATTATTTAAACACACAAAATATTGTCTTACGATTGTTGGAAAAATTGGGTGTATTTAAAAAAATAGCTTTGAAAAAGAAAACGGGACGGAAAAATTATTTCTCTAAAATAAAATAAGTCGAGGCAAGAGTTTGACTCTTTTTCCGTAAGACAATATTGCCCCGTATACGAGTGCTCACGGTCTACGGCAATTGTCCCCAAGATACAACGACTTTCGGAATTTCGGATCGGCCTGACAACAACTCTGAAACTATCGGGCGAACTACTGAATACTCGGGATTTTCTTGGACTCGAAAGTAAGACTTCTGAATGCTAGGATGCTTTAGAGAATAGAATGCTTGAATGATTTGGATGGGAATGAAATGAGGAGGAGGGGGCTATTTATAGTTATTGAAGAGATGGGGTGTCTATTGGGAATAGACACAAATTGCACCCGTTAAATCTGGACCGTTGGAACTAAGCAAATTGGATGGAGGAGATCTGCTGGGTCGACCCTAGCAGCCTTGACCCGCCTCTTCCAATAGACACGAGTCGCCCCATGTCTTTTCAAGAACCATCACAACCCAAATGCTCCAACCGGATCCGCCAGCCCAACTGACATTCGGCCCAACCCAAGCGGCCCAAACCAAGCCACCCCACCTTGCTGAACCTGCCTCGGCCCAAACCATCCCAAGCATCCGCCGGCCCAATCCAGCCGAGCCACACCCATTTGAACCGCACCGAGCCGAATTTCGTCAAAAGTTTAAGGCTCCTCAACTCCCAGCGAAGTGCAAAGTGCGCCCTAAACCGCCCATTCCGCGCTTCGCGGGTTAAGGGTCCAATTTGAGCTTGAACAAAACTAGCTCAATAGCCCACTTGAATACATGGTTTGCCCAATGGTCCAACTAGGTTGGCCTAAGAAGATCAACTTGATATCTCCTACCTTGGATGCTCACATTAATAAAGTGGAGTAACTTCCCTTTTCCTAGCAATGTGGGATATGGCTTTTCCATTCCAACTTCTCTTCAATTAACAACATTAAGTTGCTCACTTTAACCATTAATTTCTCATTCACCTGAAATTGGTTTTGAGAAAATATACCATTTTAATCTACACTAAATGTAGATTAATTATTTACAACTTATTTCTATTTTTACAAAATAGAAACTTCTAGAAACTTGGTCAAATATTGGTCAAACGCCAATAATACTACCAATTTCTAACAAGAAACAAGTTGAAGTAAAGTAGAGAAGCTCACAATGAATAGAACGGGATCGGAAGTTTTGGCCCTGACGGCGGCATTGACTGCGTCTTCAATTTTCCGGGAGAGCAAATGCTTGTCGAGATAATCTTGCACCGACATTGTGATTCAGCTAACTGTGTGTTGAATTCAAGCAACAAAAGTTCGATTGATTGATTGATTGGGTTGTTGATTGTGAAAAATTACTGAGATCGGATTGAATCAACTCAATGAAGATTGCAATGAAGCCCTAAAAAGGTTGCAACCTAATGATTTCAAACTACTTGAAGTTGGTCGAGGGATTGGATAATCGGATTCGCAGTTTGGCTGATTTGGAAATGGAGACATCCCCCAACCATGACTATATGACTTTTTCATTTTTTTTTTATTTATTTTTTTTATTATTATTATTTTTATTACCCAGGTTCCCCGGCTTTGTCGGATCACTCCTGAACCATCAGGTACCGGCCCCTCATTATGCTGGCGAAGGTAAATCACGGAATATGCCCTATATAGCCAGGGTGGCAGCACCCCTTATACTCCTGGCCCCAAGGGAGCCCTCCTACAAGGCATTCACACTCTTACTACACTAAATGACTGCTCCAGCTGGTCCTGTCGAGGCAATTACATCACTCTCACAACACCAAATGGCTGCTCCAGTGCTCCTGCCAAGATTTGAACTTCCAACACTGAGGTTGCAAGCCCAGCAGTGCTGCTTCCTTAACTGCACGCATGTGCCCCGGGGGGCTCCTAAGGACCCTGAAACTCAAGGTAGGAATTAAACCACAATGATTTCCCTTGGGGGGAATCGAACCGGTGACCTCCCCTTCGGAAAGCCACCATGATACCACAAGGCCAAGGCCCATTAGGTGACTTTTTCATTTTTTGTTTTGACAGGTGCCAAGCTTTATATTGACCAATTAGAGGGTGACACATGTCAAATTTTTAAAATTAATTTTTTCAACAAAAATTGCAATTAATATATAAAAAATAATAAAAATACAAGAATATTGAAAAAACTACCATTATTAATATTTTATCACTCTCTATAATTAAAAATAAAATATATTAATAAAATAATTAATTATAATTAAATTTATAATTAATCATTTATATAGTACAATAATTAATAATTATATATGGTTAGACGTGTCCAAAATCTAATCGAAACCGGCTAATCGGAGGTTAAAAACCGGTCAACTAACCGGCCAAAACCATTAACCGGATTAACCGTAACCGGCTTAATCGAAACCGGCGGTTAACCGGTTCGGTTAAGGTTAAGGTTTTTTCAAACCGTCTAACCGGCGGTTATAACCGTCGGTTATTTAATCGGTTATAACCGTTTAAATAACCGGCAGTTATAACCGCCTTAACCGGCCAAATTCAAAATACTCCCAAAGGCCGGCACCTTCTGTACTCGTGGGCGGCCGCTGAGCCATGCATGGGCGACCGCCGAGACAGGCACTGGAACTCCCCAACGGCTATTTTAAAAAAAGTTAAGTTTTATTTCTTTCAAAATTCATAACTTTTTATTTCTTTAAAAAAATCATAACTTTTTTTATATAATTTTTTGCAAAAAATGTATGTAGTAAACAAAAGTCTAAAATGGTCTTCTTTATCCAAAAAAAAAAAAAAGTTAACTTTTTTATAGAACTAGTTAAAAATCTGTTAAAAAGTTAACTGTTTTCTCCAAAAAAAATGTTAAAAACTATTTTTAAAAGAAATATTTCTCAAATAGCTTTGCTTAACCAAAAAACAAATAGATTAAAAAAATGTTAAAAAATCTGTTAAACACACTTTCCGTTAAAATTTCATTTATTTAAAAATTCTTAACTTTTTTTATATAACTTTTTCCAAAAAAAAATCACTAATATCTAACATCTCAAATAGTATTCTTTATTCAAAAAAAAAAAAAAGGGATATACAGTACAAAAGTTAACATAAACTGTTAATTATTCCGTTAAAAGGACTAATATGAAAAAAAGGCCTTCAATTTTAACCGTGTTAACCGTATAACCGTAACAGTTAGTACACGGTTAACGGTTAGGTTACGGTTAAGACTTAACAGATTTTTTAACCGGCGGTAATAACCGTTAACCGCCAGTTTTAACCGGATGGTCTCAATACGGTATAACCGGTTAAAAAATGTTATTACCTTATATTAGAGCTCCCCCTTCCCCTGTCGCTAGGGCGAGGGCTGCCTCTCTCTCCTTTCCACCTCTAGTATACCGTATTGAGCTCAAACTTACCATAAATTCAATCAAGTCGTTTGAGATCAATACGATATGGTATACCGTATCAATATCGATCAAGTATAGCATGAAGAAGCTACAGTATTCCTCCTTCGGGGGAGCGGCTGCCTGATCTAAGTCTAGGGTCCATTTCTCCTCCACTGGCAGCCGTCTCCCTTTACCTAGTCAATTAGCAATTTCTAAAACATAAGTAAATTTCTGCCAACATCTACGAAATTGTTAATTGACGTACACTTGTTGTGAGGCATCGCCGATTGAGATGATCCTGTAAAGGGATGTGAATTGTTGTGAGCCACCTGGCGATTGAGGAGTGACGAGCGTGCACGCGACTCATAGTTTGGTAAACAAGATAGGAAGTTCCCTTGCCCGGAACTGACTATCGATAGGTAAGTTTATAAGTATTTTATAAGTTCATATAAGAATTATATGAAAAATAAGTACAGTTAAGCCATAGAGGAGGTCTAAATGTATGATTACCTTGGAGGTATATTATTCACGTGTTATAGCCTCCTCTAGGGCCCATAGAGAGAGGATTGGGGTTAGCTCAAGAGCATATCGGGGCCCTAGCATGGCCTGTAAGGCCTCTATGGGCCCCTCTAACCGCTATAAAAGACTTCTCGCGGGTAATACTATGTGTGTGCTTCTTTCCTAATCTCTTTCTTAATCTCTTTCTTATAAACTACTCCCTCCGTCCCGCCCGAAGTGTCTCAAAATGAGATCGGTGCGGGAATTAAGGAAAGTGAGATAAGATAGAGAAAAAGGTTAAATGTTGCGAGTATGAAAAATTAAATAGGAGAGAGAATGAGTGGGAAGAATAGTTAGGAGAGAGAATGTTGTGAGTGTAAAAGTAAAGCAGGAGAGAGAATGAGTGGGGTAGGAAGAGTATAAAAATAATAAAAACTTTCCATTTTGGGATTGAGACACTTTAAATGGGACGCCCAAAAAGGAAAGTTGAGACACTTCGAGTGAGACGGAGGGAGTACTTTTTTTCTTTCTTATTTACTTTCTTTCTTATAAACTACTTGTTATCTTATTTCCTAATATCGTCTATATATATAAGTAATAAATGTAATATAAATTAGTAGGAAAGAGAAAATATGGTGGGATATAATAAAAAGTAGGAGAGAGAAACTGATGACTTTTGTCATGAATGGGGATAAAATTGTTTGGAGTTGTATTATTGATGACTGATGACGTGGAGCTGAGTTGGAGAAGAGAGAGATGGCTTTGAAGTTTCATGACTGCGGACGCTCTTAAATTACGAGTGCAGTTCTAGCTGTTAGCACGTCATACAGCCACAGCTACTAAACCATGTACCCAGGAAAAATAAAATGAAACCGTGTTATATTAATGTCTTAATCCCATATATTGGGTTAGTGTGACTTGATATATAATTAAGAATAGAAAAATGTCTACTTTAAAAATATAGAAAAATACACGCATTATTATGATTGAAGATGTAAACATATAACATCAAATTTATTTTTAACATTAATCTTGATAATATTTACTTACCCTCTTCTTCCACGCGTCTCTCATCCTCTTCAAAATTTGGCACCTCACATGCGAGTTCGTATTGATGCGAGCAGCCCAAATTTGACCACATCTCTCGCTTTTGAGCTTGATTGATGAGATGCATTTTGTGTTAAGTGGGATCCATAATTATCAAATTAATTTTGGCCAAAGAAAGAATATGAGAGCCGTGGAGGATTCGAAATTGTTGCAGCAAGGGCTGCTCGCGTATTATGGCTCATCAGTTTGATCTCGATAGTTGGCACAATTTTGGGCATCACATTTATTTTTATACAAAGTGATCAAACTGCTTTTCATCTCCTTCAAAAGAATCTTTTTATTTCTTCATATCTTGTTGAACTGTGTTTTAAACCATTTTATTCCTCTTTACTCAAACCTCAATAGATATGTCATTACATCCTACTACTTCTTAAATCTCTTTTTTTTTCATTACCATTTTCATTGTACCCTTTTGAGTTCTACGTATAAATTATCGATTAATCATACCTGAAGTAATGCTTTAATTTCCAATGTCATTCTCTTGATCTCCATCGAACATTGTATTAAAGTACGATCTTCATTTATCCTTTTAACTCATGGACCAAAACTCTTTGATCAACATTTTTCACACGTATAAACGTCCCAATATCATGTGTCCTTATGTTACTCGTACGAACAAGTCTATAACTGTCTTTTTCTCCTTGTGTTGTATCCAATATAGCATAAAGCTCTTGATTCACATTCGTTCGTACTATTCATACTGATTTCTTTGCTTATTTTCCAACTTCTTAATGTTTCTCATAGTTCTCATCGTTATTACATTTTCTCAATATTTTATAGCATTCTTTATGTATCCTTAATCGGTGGCATGTTTCCTTTGGATTCTCGTATGACCTGTTTCGATACCTTTTAATGGTATACCCTATCTTATTCCAAGTAAAAAATGATGTCATCGGAGCAAATACCGGGGTGAGGTCATCTTAGGAAAAAAATCTTAAGCAATGCTAGGGCAATAAAATGCTTACAAGATTTTGTTCACAAACTCCTAGTTGTCAGTTAATGATTGATATTTAGATCATTTAATATTTTGGCCCACGGGATAAACATTCAGTTATTAATTGCCAACTAACAAGATTTTGTGAGCATTTTGTGCTCTTAGTATTACTCATAAATCTTTGTTGATTATTTCCTAAAAAATTTCACCACTTGATTCTCGATTCTAATTGTGGATTCTCTTCCTTAAATATCTCTTATTTTGTAAATCAAATACCTCAAGTATATGCTGAGTTGTCGTATTCTCACATGGGATGACCTTGCAACTTGTATAACTATTTTTACAAGCATTTCTTTCTAATAAGAAGTCAATCGGAATCGCATTATTTTCACTCCTTGACATCACCAAGTGAAGTTTTCTTTTCCTGAATCGGGAGTTTATTTTACTGGTCATATGCCATTGCAGAATCAAAGATATCAATTTATGTTTCATTCATCTCTCAAACGCCAAAACCTCTATAAATGCTCTCAAAGTCATGTTCGTTGAGATCGCCACCTATGATCAGTTTCTCACCACTAAGAAACCGTTTCACCACCTCCTTCAAATATTTTCATATATTATATCAATTATTTTCTCCAAGTTATTGTGATACTAACGAGACTCCAACACGCCCCCTCACGTGTAGGCCGACACAACCATCAGCTTTACACATGGACCATTAACATGACGGCATGACCATAGGCTCAAACCCAATATGGGTAAACAAATCTATCATCAACTTGAGTCATTGGATCATCATTCCCTTAAAAAACCTTGTTAAGGAGTGGGTTATCCAATCTATTTATTTGATCAATTATTTTCTCCAAGTTGATGTAAAACAAATGAGACTTCAACACTTAGAAATGAATTTCATTGGAGTTTTTGTCTAAAACAACTTGGAGGGTTATTCTTTTGTTTTTCATGAAGTGTGGCATTTTTTAATGAAAGTGAGCACTTTATTTAATCCAAAGGCTCAATGCCCCTTTTTTTACATTAATGATGGAAATAACCTAAAAACTTTGGCGTTTATGCGAGGAACATTTCTCCTCTTATATTACTTCTCATAAGTATATATTAACATTGATTTGTATATTGGACTATTCATAAGACAAATGTATTAATCACCTCAACGCTACTCTTTTTTTTTCCTTTTAATAAAGATATCAAGTAAATAATGCTTTTACGTCTTAACTAGTGTTACACTCGTGCGTTAATCGCATGTGCATGAAACTGTTTCAAACATAGTTAAATTTTAAGTAAATATATATGCAAACAATTATAGATGAGAAATAAAAATAATATCCTCCGTCCCACCTGAATTTACAACAAATTTAAATATATTTATATCTTGTAGTTTATATGGACTATTAATAATTAATGAATTTTTTAAATTTAAATAAATGGATTTAATAATTAATCAATAGTTACGAATTTTAATGTTTTTGTAGAAATATTATATACTCCCTCCGTCCCAAGAAATTCGTCACCATTTTAGGCTCGGCACGCAAATTAAGGAAAAAAGTGGGAAGAAAAAATGTTGTGAGTGTAATTTGAAAAGAGGAGAGAGAATTAGTGGAAGAAATAGTAAACTTAAAAAGTGTTGTGAGTGTAATAGTGTTTTAGGAGAGAGAATGAGTGGAAGGAATAGTTAGTGGGATAATAGAATATTAATAAAATTTTTTCATTTTAGAAAAAGTGAAGCTTCAAACGGGACGTCATTTTGGGTAAAAAGTGAAGAATTTTCTGAAACGGAGGGAGTATTATTTTTTAAATAATTGACTATTTATACATGCTAGCTCAAGTGAATTGTAAATTTTAGAATATCAAGAGACACAATAAGTGAGTCCAACACCGGTTGAGGCCATAAACATCATCATGGGCATGGCTTTTGCTTTCTCTTTCTCTTTCCCTCTCGTGCGTATATTTTGAAGTTTTTGTTCGCCATTTTGTCTCACCGTCTATCATAAATTTCACCGCAAAAATCACCAATATCAAACGTTATACACTTATTCTCATTAGTATTATAAAATCATCTACATGGCGATAATTTTAAATGACGGAATTAAATGACCGTTATCATTCGTTGGTTTTAAAGGAATATATTTTTGTAGGATTTCAAATTAGGTTATTGAAATCAAACAATAACAATTTCTATTTCATTTCAAACCTTTAATTTGAGTATTTTCGAAATCATTTACTTTTCATTTTTTAATTAATTTTAACTACCTGGAAATTTTGAAGATTCTGCACTCATTTCATATTATTTATGATTGATTTTAAAATATTAACTCATTTATTATAATTGAATGTATATTTCGAGATCCAAATTAGAGTATTTTTTTTTTTCCAAATTTTGTCTAACCTGGTGTATATATTAATTTTTACAATTCTAGGTTACAATTTTATGGTTACAAATTTTATGCTATTTTTATATCTATTTTTTTTTACCATTATTTCAAAGTATTTATAATCAGTTTATAAATATTTAAGTAATTTATTGTATTTCATCAAGTATTTTAAGATCCAATTTTGGAAATCACTATTTTTCCAAAAAAAAATGTAAATTTTTATATATTTAATCATCTATGTTTAAATTTTATTTAATTGATCAAATAAAATATAGCCAAAATAATATATATGTACAATGCTTCAATAATAAACTCCTGCAATACTTGTATTCAACATTAATTGTATCTATGTTTAGTACGGAATATTAGTTTTTTTAAACCACGATATTAATTATTTTAATCCTAAACTATTTTAAATGCAAAAGTAGTAATCATTTATAGTGTTGAATGTTTAAATTAAATGACTTTAATTATCTGTTCATAAATGATTGGTGCTAAAAAATTAGTTATATAATTATTTTTGCATTTATTTAACATTGACTGAATTGTTAAGAAAATGTATCTAGACAATACTGTGGCTAAGAGGGAGTTTTGAAGGGAACAAAGGGCTTGATGAAGTGCTCAATGCACCTGAACTATTATATGTCTATAGATTTCACGTCAAACATGAGTCGTATTTTTGTTTATACACTAGCAAAAATCTTGATATTTTTCACAAGTAGTGATTAATTAATATATTGATTTGATAAAAATATGTTAGCGAACAAGTTAATTAATTTCTCGAGTTAAGGTATAATTGTATTAAGTAGCTCGTACATAATAGAAGAAAATATTTTTGCTATTAATTATACAATATAAAAAGAGAGAGATTCTATATGCATATTATATACTCGTATATGTCTATTAAATGAAACCCATCTTCACCTGCTAATATTTTTCATTGTCGAGAAATCTCTTACCAACAATAATAAATGTATTAAACTTGAATCTACTCAAAGTAGAACAAGCATACGATGTGAGTTTGATAATAATACTCTAGTTATGATCTCACTACCTGAATAACTTACATCGAAGAATATTATTGTCACGGACATGATTACTATTTGTTAATTCGAGCAAATTGGGTGTTTAGTCAAATTTGACAAATATTAGGGCTAAATATATCGATTTTAAATATTTTAATTATTAATTTTCTTATATTATCTTTGCTACGTTGACAAAGCTGACGCGTACAACCTAGATTGATATATTGCTTCCATCTTCTTTGATTTTTATAATAGGGGACAAACTTTTGTTTAACATATCTTTACCGATGTCGTTCAACTTTATATTTTTCTCATGTACAACATGAACATAAAGTTCGTGTCACTCTGTGTCAATTAATGAGCATATATATATCAATTATTTTGATATTTTAGTTGTTGATATACGTTATGATTAAAGCACTAGCATATACTCCCTCCGTCCTAAAATAAGCTACCCATTTTTTTCATTGCACGCAAATTAAGAAAATGGGTGGGAAGAAAAAATGTTGTGAGTGTAATTTAAAAATAGGAAAGAGAATGAGTGGATAGAATAGTAAATTATAATGGTGTTGTGAGTATTAAAATAATATATGAGAGAGAATGAGTGGAGGAAATAGTAAAGATTTTTTGCCAAAAAAGGAAAGTGGAAGCTTTTAACGGGACACCCAAAATGGCAAAGTGGGAAGCTTCTACTGGGACGGAAGGAGTAAGATTTTTCTGGAAACAAGATTGATAAGTCAAATACATACGTGTTAATCAGATTGTCGGATATATGCATGGACGGACGTCTGTGAATCGGTGACATTAGAAGGGTGCATGTCATTTGATCACTCGAAAAAATAATTCTATTACGTATAAATAGTTGCAAGCAAAATCCCGAATGCATTCATTACCCCCTACGACTGTCAAATAACTTAACTAAAAATAGTTGCTCATTCTGAATTCTTCTAGAGATGTTATGAAAATATTTATATATTTTTGTTGAATATCTTTTATTTAAAAAATATTTTTCTAAATTAACTTTTATACTCATAGTAACTATTTTAACTTAATTTCTGTTATTTATCTAAATTTTAAATTTTATGATCGTGATGTTAAACTAGTTATTATAAACTAGCCTGGCTTGGGGTTTGGATTTGCTTTCACTAGGGGCAGCCTGATGTCCAAAATCCCGCCCATCAATAAAATATCATAATTCCCGAAATACCCTCAGTTGGCAATACATATTCGCTAGTCGGTGCTAGCTAGGGCTTCACTCTCAATATCTCAATCTCAAACAGCACACCACACATCATCACCACCTGCCGTTCCCCGTTGCAGACTGTCGAACTTATAGGAGTCCACCTGAGCCGATACAACCCCGGCTACCGATCCGTACCTCATCGCTGCTCGTCACCGTTGGTCAAACAACGGCCGCGAGATTGTGCCCCATTTCTGCCGTCACAACCTTCTGATCGACGGTTACTTTAGTCGATCAACGATAAGGTTCGAATTTCGACTCGGCTCGCATTTCTAATCTTTATTTTCAATGTTCGGTAATTTGTAATGGTTTTTGTTTGCTGATATGAATTTATTTTTCGGGAAATGTATTTCTATTAAAAGGAGTAGCCGGTCCTTGTGGTTTTGCATTTTTTACTTGGTGGAAAAGCTGAAATTTTAATTGCATGTATAAAGAAGTTGAATTTGACCTAGGAAGTAGTCGATCTGTTGCAGTTGTTCATATCTGAAGTTGATGTACAAGCAGTTAATGATTCCGGAGCTCTTCTATCACAATTAAGATTCTGTTTTGACATGGTTCATATCATAACTTCAAATTTTGTGAACTGTGGTTTTGTAATGGTTTTGCTGTACTGATATGGATTGATGTTTATTTATCATGAAATTTTATAAATGGAGTATCTGTGGCTTGTTGTTTACCTTTGTAGCTTCGAATAGTAGCGTTCTTTTTGTTGCATGCATAAAAGAACTGAGTTGAACCTGAAAAATCTGAATTGATGCACATGCAATTCAAGATCCCGGAACTATTCTAAGAAAAGAACTAGGTTAAAGATTGCAATGTTATTTGTTTACTTAGGATCTAAGTAAGGAACTAAGTTAAATAAGTGTTGTTAATTTTCAGGTTGTTCCCTTTGATCATGGGCAATGTTTGACTATCGACATCGTTCACATTTTAATGTTAAATGGAATTTACTGTAGTTTGAACGGTTTCTTCATGCTGATATTAATTGATTTTCAATAGGGCATCTGAGGTTTGTTGCTTAATCCGCCCCTAAATGAATGTCCGAATTCCACTTTGAGGGACATTCTGAAAATGTTTACTTTTTGTACATTTAAAAATTTAAATGACAAAGATGCATAAATATTCTTGTTATCCACTTTCTAAACATTTAGTTTTGCAAGTATAAAATGACCAGTGAAATAATTTGGTAAAAAAACTATTTAGGGACAAAGCTTTTTACAAAATGGACATTCATTTTGGGACAAAATTTTCTTGAAAATGGACATTCATTTAGGGACAGAGGGAGCAACATTTTTTTTTCACTGCATTTATAAAACGGCCAGCCACTGTTTATGTTTGAATCTGATAACAAATTCCAGAACTGTTCTAAGAAAGGAACTGGGATCTTATTTCTAGTTTAAGATGAACCAGGTTGCTTATAAATAGTCACAGTTAAAGTTCGATTATCGACATGGCTCACATTTCATAGATTTGAAGTCAATGTACTGTAGTTTCATAATGGTTTACTCTTCTGATTGCGGATATTAATTAATTTGTTGATTATGAATGTCCTATTAGAATAGTATCTGAGTCTCGTTGTTTAGCTTTATTGATAAATGAGATTTTTCATTGCATGTTAAAAATCAGAATTTGACCGAGGAAATAGCAACCTGTTATTGTTGTTCATAGCAGAATTTGATACGCATGAGTTAACAATTCCCCAACTCTTCAAAGAAAGGAACTAGGGTGAAGAGCACGATTTTGACTTTTAGTGTAAGATGAATTGATTGAGTGCGTATTATCTTTTGCTCTGTAGATGTATATGGAAAGGGTTTTGTGTTACTGAGATTACAACGGGCCTGGTTTGAACAAATTGACAACTTAGGTTTTGAAGTAGCATTTCTTGTCTTGGACATAGTTATTGCTAAATACATATGCCACTAGAGTCGTAGGGAAATTCTGACAAGTCAGTGTTTGTAAGTTTGCAACATATTTCAATGGCTAAATGCACATTGGCGTGAACTTTCTGAAGCATAACCAACTTCTGTTTTCTTTGGACGTTTAGCAGTTTTGCTTGTTTATCCTTTATTGTAAAGAATGTTAATGTGGAATAATGAGCAGTTTCCAGTATGCTCAAACTTCATTAGTCTTTAAAGCACTGCTTTGAAAATTCTCGACATAGATGTAGCGGCAGATTTATTGAGTCGCACGTTACCCTACATATAATTGTCATAAAAGCTTATTATGTTGGGACTGCTCAATATTATAAACCAGAGGGCTTTGCACCTTTAAAACATCTTAAAAGGAAACTTAATTAGTGTTATCCTCTTTATGTATATAAGTCTTACTTTTGTGAAGTGGATATACGGGTTTCATGAGGGAAAAAGTAGCACAAGACATGAACTGGGATTTTTTTACTTACAACCTGTTATCACCCCCATCTTTTGCAAATCCAGGGTCATCATGTGGTGTAATTTTTTTTTTGAAAGATGAGTGGATGTAGCTGGGCATTTTTTATCTTGTGTTCGTGAAGTTCCTAAGTTGAAAATTTTCTTGCTTCCACGTTCGCAGTTACAACATACGTTTCCAAGAAGGATATGTTTTGTGTTTCCTCTTTTGGCGTTTATTTATTTTTAATTGGCAAGTCTCTTCTATTGTTTCAAATACGAAGTCACATCATGCCTTAGTGTAGCACTAAGTTTCCCCTAGCATCCCACATTTCAAGAGTTTTCAGAATACTTCATGCTCAGGCTGAGCCTAATGTTAAAGGTAAAAAGATCATGCTGCACCTGATTCAAAATTCATATGGTAACATAATCATTTGATTGGTTATCAAGTGACAGACCTGCAAAATTTGGTCTGTCGCATGCGCATTTTCGTAATTATAATTTTTCTTTGAAACTTGAACGAATGGCATTGCTATTATTGTTTTTTTTTTTTTTTGATAAGAAAAGAATTGTATTAAATTGAACAGGAGAATATACAAGGGATGGACAAGCTGTCCATAAAAAATAAAAATAAAAAGTAACTTTAACAAGCAAAATCTAAACTATGGCATTGCTATTATGTTAATAGTGATGGGATTGGTCATCTTGTAACACATGCACACATGCACACATGCACACGTGCTTAAATCTGTATGATCCGAGCATTTAAAAATTGTTATCTGCCTCTTTGTGTGAGGAAAGGTTACAGAGTTTCCTTGTTTAAAGCTATTTTGAGAAGACGACAAAAGCCAATTACTCAAGTTAAGCAAGACATTCAATGCATTCCAATGGTGTGTCGTTTTTCATAATGAGGTTCATTTGATTGTTTGCATAATATTTGGTTTAAAACACTGTTAGGGAAAATGCATCTCGGGATTTACATAGCAAAATATTAATTCTTAACTTAGCTTCCCAAAACAACCCTAACATTCTATACATGCAAAATCCAATCTGCAATGTCCAAACTTTGCCATTATGCTTTCTTTCAAGCTGAGAAAATGAATATCAAAAACCAAGTTTTCTGCTTGTTAGCATGATAATTTATGGGAGGATATGCAATGGCAATTTGGAAGATCAATATCTCGGCACCAATGTCTTCTCTGCTGATTGAATTTTTTTTCTCATGTTTGTTTGTTGGTACTGGTAATCTGGTATTCTTTGATAGACACAAAGTATCAAAATCTGAACAGTATCTTCACGATATGGAAGGATTTTTTTCTTGGACAACTATGGTAACAATTGTCCTCTATTATATGTGCAGCTGATATCTCTTTTGTCATCAGTGTGTTGATGCGTGGTTGGAACTGAAAACAATTTCTGGCTCATCATGGGTTTCGATAATGAGTGTATATTGAACATTCAGTCACTTGCTGGGGAGTACTTCTGTCCTGTCTGCCGCACACTCGTCTATCCAAATGAAGCGCTCCAGTCACAATGCACACATCTGTATTGCAAACCCTGCCTTGCTTATGTTGTTAGCTCTACTCAGGCCTGCCCCTATGATGGATACTTGGTGACGGAAGCAGCGTCTAAGGTTCCTTGTCCACTTTTGTGATCTGATTCTGGTACATTCTAGCTCCTCTATGACCCTTCTGACGGCTTTGTTTTCTTTTTACTGCAGCCACTTACAGAAACAAACAAAGCACTGGCTGAAACTATCGGAAAAACACCTGTGCATTGTCTTTATCATAGGAGCGGTTGCACTTGGCAGGGTTCTTTATCTGATTGCACTTCTCATTGTTCTGGCTGTGCCTTTGGCAATTCTCCAGTGGTATGCAACAGATGCGGGGTTCAGATTGTGCATCGACAAGTACAAGAGCATGCACAAACTTGTAATGTGAATGTGAGCCTACTCTTGTACTTACTGGAGAAAATTTATTAGTTTTGCTTAGTTGTATCACTGTAACGGTTTGCTCTGGTGTTCTTTCCCAACAGGGTGCAAATGCCCAGATACAGCCCGCCACGACGAGTGTACAGGACTCTGCGACTTCAGGTGCCGCCGTGGCTAGTGACCAAAACAAAAGTGGCGTTCAACCTGGGGTACAGAATGCACAATCGTCTGCATCCCAAACTGTAGCAGTTCCTCCGCCTGGACAGAATTCCAATCAACAGGGAAGTGCAAATCCTCAGTCCCAAGCTATGGCCCCTAATGCTGTGCCAACTCCAGAACAGTGGTATCAATATCAGCAGTACTACCAACAGTATCCTGGATATGATCCTTATCAGCAGGCTTTTCAACAGTACTACCCGTATCAACCGCAGGGCGCACAGCAGATTCAACAACATCCTCCGCTGGTTCAGGGACAGCCACATCCCCACACCCAGCCACATCCACATCCACATCCACATCTTCAGCCAACACAGCCCTTGGTCCAAGCCCAAGCCCAGGCTCAGGTCCAACCGCAACCTCAAAGCCAGCTGCCGGCGCATTCTCATCCTCAATCGCAAAATGTTCCTCATGGACAGCCACAGCCACAGCCATATCCGCAGGCTCCAGCTGCTACTCAAAATCATAACCAGGCTCAACCCAACCAGCCACAGCATCTTCCTCCCGTGCAGCCTTATGCTCAAGTCCAAGCACAGCCCCACGGCCCTCACCCACCCCCACCACCACCTCATGGCGTCTTGCCTCCTCAGCCCTACCCCCAAGCTCAGTCTCATTCTGTACAAACTCATCCACAACAACACATGCAAGGGCCTCCGATTCGATATCAGCAGGCTCATCCGCAGCACCCACAGGCTCCTTCACAGCCTCATCTTCAGCAGCAACCTCATGCGCAGGGGCATCCCCAGGCACAGTACCCATCACATCCCCTACCTCACCCTCCACAGGCCAACCAGCCTCCAACTCTTAATGCCCCACTTCCGAACCAGCATTCATCCATTCAATCTGTGACCGGGCATCACTCTTATCAACAACCTCAAGGTCACCACCAAATGCAGCAGGCTCCTCCACAGCATAATATGATGCATATGCAGCCCTCAGGTGGGTCTTTACCTCCACAAATGCAGAGTCAGTTCCCACAACCACCGGCTCACATGAGGCCGCCTCAGCCTCATGCATTCCCACCGAATCAACAACCCCCTGTTCTTCTGCCTTCACAAGGTCAAGCTTCAAGTATTCCGCCTGCACAGCAACAAATTCATCCTAATAATCAGCAAATGGCCCCCTCTATTCACCAGAGGCCTGTTATGCAGCCTCCTCAACATATGCCTCAGCAATATGTGCAGCAGGCACCGCCTTACAGGACAAGCGTCCACTCAGGTTCAGAATCCTCTTCATCCTGGTCATTTTACCCAGCAGCAGCCTCAGTTACGTCCACCAGGGCCGCCTCAGGCAATGCAACAACATCCTCCTCCATATATCCAACCTCAGCAGAGTGTGGCACATGGTATGCAACCTCATCAGTCTCAAAGTCATGTTGCAAGACCTTCCCTACCTAATCATGCAGTTCAATTACAGCAATTTCCACAATCCACTGGTCCATTGAGTGCTCCACCTCAGCTTAAGCCACCACAGCATAGTTCAAATCAACAGTCAGCTACTCCAGTGTAACGAGAATACAATCAACAACCAGCTTCAAGCATCTTCTGAACAACAATCTGTCCAGTCTGGGTTTCCTGCTAATTCTAAAGTGGTTGAGAGGAAAGTTGATCAAATTTCTGAACACAAAGATGCTGGGTCACCTTCTCAGAAGCCCCTTGATAAGGATGCGATTGGTCTTGGATCAGACTTGGTCGAGGGAAAATCTGATCCAGGCGTGAAAGCTATTGGTGATGAACACAAGCCTTCAAGTGAAGGTGATGACAGCTATAAACATGAGGAAAGAATGATGAAGGATGCATCAGAAGGTTATCAAGGTAAGGATGCAGCAGTGGATCCCCTTAGTCAGGCAAAGACTTAATGAAGAGGGTAAAGAGAGTATATTAGAGCCTTTAACAGATGGTGGTAAGACAGGCAAGTCTCAGGCTACTGGTGCTTCTCTGAAACATGCAGAGAAAAGTGTAGAGAATGCAAGTTTGCAGAGTTCTACAGAGGGTAATAAGGCAAGTGTTTCTCAGGCTGTAAACGGCAGAGATCATTTTACATCATGGACCTGTTGGATGAATCTGGCGGATTTCAGGGTAAAGGGTTTGAACAAGCTTCTTATCCATCTCAATTCACTGATCATGGCAGGCATCAGTTACCTCCCATGCCATATGGGCCTTCTTCCCATCAACAAAGACCGTCTGTTCCTTCGATGTCACAAGCAGTTCCTCCAACCGGACCCCCATCTGATGGACGTTTACAGGGCCATCCCCCAGTAGGATCACGAGGCTTTGAACTGCAATATGGTCCTCCTCTTGGGCAGTATAATCAAGGTCCTATTCCTTCCCCACATGTTGGACATTCAAGGATGCCCCAAGGTGAACCAGTAGGACCACCAATGAGTGCTGTACCACCTGGCTCTTTTGAGTCGCATGACCGGCTGATGGGAAGGGCACCAACTCTTCATGGCCCTGAAGGACATGGAGGTCCACCCTCGTCCCATCACTTCCCCCGATGGAAGGTGATATGTTTAATCACAGACCACCTCACTTTTGATGTCGAAGATCTGACTCCCACCTACCAGGATCTATGGAGAAGGGTCCATTTGGGCAGTCTTTTGGCAGTGGAACCAAATCCAATGGGAATGAATGGGGCAACTGGTGGGATGCGAGATGAAAAGGTTCAAAGCTATTGAGGAGCGTTCAAATCATTTTCCTATGGGACCAAATCGGCGCCTTGATCAAGCCGAGTTTCAGGACAGTGTTAATCGACTTCTCAGGCCCATGGACAGGGGTCCTCCTGTGCTTGGTATGGATGGGTCTCATAGGAACCACAATAATGGATCCCATCTATTGAATTACGATGTTGGACACGGAACATGGAACTTCCTGGGGCCCCAGGAGGGATTCTTGCCACCTTATCGCCCTGGGTGCGCTGCAACCCTAATGATTCTGGAGAAAGAGGACGTGCTGTTGGTAGTTATGATGATAACAGAGAGGGAGATCAGATTCAGGGTCGAAGTATTCCAGATTTTCTTGGACCAGTTCCTGGATCTAATCATCATCATGGATGGTATGGTTTCCACACCTCAGAAGTCCAGGTAGGGAGTACTCTTGGCAATCAGTCTCGTCCATTTGGAGGCTTTTCTGGTGGCATTGATGATATTGAATTGGCAGGGGAAATTCATCCATTCGGTGAAAGACCAGGATCCTTTAATCTGCCCTCAGATTCAGGTGGGCACTCACATCATGAAAACAGATTCCCGATACAGGCCGCCTGGTCACACAAGAAGAAGGGAGTTTGGAAGATCCTGGGAATATAGCAAATGGGAGAACTCTATGAGGAGTGGAGACTTGGCTGGGCAAGAAGATGTTCCACCTAGCCATCTCTTGCTAGAGGGTGATGCTGTTTAATCCTCCAGAATATATCTGGCCACCCACCTTTGGGGAGAGCCTGCTTTTGGTTCCCTTTGGTTATGAGACGTACAGGCGAATTAGCTGGGCCTGGGGGATTTCCTCACCGACCTTTGGTGAACCATTTGGCAAGTCAAGCTATCCAGCTCGACTTGGTGAACCAGGATTTAGGAGCAGTTACACTCACCAGGGATTTCCTTAATGATGGTGGTCTTTTTGCAGTAAGTATTGTCATTCTGTGGTAGTTATAATCTTCCATTCTTTATGTAGCTGACTGAGAGAATGAATGTACGTTTTAGCTTTAGCTTTTTGCATATGTACATAGACTGTTAGATCATGACTTGTATTTTACTTTTTTCAGGGTGAGTCAGATTCCTTTCATAATTCTTACGAAAGCGGAAGCCAGTGAGTACTCTGGCTGGTGCCGCACCTGCAGAGTTGAGCTGTGAAACTGTGGAAGGTTTGGACATGCATTCCCAGACGAGGGAACACCAGAGAAGATGTCATATGGACATGGTCATTAGCATCAAGGAAAAGAATGGCAAGAAACAGAAGTACGCTTATATTTCTTATTTTGTACAACACCACTAATTATTATATGTATGTGAAACTAAACTTTTATTTGTTTCAATGTAGGACCTCCAAGGATCATTCTGCTCGTGAAGAGGTGAACAAGTCAAGAAATGTGGGCTTTCCCAGGCTCGTGGAAAGAAGCCGTGAGTTAGGCAGGGATTGAAGCAATATCAGTTCTGGATGATTTTAGAGCTGTCTTTGTATATTTTTATCTAGTGACTAGGTGATTCTCCAACCGATGCCTTTCTTTGCTTTCTTCTGGATGGTTTATGTTAGTTTTATATTTCAGGTTGCTGCTATTGACCTCATGGTATTGGAGATGGTTTTTGGAACGAGAGTTTCATTGGCAGTTAAGTTTGTTTCTAGTTTTAGTATTGACATCCTTATTCAGGTTGGAGACGACTTTATCCCTTTATGTCATATTTATGTTACATCAGTTATGTGGGTACTGGGATGAGCTTTTAAGTAGTAGAAAGATCACTTCGTATTGAAAATATGGGTTTATGAAAGATGCCTCAGTAATTCTTTAGTTGACTTAGGAAATTGTGCATCTCTTGACAACACTGTTATAGCACCACTTGTGCATATGGTATTTCAATAACCTGGTCAATAACTTCCCTTTAGGATTTTGGCCGTTGCTGCTATTACAAGTTCTTCCTTATCTTGTGTACTATCACAAGCAGACCCGCTTCCTTATTTTATCTAAGCATGAACTTAGTCCATACAGTTTCGAGGCACTTTTTGACCATCTCTTGCACTCTAAATCTGATTCCATTACAGTTAGCTTATATGCAGAAAGTTAACTCAAGTGAGGTTGAAATTCTGCTCAAGTCATCAAATTAATTCTTCTAATCAGTATGATCATCTCAGCTTAATGCTCCATTGCGAAGTTGGAAGAAATAAAAGCCGTCATACTAGCTTTTTATTCAATTGATGATTTCTCCAGTAGGTGGGATAATCTTTTCGTGGGGTTAGGGGAATATGATCACGTTGTGGTGTAGCTATGGTCTCAGAGGTCGCGGAGTACAAATGATTTTAATTAAGTAGGTGGGAGGATTGAACATGTTTAGATCCTTTTTCCGTACATTATATTCGTAGCCCAATCCAAAATAGAAAGGATGAGATCGAAGCAGATAAGTGGAAAACTGATTACCTTCTCTAGTTTCTTCATGTGTTTCCACCTTTTGTTGTTCTTCTACTGGAGCCTCCCAAACAGCATGACTCACTTCACTCTCAGATAAGTTCCATTTCTGTTGAATGCAGCTGAAATCTTTATTTTTACTTCGATGTAAGCTTGAAGCCCTAACATTGTACAGGTTATATCCAAATAGAAAGAGGAGATCAAAGTGGCAAGTAAAAAAACTTATTACCTTCTCTAGTTTCTTCACGGGTTTCCACCTTTTGTTGTGCTTCTACCGGAGCCTCCCCAAACAGCAAGATTAACTTCAGTATTGTATAGAGTTCCATTTCCGCTGAATGCAGCCAAAATCTCTATTTTACTTTTACTTCTAGATAAGCATGAACCCCTAGCATTGGCCATGCAAGAAGAGGGTGACCCAACTGCCCAAGGTTGTTAGCTGGACTTTATTAGTCACTCCCTGTGCTTCAGAGTGCTCTACTATTTGCTAGGTCCTCTTCCGTCTCGCACTCATCTGGTTCTTTTGTGGAGCACACATAATTGACAATTCAATATTGTATTATTTCGGATTCTAATAGAAACATGACGTGATTCATGTTGTTCTGGAGGCTCTTCTTTAAAGCAGTCACTGCTCAGAAAGTTATTGTTCATTATAGAGGATGGAGCCGTTTAATATAGTTTTGGAGGCTTTATAAGAAGTCTATCCATAGAAAAATTTATTCTCAGATGGGCAGAGTTCAAGCATTAGTTAGTACTGAATATCAGGTATCAAAACCATCTGTGACTAGGCTGATTTGAAAATAATTTGTCACTATTTTTTTTGGGTTTTGTATAGTTGCTATTATAGAATAATATCCTTTGGTGTCTATGCGTGATGAATGTGTTTTGGGCATTGTGGATCTCTTTCAAGGGCGCATTTCCTTGCCACCTTTACCTCTTTATTCTGATAGCATCTGAAGTACGGTACATAAACGGCTCTTTCCTGTGGTGGATAACATCATTCTGTTGCTGCGTTAAAACAAGCACGCCCGTACAACTATACTTTGCCAATGTTTGTTGTATATGAAGATTTATTGCATTTATTCTTTATCTTTTCTTGTTTCTGATGGGATGACAAAAGCAATAGGCACAAAGCCTATTGACTTGTGGAACTTTAAATATATAACGGAAATCGAAGTTAAGATGCTGAACAGATTGTAATTGGTTGATCATATTTCCTGCCATTGGGTAATGCCAATCTATGGTATATCCCTAGTATGGATGGGTAGGACCACAATTCAATTCCACTCGGCCTTCATGGTCTTCTAATCTGACCAATTAGGAAGTTCGGTAAAAAAGGCAATAGTGCTCCATATTTTTACAATGAAACTCTCAACTTGAAATAACAAATCGTTGGGGTAAGATTGGGTCATAGACAAGAAGTATTACTGAGCAACTTTCCTGGAGAAGCCATAAATATTTTGTTAGGTAAGAATGTAGAATAATTTGCTCGGATGTCATGTTATAGTGGAACCATGAAAAGTTTCCTGGTGTTATTCCCCATTTTAGCTTCCCTTTCTAGAGGGAAATCCAAGACCTCAAAAATTACCTTTTACCAGAAATGGTTATTAGCTTTCAGGACATCTTAATCTTAGAAGTTAGTACTGCCTCAAAAATGCTAAATATGATACAAAGTGGAAAGAGGGGGTGGGGTAAAATGGTGAACGGGAGGATGAGTAGCAGAAAATCATTCCATCTGTCTCTCCATTGTGGAGGTCATGAACAATTAATGAGCTGATTTTCACATCATGTACAATGTTGATATATTTCACTTCATCTAATGGGCCAGTATTAGAGTATCTAAAGATTAGCTTTCACAGCTCAATTTCACTTAGAACAGCTGGTTCATAATGATCAGAAGCTTCGACTTCAGAATTTAACTTTGAGGAGTGTGTTTATATTTAGAAGTTTAAGGTTATAGGCATAAAAATAGTTCATGTTTCTAAAGTACAAAGCAAGGAAGAAAAGGTGAGAGTGACTATTCCTTGTAATGATTTCCTCTACAAGTTTGGAGCACGGAGAACAAGTTCAACATAACCTCATATAGAAAAATGTACATCTATGAGCTTTCTTGTAGATGATGAGAGATATGGAAATGCTATTTGTCTTGCTCGAGTCATGGCCTTAAGTAAATAAACAGAGAAACACTCTGGAAAAATACTACAAAAGACAAATATGTGCAACCGGTTTCTGCTTACTTGGAACTACTTAAAATGTTCTACGTAAAATAGAGTTCACATTTCATCTTGTATCATGTTAATAGGAAAGTAAGAGAAAATCTAATGGAATTTGAAGGAATCTGGAAATGCACCGCTCTAGAAAAACTAACATGTATTGGTGAAGGTTTATTCTTAGATTGTACCACTTAACATAATACTCCCTCCGTCCCACTTCATGCTTCACACTTTTGGCCACGCACGCAAATTAAGGAAAAGGTAAGTGGAAAAAAATATTGTGAGTGTAAAAGTAAAATAGGAAAAATAATGAGTGGAAAAAATAGTAAATTTGAAAAGTGTTGTGAGTATAATACTGAAATAGGAGAGAGAATTAGTGGGTGAAATAGTAAAGATTCTTTGCCATTTTAAAAAAGATGAAGCTTTTAAAGGGCCATCCATTTTGGCAAAAAGTGAAGCTTGAAATGGGACGGAGGGAGTAGTTATTAGTTCTATAAAAGCTGTAGAATGATGTATTTTAACTTATAACATTGATATTTGTCATTTATGTATTGTATTTTCTTACCATTGTACTTGCTCGAGATTCACAAAACTACTAGCACCGGTAACCAACAATAGAATCTTAATGATACTTGTCAGACCTGTTAGAGCTCTATTTGTTATTTAATAAAAATGGAACTTCAGGAATAATCTAATCAAGTCTCTTTACATTTTTTGGACACTAACTAGGAATAGACAAAAACACTCAGGAGTGTGATAAAGACTAGACTTAAGATAGACAAGTTTCTTGACGTAAGCCTCATAAAATGCTAGATGGCTCCAAGCATTTATGTAATCAGTTTTATTTCTAGGGAAAATAGGAACCTACATTTTCTCCATGAGGTAGCCTAATGATATTACGGGACAGTAATTCATTGATCTCCTTTCGCAAATTGCATGAGAATTAGCCCAAAGATTGAAAATCCATGAGAAGAGTAATGTGAGGATTATCTGCTAGTTTGGCCAGAAAATGACCAGTTAATGATTTCGTCTTGGCGCCAACAGCATTATTAGATGGTTTCTTGCTGCAGGACAGAAGTTTTTGCGTTCTTAGAACTAGAAAAGGACAGGAACAGCCAACAACTTTTTTCTTCAAACCTACTCAAAAGCTCGCTATTGAGAGGACAAACTGTTAACTCATTTTGTTTTGGTGGTAAAGGACAAAACCCCCAACTAATTCTTTCCCAAGAAAGCTAGTTGAAAGCATGGAACTGATAGTTTATACTATAAAGCTCTACTACCAAAGTAACGTATGAATACAACTCAAAGGGTTGTTACAGTGCTCATCAGCAACAAGCGCTTTGCTTTAGGCATGACTCATTTGGATTAGTAGTTAAGCACACCCTAGGGTCTCTTGCTCCCGGTTGCATTTAACTCTTATATTCCTATTCTTTAGTATCGACTAGTAGAATCTTCTAGACTACTTTAACTCTTGTTCACTAAGCTTCCTTTTTCTTTGTTATTATATTTTTCCTAACTAAGACTAAATTTGTATCTGTAAAGCAATTGATTTAACTAATTAAGCTAAGGTCTTTCTTATAGTTGATCCTCTCTGTTTGGTTGGAATTTTTTCCATAATAGATTTTTCAATTGAACCTGTCTTTTTCTGGGGAAGCTGACAACAAAAGACTGAAAGTTAGCAGAAAGATTTCTCGCAATTTTTGGGGTAAGGATTTGTCAATGCAAATTTTTCGTATTGGAAATTTTACCTTTTTTACTTTCAATTGTTGCTGGACATTTTGGATGATTTTTAAAATAGAGGATCTCATTATCCAATATGTTGGACAATATATTAGTGCAATATTGGTTTCAGCGATTTCTGCACTTGCTATCGTGTTGCTAGTTCGGTAGCTTCTTCCCTTGTAGTTGTCGGGAGAATTTCTTCAAAGTTGAGTTGTGTGTGTGTGTGTGTTGGGGTTTGGGGGGGGGTTGTTGGTATCTTTTTTGATGCTTTATGTTCACATGAAAAGGTTAGGAGTTACTATTTTCCATTTTATGATCAAAGAAGAATCTCCAAGTGATGGGAGAAAATAGAAAGCAGGAGAATAAGTCAACAACAACAACAACAACAACAAAAAAAAGAACGAAGGAACGTAGGAACAAATTAAAGGCTAAGAATCGTGTCAAAAAGCTAGTGGGGTCTGTTTTGCTGATCCTGCTCAATCCATCTCGTACATACTACCTCTTAAAGCACCCAAATTGGAAGACTTTTTGAAGCTAAAGAGTAGGTCCCTGGTGCTTGGTCTGCTGTAGAGATCATTAATGGAGCGCTGTTGGTGTTCATATCGTATATAATGCTAGTTAAGTTTCAGTTACAGGCTATTAAGGAAAGAACTACTGCCAATTGTTACTGAAAATGAAGGTGGATAGTGGTGATTGATTTTCTGTTATGTTTTTTTTTAATCTTGCGCCTTAGGGCGAGGGTGGGGGGTGGTGGTGGTGGAGGGAGCAAATCTGATTTTAGTTTGTTTTTACTCCTCAAAGCAATGATGTGGGGGAATTCAAAATACAGTCTGGGGGGTTATGAATTAATTTGTTGGACAATTCTGGATATAAGAAAGCAGGCACTAACTAAACTTTACAATTTTTGTATCTCCAAGAGTGTTGCAAGTGTAAAGAAGAATTCTAGAATTCTGCGGTGTTGGGAGATGATAGATGCCAAGATTAACGTAGATTGCAGGAATTTTCATTG
The DNA here is from genome assembly GCA_022495995.1 of Adenophora triphylla var. japonica. Lineage (NCBI taxonomy): Eukaryota > Viridiplantae > Streptophyta > Magnoliopsida > Asterales > Campanulaceae > Adenophora > Adenophora triphylla. The sequence goes on from JAFEMH010001061.1 coordinate 313,597, forward strand.
GTCTCATCTCTTGACATTTTGATTTTAGGAAATGCTGCAAGTTTAAAACTACTGCAATCTTAATTTAATCTGCTGTTTTTGTAGCTATGGACTTGAAACGTAATTACCAGCATTTACCGCTGGTACTTCTCTATTCAAGTTCCATGTGGGGTGCTATTTTCTAGGAAGAGCCGAAGAGTATCCTATATGTCTAATTTAAACTGAACGTACAGCTTAATTGACCAATAGTTGATTTTTTTTTTGAAGCTATAGTTGATGTCTATTTGTCATTGAGACTGTAATATACTGAATTGCGATAAGGTTTTATTACATGATGTGGAGCCGAACTTAATTCCGTATTCGTTAGTGTACAGCACGGATATGTGAATTAGTTTTTATTCTGGCTTGTCAAATCAAAAACCGGCTAGTGAAGCAGCATGATTTTAATGGACAATTGCGAATCTAAATCTGTAAGATTTCCGGGGAGTAGAAAAGTAACTTTTAAGTACCCTAGCAACACAAAATTGGAATGGAAATTACTTCAAGTTGATAGGCATATTTAATGTGCGATTAATACCATCAGAACAAACTTAAAATTTATAAGTCATACCAAGAAATTATATGATTTTGACAATCATTGTACTTGGATTCCTTAGCTGCCGGTTTCCTAGAATGTGATGCTTGTTTGACATTTCAGTATTCATTGAATGCTAAAGTGGACCAAGGTGGCTATTGCTTCTGGTAAGCTGAGCATTGTCCTGTTTGGCCTGAATTCACGAAGTGATTTCCATCACTTTCAATGATGTAAGATTTCTTTTTTATCTTTGACATAATCATTCAGTTCCAAAAGCTACATGCATCGCACAATTTTCAAACTCAGTGTATTTCAAATGTCAACTTTTCCTCTACATCTATAACAGAGTGGCCCATCATTAATATTACTCGTGTTTCAGCGTGAACTTTTATGTAGGTAGAGTTGTTTCTTTACAATTTATCATTGCCACCTTAACAGCTGTAAATCATTTACTTATATGGTAATGGTGACTAGGGGTGGTAAATTCTTACCAATGAGTATACCCATTAAGATGTTATCATGCTTTAAAATATTGTACATTCTACCATGTACAATAGTTTAAAGCATTATATTTTTATCGGATAACACCCATTGAGTAACCGAAGCACCCACTTTGCCGCCCCTAACGGTGAGGTGCTAATGGTCTTATTGTGTTGGCATTATGACGATGGAACATTTCGGCCTTTCTTTTCTAAGTTTTAAAGAAGAAAGTATGAGCCTGGTAAGGTAAATAAATATTTATTGGTTCTATTAAGGTAGATATTTGGGAGATGAACTGTCGTTTTGGAATCTTGAATATGTTGTAGCATCATTAGCTTGAAGCTTGAGATAAAAATGAAAGAGGAATTAAAACAACTCTAAAACGAGCTTTTTGCGACCTAAAATTACTTTTCTCTCACTTCACTAACTAGTCAGCTTAGAAGATCCAACCCTGGTTCTGGAATCTTGCATTTTAGACATTGGATAATCAGTCGTTCATTTTGGCAAATGCGAAAGGGATGTTTTGATTGTTAATGTCTAACTACTTCAAAACTGTATTTCATCCTGGTTGTGAACTTTTTATAGATGATTCTTAATTTATTATCTGAAAGCAACAAATAATTTTCCCATTCTATCTTAATTAGTGGCACTTGAACATTTTCAATAATCAAATTTGTACTTGTATCCCTCTCAGAAACGTGCATATGCTTATGTATATGCGAAGCGTACTTTTGCCTTTAGATAAAAATTAGGAGTGTATGCTTTTGCGTATTTTTGTGTTCACTATCCTGACGCGAACAATGCATAAGCTTTGATGTTAAGGAAATTGAAATTGCGTACTTGGTTTGGTAGAATGATTTGAGAATCATACCTGAATTTATAGGAAATGATGCGTCTACTTTTAGTTTTTAATTAGGATGGGCCATAGCTTGTCATTCTCATCATTCTTTTGGAACTTATAATATTGAATACCATGGAAAATATTTCAAGCTCTAAAGCCATCCTTCTTAGTTTCTGATTGTTGAATGATAATCTTGATTTTGACATTATTTCTATGGAATATCTTTCAGGGTTTGGAACAATTCCTGATTTTTTGCCTTAGGACTCCCTTGGGTTATGATTTCATGGTTCTAACTCGTAGAGTCTAGTATGTGCCATAGTAGTTGCTCTCATGCTGCTGTTAATTATTGCATTTTAGGTATTGGCTGTTTTTTTTTTTTTGGGTTCCTTCATCCATCTTTCTTGTGCTATTTGTCCTCTAAGAACGGTCCCAGTTATTGTGGGTGGTTTTTTGATAAACACCAGGTGACACTTTGTAGTAAAATAAATTCAGTAGTTTGAAATGCTGCCTTTTGGTTCTCAGTCATGTTCTGACGTTTTTTTTTTGGGGGGGGGGTTGAAGGAGCTCCATTATGGATTTTGAAATGCTTTTTCAGTCTCCATACCTTTTGGTTTTCAGTCCTGTTTTGACGTGTTTTGTTTCCTTTTTTTTGTGTGTGTGTGGGGGGGGTTGAAGGAACTTGATTATGGATGCAGACCTTGACTAGTTATGTGTTCCTTTGGGCTGTTAGAGGTCTGACCTAGCTATTCCTCTGCCGAGACGGAATTTGTTTCTTTATTTTTTTTCTTGTCATAATGCCTAGCAGAGTTTTCTAGTTAGCGTTAAGTGAATTGTTATTAAGGTTTTGATTAGGGGTCTGACCTATCTAATCCTCTTCCAAGGCGGAATTTGTTTCTTTATTTTTATCTTGTCATAATGCCTAGCAGGGTTTTCTTGTTAGCGTAAAGGTAATTGTTATTAAGGTTTTGATGCAAGTCTTACTTCAATTTATACTTTTGGAATAACATGGTTTCATGAGACCTTAGGTTAAACACCATGACATTTTCCCTCAAAATAATTATGCAAGCCTGTCCTTTTAGGAACTTTTCACTTCCATCCTCTTGACATGTTGAATGAATTGTTTTTGATTCATGAATGTGGATTTTCTTGTTAAATTACTATTGCATCTGGTATATAGCTGACTTAACCAATGAGCTCTTGCTTTATTGGTGTTCAAATCCTGTCATGGTCACGATTATAGAGAAATTATTATCATGTTAAAGATATCTCCTTAGCTTACTTATATACCCCCATTTTTGTAGCCTTCAAAGTATAACTGGATTGAGCCAAGGTTCCTCGTCCTCATCCATATTAATCTTACTAAAATATACCATTGAAAAAAAGAGAGCATATAGCAGACCCAACACAAGTGTCACATGGCTGCCTAAAACACCAATTCGGCATAAAAAGCTAGCTATATCTATTATTATCTTGACATCAAGAGCAAATTTGGAAGTTTTTACACATTCTTTTTGGAACGTAGGGAGTACATTTAATTGTTGGCGGTGGGGGGTGGGGTGGGGGTGGTTGTATTTTTATTCATTTAGGAGTTAGTTTTGTAGATGATGGTTCTCAATCTAACTTACCTTCAAGTGTGTTCTTAGTGGGTAACATGTTAGTATGATTCTTCATGGTCAGTTGAGTTTGGCGCGGAGTTCCTGCTGCTGTGTTGTCTTCCTTCCTGTAGCCTCGGAACGAATATGTCTCCTTCCAACATTTGACTTCTGACCCTGCTGCTGTGTTGTCTTCCTGTAGCCTTGGAATGAATATGTCTCCTTCCAACATTTGACTTCTGACGGGTTGTCATCAAATAGTGTATGTTGTACATAAAACATTTTATTTTATATTCAAAACTGTTCGGATTGTTGATAAGTTGAGAAAATGAAATAATAAGAGCAAGAAGACATATATTATGTTTCATTCGATGCACCAACTTTCTTTTGATTTGTATCTCTTCTTCTTTTAGTGTATATTTTAGCAATTTTAACTATCCTACTTTCAATTTAGACGATAGTTGCGTGTACTGGTTAGTTTTTTTTTTAAAAAAATACATGATTGAAAAATACTCTTTTCGTCTCAGTTTAACGTTCTTATTTTTCTTTTTTATTCTGTCCCAATTTAGGTTTTTAGTTTAAGGTTATTAGTTGTTTTATTACATAAAATGGACAATTAGATTTACTTGTCATTTTTACAACAATTTTCTTGCTCATTTTTTTTTTTCTACTTTACTTTTTATACTCGTAACATTTACTTTTTCTTAATTTTCGTTTTAAGTCAAACTAAGAACTTTAAATTGGGGTGAAGGACGGAGGGAGTACATGATTAAAAATCGGGACGAAGGAGGACGGAGGGAGTACATGATTAAAATCGGAGCGTAAAGAAAGTTCGATGAGTGATATGAGTTTTTTTTTCTCTCAAATAATTGAATAATGGGTGTCGGTTTTAGTTTACAAGGTCAACACTCAACTGTCAAGTAAGGGCAGATCCTCAATTGTTAATGTAATGTTTGATTATTTTTTGAATAATATTAGGGATACAAAATAATCTTAAAATTTTGCTCACAAAATAATAAATGTAATGATTTTATTGATAATGATATTTTTAAATAGAGTATAGCGGATTTATTATCGATACAACTAATAAAATATCATCTAACTTATTTTTATAAGCAATTTTCGATTTTTTTTTTCCCTTTACTTTATCTTTTTTGTAAATGGGTAAAAATATAATAGGACAAGGTCTAAGATGGTGGACAAGTGGGTTTGAACTGTATTGTCCCCACTAGTTGGTAGAGGGTAATTGTCCAATGGAAAATCCAAATTATCTGACGTAACACTCAATCTAAGTTCTTATTTTCTTTGATTTTTTACTATGTCTTGCATCAGGTGGGACCATGTGTTTTGGGCATTCATTTATTTTATAAACTTTCATAATTACCTACTCATTTTCCTGAAATTCTATATACAAGCGCACCTTACATGCGCACCAATAATTTCCAAACTACTTTTCAGTCATGCGCTCGAAAGCGACGACACGAAGCCTTCACGTCGTGTTTCTTTTACACGACATAAACTAATTGGGTTAAATATTAGGTCGTATGAAATTATACGAAATTTAAATTTACTGATATCATGTCCTAATATCGTGTATATCTATACGACATATCATAATGAAGGTGTTCTTCGATGATTTGCGACACGATGTTAATGATACGCATATGCTATGTTATATTATTGAATTGTGTTGTTACATTGAGCAAAATTTATGCACTTATACATTTACAAGCTGAGAACAAACGTCATATGGATCATACAATATCATATAACCTATCACATTTAAGTTACCACTTTATTTATTTGGAGGAAACTCATGTAGATGAAAAACACTTGAAATGTCATTTAGAATGTAGAAAAAAATTAAAAAAAAATAAACGAGGTAGCCGTATACCATTTTTGGCAAGATCGGGACACATAAAACCCTAAAAACCCTAAGTAATGGCACATATTTGTAACTCAATCTCCATTTGGATTTTGAGGAAACTCATGTAGATGAAAAACACTTTAAATTTCATTTAAAATGTAGAAAAAAATAAAAAAAAATAAACGAGGTAGCCATATACCATTTTTGGCAAGATGGGGACACATAAAACCCTAAAAACCCTAAATAATGGCACATATTTGTAACTCAATCTCCATTTGGATTTTGAGGAAACTCATGTAGATGAAAAACACTTTAAATGTCATTTAGAATGTAGAAAAAAATAAAAAAATAAACGAGGTAGCCATATACCATTATTGGCAAGATCGGGACACATAAAACCCTAAAAACCCTAAATAATGGCACATATTTGTAACTCAATCTCCATTTGGATTTTGAGGAAACTCATGTAGATGAAAAACACTTTAAATGTCATTTAGAATATAGAAAAAATTAAAAAAAAATAAACGAGGTAGCCATATACCATTTTTGGCAAGATCGGGACACATAAAACCCTAAAAACCCTAAATAATGACACATATTTGTAACTCAATCTCCATTTGGATTTTGAGGAAACTCATGTAGATGAAAAACACTTTAAATGTCATTTATAATGTATAAAAAAATTAAAAAAAAATAAACGAGGTAGACAAGTGGCAATTTTGGCAAGATCGGGACACATAAAACCCTAAAAACCCTAAATAATGGCACATATTTGTAACTCAATCTCCATTTGGATTTTGAGGAAACTCATGTAGATGAAAAACACTTTAAATGTCATTTAGAATGTAGAAAAAAATTAAAAAAATAAACGAGGTAGCCATATACCATTTTTGGCAAGATCGGACACATAAAACCCTAAAAACCCTAAATAATGGCACATATTTGTAACTCAATCTCCATTTGGATTTTGAGGAAACTTATGTAGATGAAAAACACTTTAAATGTCATTTAGAATGTAGAAAAAAATTAAAAAAAAAAATAAATGAGGTAGCCATATACCATTTTTGGCAAGATCGGGACACATAAAACCCTAAAAACCCTAAATAATGACACATATTTGTAACTCAATCTCCATTTGGATTTTGAGGAAACTCATGTAGATGAAAAACACTTTAAATGTCATTTAGAATGTAGAAAAAATTAAAAAAAAATAAATGAGGTAGCCATATACCATTTTTGGCAAGATCAGACACATAAAACCCTAAAAACCCTAAATAATGGCACATCATCATCACTAGATAAATGTGCCTCCCGCACGTATGCACCCGGGACCGAGTACGTGAAGATGAATCCTCACTAGAATAACTACCCTCACTATCACTCTCCTCAACCACAGGCTCCTCAATCACGACATTCTTGTCGTGAATCTTTTTGCTCCGTTTATCTGCCTTAGCTGCAGCTGCCTCCTCGGCCTTCCTTTTTCTATTAGAGGCCGTCGCAGGTTACGTCCCTACAAAAAATTAAATAAGAGACAGCTAATATTCAAGAACCAGCTTGACATTTCGTGTGCCAATACCCGAAATGTTGGTGAAATTTCGTATATGTTCATCATACGAATGGTCACCAACATTTCGGTATCAGCATACGAAATGTAAACCGATGAATCGCTTACATTTCGTATGCCAATACCCGAAATGTTGGTGACATTTCGTATGTGTTCATACGAAACGCACGCCGACAATTTCAAATTTTAGGCACACAAATTCGTATCCGATTCAAACAAAAAACCCAAATTAATGTTACGAAATCGCAATTAGAACCATTTAGATACGTTTAAACAGCATTAAGCATTATATAATCCATTTTAGGCATAAATTTGTTGTTGGGTTTCAAATTTAAAATCTAGGTTAAAAATAATTACTTTTGGAGCGGCGAAAGAAGTGACGGACTTTCCACCGGTTTTAGGGAGGTTTGTCTTCATCGGCGGTGGTGGTCGGCGTCGTTCGTCGAGTGAGAGAGAGAAGAGAGAGCGTCGTTGTTTTGCGTAGGTTTTGAGAGCGAGAGAGAGAATAGAACAGGGACGTCGTTTGAAATGGAGAGGGAGGGGAAGAATTTTTTTTTTAAAAGTATTTATATGGGCATTTTAGTAATTTCATACTGCCTTGCATAAATGGTGCCTTATATATAGTACTACCCTCATTTTCTTGACGAACTATTAGGAAATTTTAGTTTCTTAATATTTAGGAAAAATCTTGTTTTTAAAACATTAATTTTTTAAATAATTGAAATTTGGATCACTTTTCAATTATATGACTGACGCTTTTTAATACATTAATACTCTTTAACATTATATTGATGTATTCTTTAATACTATAATTGAGACTTAATATCACTTTTTAATACACATTGATACTTAATAATACGTGTTAAAAGTTAAAAGTGCTAGCTTGAATATGTATAAATATTAGTTTGTATTTTTATGAATAATAGCATCATTAACTTAGAGAGGGACGCACACATTTTGAGAAACCTGTTCTTTTCCCGAGCGTTAAAAAAAATAGAGTTTGAACGGTATAAATCGAGATACGAATATGGGTTTGAAGCCGGGCCCAAATGGATTGGGCCATAAACATAATACCACACACAAGTATCAGGGTCGAGGAAGACTTTCCTCGTATGACGAGGATCATCCACTTCGACATTATATCATCATGCTTGAACCGTCATATCCCGAGATGTCATAAGTGACGAGGAAGGAAAAGTTCTTACCTCGGTATATCCTCAAGTGACGAGGAAACACAATCATTTACCCCGGCATATTTACGTGTCCGGTAATCACCAAATGACGAGGAAGCGTAATCATTCACCTCGGCCTATTTTGCTAAGGCCGATGTAAAACATTTATGTTCCTGCTGCCCTGGCTAGCAGATTACACAGTCCTTATTCAACAAGGATTAAACAATCATGATCCAATCAGGATCGTGACCAACTACCCCAAACCAAGTCAAACAATGACTCTTTATCAGATATAATTCTCTCAGGATTCTATCTTATCTCTTGACAAGTTCACTTCAACATGGATTCTATCAATCCATCCCTATAAATACAAGCCCATGGCTCATAATTAGGTACGTTACTTTTTACACTGGGAAAACTCTGTCAATTTGTTTTCTCACATACAAACCGTGAACTTACTCTCACGCCGGAGGGCCTTTAGCCGGATCCGCCCCGGCTTAGTTTACGTGTTTTCTCTTATTTTCAGGCCTTGCAATCGCCGGAGCAATTATCGCTTGGAGTTGGGCTGATTTGACGATTTTGGCATCATCAATTGGTTCTATTGCCGGGAAATCGATTCAAACACCCTTTGTTTGGCCTGGAAAACGCTCGCTAAAAGCCAAATTTCTTGCCGGAATTTTTTCTACTGATTGAACGAAATTTCTGGATTGTTTGGGTTCTGTTCTAATTACCGCCGGATTCTCGCAAAAAATTCGGCCGATCTCCGCCCGTTCGCGTCCGGGCGAATTTTCTCGGCTCCGAAATTTTTTGTGTTGGAGAAAACGCACCGTCAGTTTTGTTTGTGGTCAAAATTTGCCCTAATTTTGGCCGTAAATTTGGATCTATTGGAAATTGTGATTTTTGGAAAATTTGCACTTGGTAATTTGTCGTTGACTTACAAATGGACGGACAGCTTTACGAGTGTTACTACCGAGGACCCTACCCAAGTGAATCGGGGAACACTGAGCCGAGGAGATGCCTCCTCCTCCTCCTCAACCTCGCCCCGATGCCCCTCCTCCCCTCTCCATAACCCTTCGTTCCAAGGGTCGCGAATGCCGAGGGAGAAGGCGCCGAGCTTCCTCGTCCCACTCGTGCTTGGAAAGCAAGTGGGAAGGAAGAAAACAAAGAATGCCGACGCCGGTCAAGCAGAGGAAGTCAACCCATCGACCGATGCTCTTTGTTACATAGGCAAATGGAGACATTGCAAAGGATGTATGAAACACAGTCGCTCTTTTGCAATTGGACCCAGAGCATTCCATGGCCGAATTCATTAGGCCATCTCGCGGGCAACCCTCGAAAGGGAACAAGGTGAGCAACGAGCTCCTCTCCTCAAGACCGCCGAACTACCAAAGCAAGCACCCCGGGAACCTACTCGTCCCCGGCATTGACAAGAAGAAGAGGGATCGTAGTTGACCCGAGAAGCCAATTGACTCCCAGGAAGAGGAGGTGAACTCAAGGGACCTAAGGACAAGGCTCGCCCGAACAGCGAATGTCACCACCTCGTCTAGTCATAGCACCCCGGCCCGCATTCTCCTCGTCCTCGTCGATCCCGCCATGATTCTCCTCTTCCTCGGCATCGTCGGGATTCTCCCCATCCCCGTGTTCGTGAATTTGCTAGGCCAAGGACCCCGAACCATACAGATGATACTTGGTGGCCAAGACCCGGAACCGAAGCGTGATAAGGCCCCTTCCAAACGGGACAGCCACCGACATGACGCGGAGCACAGCAGGTGAATGATCGCCCCCAAGGACAAATCCATCCGAAGCTCCCAACGAAGCACCCGCTCAAGCAGCGACAAGTGAGTGGAAACCAAGCAAACTGGGAGTCAAGTGAAGCAAAGACTGATGACATGGAGATGGGAAAGAAGTTCAATGACGATGACTATGATCGGGCAACTCGTCCGTTCTCCTCGAGGATAACTTCGGCTCCACCTAACCCTCACCTCAAGCTCCCTAATTTCGAGAAGTACAATGGCACTACCGATGCAAAAGACCACGTGCAAGGTTTTGAACAAACTATGAATCTCCTCACCACCGCCGATGACTTGCTCTCCGTAAAGCTTTCGCGAGCACCTTCTCCGAATGCCTTTGACCGGTTCCGTGAGCTTAAAAGAGGAAGCATCGATTGCCGGAGAGGCATGAGGAGAATGTTCTTGGACCACTTTGCCACCGCCGGTAAGAGGAAGATGAGGCCGCCGACTTGGCCAATATCGAGCAAGGAAAGGGAGAAACCACCTCGCCTATTATAATCGGTTCCGAAAATGGCGTACTGTGCTCAAGAGAGCCTCACTGATAGGGAGGTCATTGTTTGTTTCAACTATGGCTTAAAATCTGATCCCCTCGTTTACGAACTCTCAGCCCGGGAACCTCAGACAAAGTCCGAACTATACAAGGTGGCTTATGCCATTTCCATGGCCAAGATAAAACAAAGAAAAGGGGAGGCGACAAGACGGAAACCGAAACGACGGTACTCGCTGTAATGACAATGGGAATGGCAAGGGTTCCAATGGGAAAAATAGAACAAGAAGCACTGAGAAGCTTGAATTCACCCCTCTTACAAAACCCATCTCTGAAATCATGCAGCTAGTAAACCTTCCTCCACCCCGTCCACTGACTGACAAGCCAAAATTCCCTCGTAACATGAGCAAATACCGTGATTTTCACAAAGACCACGGCACACCACCGACGGCCGCTGGGCCCTCAAGAAAATAATCCAAAAATGGGTCGACGAGGAAAGTTAGATCGTTATGTCATGAAAAAGACAACAAGCGGAAGCGGAAGGAAGAGGAAAGTGAAGAGGACGACAAAAGCGAGGATGAAGACCGCAGCCTCCTAGGGCCAAGTTACATGTGATACGGGAAGAGGTAACTTCTACCGTAAAACTAAGGGACCAGATCCACGAGCCGAAAGCAAAGTATACCATGTTCCCGCTGATCCATAAAGCGTAAGAGGTCATTAGTTTCTCTCCTAATGAGTTGGCCGGAAGCCGAGCACTCGTGAACAACCCTTGGTGATAAAGGGCCAAATTGACAATGTTGAATCCGAAAGACTCCTTGTTGACACGGGGGCCTCCCGTGACATCCTATATTATTCAGCCTTCCAACAGATGGGCTTGAAAGACACCATGCTGGAGCCTTATCATGGAAGGCTAGAAGGATTCACCAATCACAAGGTTGGAGCCAAGGGAACTCGTGGAGCCGAACTTGAAGTCGGTGATCATCCCTTCCTAGCCAAAGCCACAGTCAATTTCGTAGTCATGGATTTGACTAGTGATTACCATGCGATCATAGGCATTCCAAGTCAAGCTAAACTTGGGATGGTGGCCTCACTTCCCCACCAACGAGTTAAATTCCCCACTCGTGCTGGGATTGGATGTGTGAGGGCAACCCCCAAAGACTTCTTGGAACATGTCGTGAAGAGCAGAAAGAAATCCAAAAGTGTGGAGATAGATACCCCCGAGGAAAACATCAAGGTCTCAAAGTCTCAGAAAACCACCGAAACTAGCTCCAGAATGAGCTACATTCGTGAGGTGCTTGAAGATGAGGACGAACCTATGGTCCTAGAAATTGCAGATGACCAAGGCATAGTCCTACCTGTACCTGAAGAAGAGCCTATGGTACAAGAAATTGCAGATGACCTAGGCATAGTTCCGCCCGTATCCGAGGAAGACCCTGTTCTCTTCAACGGCCAGAACTCGGGGGCCAACCACGACCTAGGGAAGGTCAATCTCCCCGATGTTGATAAACTTATGGAGGAAGAAGGCCTCAACGTGAACGACAACGAAGGGAGAAGAATTAGAGAGATCATTATTGAGTCTCTAGAATTTCGTGACGGTCCTGAAATGAAACCTGTAGATGAACTGGAAGAGGTAGTCATCAATCCTGACTATCCTGAACAAAAAATCAAGCTCGGGGGCCAACTATCTCCAGAAGAGAAAGAAAAATCATCTCCTCTTGAAAAACAGCCTTGACGTCTTTGCTTGGAAAGTCGAAGACATGAGGGGGATCAATGAAGAGGTAGCCCTCCACCGCCTGGAAGTTGATCCTTTAGCGAAGACTATCTCCCAGACAAGGAGAAATTTTGCAAGGGACAAGGAGGAAGCCATAAAAGAAGAGGTGCAGAAATTACTTAGCGCCGGAATAATTCGTGAAGTCAAGTACCCCGTTTGGTTGGCCAATGTAGTTATGGTGAAGAAGCAAAATGGGAAATGGCGTATGTGCATAGACTTTACTGATCTAAACAAGGCCTGCCCCAAGGACAGCTATCCTCTCCCTAGAATTGACAAGTTGGTTGATTCCATTGCTGGACATCAAACTCTCAGCTTCCTAGATGCCTATTCAGGCTATCACCAGATAAAAATGGCGGACGAGGACATTGAGAAGACGGCCTTCCAAACACCGGGGGGAAATTACTGTTACATCATGATGCCTTTTGGGCTCAAGAACGCGGGTGCTACATACCAACAGATGGTGAATCGAGTTTTTGCAAGCCAAATAGATCGCAACATGGAAGCTTATATTGATGACATGGTCATAAAGACCAAGGAAGGCAGTCACGTTCCTGACCTGGAAGAGACAATTCACAACCTCCGAGCTAACAACATGAAGCTGAACCCAAGCAAGTGCGTATTCGGAGTAACGGCTGGAAAATTCCTAGGCTTCATGGTATCACAAAGGGGAATAGAGGCCAACCCTGAAAAAATTAAGGCGCTCATGGACATGAAGGAACCTACCACGATCAAGAAGGTTCAAAGACTAAATGGAAGAATAGCGGCCCTTGGAAGATTTATCGCCAAATCTGCCGAAAAGTCGCTGCCCTTCTTCAAGGTATTCAAGGGTACCAAAAGCTTCTCCTGGACTCCCGAATGCTCAAGCATTCCTCCGCTGAAGAAGTACTTGGGCTCCTCCCTTGCTCAGCAGTCCGACTACCGGTGAGATGCTATATGTCTTCCTAGCTGCCACTGATTATGCTGTCGCAGCTGTCTTAGTTCGGAATGACGAAGGAGTTCAGAAGCCTGTCTACTATGTCTCTAAGGCGCTGTCCGATGTGGAAAGCAGATACTTCAATGTGGAGAAGATAGCGTACGCACTAGTCATCGCCTCAAGAAAATTACGTGCCTATTTTTCTGCACATCCTATCACCGTATACACAAATAAACCATTGAAGAAGATACTACATAAGTTGGACGGTTCCGGACGTCTCCTTAATTGGTCCATCGCTCTCACTGAGTTTGATATCACTTACCAACCAAGGAAGACCCTCCCCGGCACAACCTTTGGTTGACTTCATGGTCGAGATCGCCTTTATGGGTGAGCATCTCCCCACCTCTCTAAGCAAAACGCACTGCAGGATAAAGACTCTCCCATTGAACTCCCACCCAACTGTTGGATCCTGTACACGGACGGATCAGCCACAAAAGAAAGAAGCGGAGCGGGAATTGTACTAGCAAGCCCAGAAGGAGAATATACTACGCAAGACGCCATCCGTTTCAAGTTCCCTGCCTCCAATAATCAAGCAGAATATGAGGCTCTAATATTTGGCATTGAGTTAGCCTCCTTCTATGGAGCAAATAAGGTGGCGGCTTTCTGCGACTCCCAACTCGTTGTCAAACAAGTAAAGGGAGAGTATAATGCCCAAGACCCCACCCTTGCCAAGTATAGAGACCTGGTCCTAGATATGACGAAGAAGATGGAATTTTTCGAGCTCAAACAAATTGGCAGGGAAGATAACCAAGTCGCAGACGTTCTCTCCAAACTGGCAACCATGAATGTGTCTAAGACCAGTCCATATGTAGTTTATGCCGAGGAACCTGCGTACGAAAGACTACAAGTCATGCTCTTAGATAGAGAGGAAAGATGCTGGATCGATGACTACATTGAATACATTGAGAAGGAGAAACTCCCCGAAGATGAAGCTCAAGCTAAACTCATAAAGAAGAGGTCTCCAAGGTTCGTGGTAATAAGCGGAGTCCTCTACCGAAGATCTTTCACGAAGCCCTTGCTAAGGTGTGTCTATCCCAAGGAAATTGAGAACCTCTTGGCAGAAGTACATGAAGGCGTTTGCGGCGGACACCCGGGGGCCAGAACCTTAGCTGACAAGATCATATCGCTAGGTTACTACTGGCCAAACCTAAGGGAAGACGCGCACGCCTATGTTAGAAAATGTGACAAGTGCCAAAGATTCTCTGACATTCCTAGACTACCGGCAGTTGAGCAAACACTTGTAATACCTACGTGGCCATTTGATATGTGGGGGATCGATATCATCGGACCCTTCCCTCCCGCCCGTGGTAATTGCAAGTACGTGATAGTAGCTGTTGATTACTTCTCCAAGTGGATAGAAGCCAAGGCATTAGCCAAGATAACGGAAGAGAACGCGATCAACTTTGTCCATGACAACATCTCGGTGCATTCCTCCTTCCACATACAATTGTCTCTCGATCATGGACTGCAATTCTCCACAAAGCATTCACTACGTAGTTGGGAAGGGTAAAAGTCCGACATGCAAAATCTTCGCCGCAGACCACAAGGCAACGGCCAAGCTGCAAAGAAACAAACCGGTCCTAACCGCCCTTACCAAGAACCTTGAGGGACGTGAGGGTAGATGGTTGGACGAACTTCCCTAGCCTTATGGGTCAGTTCGCACAACCACCCGGGGCCAACCGGGGAAACCCCATTCGCACTAACCTTCGGTTCAAGGCTACGGCACTGGGCCGAGATGGCCATCCCTACCGTGAGAAACTCCCATTACGATGAGCAAGTCAACAAGGTCAATAGGCTCCTAGACCTGGACCCGATAGATGAGAAACGACTAGCCGCACGTATGAGGATGGTGAATTACAAGCAAAGGACCAAGGCGTACCACGACAAGAGGGTCATCAGAAGAGTATTCCAAGTAGGTGATTGGGTACTTAGAAAAATTGAAGCTACTGGTCGGAAGGCAGAACAAAACAAGCTCTCCCCAAATTGGGAAGGTCCCTATATCATCACTCAAGTCATTCGAGAAGGGACCTACAGATTGAAGACCAAGGAGGGGAAGGATCTCAAGCATCCGTGGCACTCCGACAACCTTAGAAAATATTATCACTAGTCTAGTTTATTTTACAGTAGATTAGTTTCTTATTTTCTGTCTTTTATTTTTGTTATTTCACTGTTAGTTGATAGGATTGCAGTTCGATGTAATCGCATTTCAGTTTTACGAAAGCAGTTTCTTCCAGCATGCAAAGCAACTATCAACTCTTCACACCAACACCAGGAGACGAGGACTTTATCCCCGACTCTTCGAAACATACATCCTGTCAAGGGTCCGCCTTGATTCAGGATTACCAACAGCCAAGACCAAGGGTCCTCCTTGGCCTAATGGCTTACCACACATCCTGTCAAGGGTCCACCTTGATTCAGGATTACCAACAGCCAAGACCAAGGGTCCTCCTTGGCCTAATGGCTTACCATACATCCTGTCAAGGGTCCGCCTTGATTCAGGATTACCAACAGCCAAGACCAAGGGTCCTCCTTCGCCTAATGGCTTACCATACATCCTGTCAAGGGTCCGCCTTGATTCAGGATTACCAATGCCCAAGACCAAGGGTCCTCCTCGCCTAATGGCTTACCACACATCCCGTCAAGGGTCCACCTTGATTCAGATTACCAATGCCCAAGACCAAGGGTCCTCCTCGCCTAATGGCTTACCACACATCCCGTCAAGGGTCCACCTTGATTCAAAGATTACCACGCCCAAGACCAAGGGTCCTCCTCGCCTAATGGCTTACCATACATCCCGCCAAGGGTCCGCCTTGATTCAGATTACCAATGCCCAAGACCAAGGGTCCTCCTTGGCCTAATGGCTTACCACACATCCCGTCAAGGGTCCACCTTGATTCAGATTACCAATGCCCAAGACCAAAGGTCCTCCTCGCCTAATGGCTTACCATACATCCTGTCAAGGGTCCGCCTTGATTCAGGATTACCAACAGCCAAGACCAAGGGTCCTCCTTGGCCTAATGGCTTGCCACACATCCTGTCAAGGGTCCACCTTGATTCAGGATTACCAACAGCTAAGACCGAGGGTCCTCCTCGGCCTAATGGCTTACCATACATCCTAACAAGGGTCCGCCTTGATTCAGGATTACAACTCATTCAAAGCCAAGGAAACCTTCCTCGGCCTAAATAACTTAGAGTACAGTTAAAGCTGAGGAGTCTTTCCTCGGCATAACCACTTGCTCAACAATTAGGGAACGAGGAACCCTCCTCGGATCCTACATTCATAAACCTGTTGCTTATGCCTAACATACGGAAATACAAACAAGTCAGTGAAATAACAAGAATATTGACAAAAGGATTTTTCATTGATATTCAAAGAAAATTACAAGTCCTACCTTCTATTACAAAAAAAAGCAAAGAAAGAAGAGAAATCCTATCTAAGTTTGCTTGCCGTCGTCAAAAGACTTTTCAAGCCAATCCTCAGTAATAGAGCCAGGGGGAGGAAGATTAGTTTGATCAGCATTGGCTTCAGTCCTCTCAGCCTCCTCTCCCTCGACCTCGGCCTCAGGCTCCCCAGCATCCTGGATGGCCTCCACCAAGGCCTTGATATTACCGGGGACGACAGAAGCCGGCCTCCACACTTCCCGACAAGCTTGGGCATCCTTCTCTGCTATTATCTCCAAGTTGTTTTCAGAGAAAGGAACCAAGTGGTGGAGGGCCCTAACCTCTTCGGCGTACTGATCCCGGAAAATCAGCTGAGCAACCTTGTTTATGTCCAAGCCGGTGGAGGGGTCAGCCAAGATGCTTCGGGCCAAGTGAAGATAACCATCTTCAAACATGGTGGCTGTTTGCTCGTCCACGGCATCCTGAAAGGCCAAGCTGGCCATCATCGAATCCTTGAAGGCCGAGCTCTCCTTGAACCGAGCAACGGCCTCTTCCTCCCTAGCCGGAAGGGTAGCTTCCAACCCTCTGGATGCTTCGGGTCAAGTGAAGATAACCATCTTCAAACATGGTGGCTGTTTGCTCGTCCACGGCATCCTGAAAGGCCAAGCTGGCCATCATCGAATCCTTGAAGGCCGAGCTCTCCTTGAACCGAGCAACGGCCTCTTCCTCCCTAGCCGGAAGGGTAGCTTCCAACCCTCTGCACCGGGCTTCAGCTTCCTCGGCCCTAGTTTGGACCTCAGCTTTTTCTTTCCTTGCCGTAGCAAGCTCTTCTTCTTTCAGCCGGAGATGCTCCTCGGCTTTGGCCTTTTCTTCCTCGGCCTTCTTCACCTCGGCCTCTACCTTGGCCTTGGCAGCATCGAGCTCGGCATCCTTGGAATTCAAAAGTTTGACCAAGGAGGCCTTATCAGCCGCACTCTTTGCCTGAGCGTTCTTGGCCTCATTCAGGCGCTTGGCTTTGGTCTTGGCCAAGACGTTCTCGTACACCGTGACAGAAGCCAACTGAAAGAGAAATCAATGTTAGAAATTCAAGCAAATCTCAAACTTAATAAAACCGAGAAAAAAGAGACATTCACCTCGGCGATTAGGAGCCCTTTGCGGCAAAGCAAGACATCCTCACTTGGAGCCTCTTTGACGAGGGCCTCGTAGGTCTCCTCATCCATAGCCCTCTGTACGGGAGCTCGGCCTAGCCTCACCAAGGGTCCCTCCCTAATCTGTAAAGGAAGGCCCCTAAGACGGGGAACATTGATGGCCATGCTCTTAGCGAGCTCATCGGCCTCTTCATCAGTTTTGATGGCCTGAATGGATAAGGGGGGAGGAGCCTCAACATCGGGGCCCCACCAACAGCTTGCCCTCTTAGCCGCGGGCTCCTCGGCGCTAGCCGCCCGGGATCTCGGGAGCTCGAACGTCGGCTCACGAGCCCCCTTTCCTCGGCTACCTCTTCCTCGGCATCAACATGGAGGCTATGCCCCTCTACAGTTGATGGGTTGGGTTGTTCCTCAGACGCCGCTTCCTCGGCATTTACCTCCCCATGCAATTTGAGGGGAAGGGGTTGGTCACCCTGCACGTTAAGTATCAAGTTACGCGCATTGGCTTCTTCCCGTCTTTCCACCAAGCCAGACTTCTTGCTCAGCTTCCTCTTTTGCTTTATCAGTTCCATGGGGCTCATTCTCCTCGTAGACATTTCTGCCTCTTCCTCAGGGGTTAGATCTGCAAGAAAAGGACGAGGAGGTCAAATACGAGCAGAAGAAGAAACATTCAAAAAGTAACCAAGTATCAAGAAGTTAGATATTTACATCCAACTATGTTTATTTCTTCCAGACATTGGTCTGGGGGATGGGATTTGCACGTGGTACAATCCTCGTGAAATACAAGGCCGGGGTGAATTGTCCAGTCGTTAAATCGCCTTCCCCTCTTTACGGTGACGAGGGGAACTACCCCATCCCTCGGCCCCGGCATCAATCCAGCTTGGACATAGTAGTGATCTGAAGACTCAATCACCGACCAATCAAGGACCCCCACCTCGGCGAATGTCTCCAAATGCTTGATTAAAGCCTGGGTCCACTCATATTGTTGGACTGGGAATGACGAGGTTGGATCCTTGCAAGGAGATTGGAATTCCCAACCTTGGCGAATTTCAACCCTGATGACATGGTTATCCCAGCCTGCAACTTTGCTAGACATGGGGAGAAGAAGCTTCGGTTTTGTGGATGCACTCCTAATGACGAGGAGCCAACTTTCCTTGACAAATTGGACGTTATAAAAATGCCTAAAGGCTCCCATGGTCGGCTCGTACCCTAAGCTACGGCAGAGGACAATAAAGCTAATGAGAACCCGGGCACCATTAGCTCCTAGTATGGCCGGCACTGCCCTTACATCGTCCAAAAATTCACAAATGAAGGGGTCCAAGGGAAGACGAAGACCCTGTTGGAATTGTTTGAAGTAAAAATGGACATAGTCTTGGTTGTAATAAAAGCTCTCCTCCTCCTTCTTCGTCTTGAGCTCAAGCTTGCCCATATAAGTTAGTCTGTACTCAGCTTTATCTACCCCGTATTTGGAGTATAGCTTTTCCATCATGGGATCCCCGGCCCTTGGGGCCCTCTCTTGTCGCTTTCCTAATCCTAGGCCTCCTCTTCCTCGGCCTCCCCTTCTTCGAACCAGGCGGGCATCAGCCTGGGCACCTTCCACAAAGGCATCAACTATGTTGGTGGACGAGGAGGGTTCTCCTTCTCTTCCCGTCATATCTGCATAAGGACGAGGAGACAAAGTTAGTTACCTCGTCGATGGCTGATCTTAGGACGCGGAAGGGAGATTCCCCTCCTCGTCATTTCATAAGGCCGAGGAGGGAGCCTTACCACTCAGACGCTCACGCATTTCACGATCTGAGGCCGGATAAAACAGCTCGATGTGCTCCACTATCTCGGCCCTATTCCCAAGCAACACAATATTACGAGTTGACGAATCAATTCGATCTATTCTTGTGCTATCAGGGTATTGGATGAACATCCAAGTACGGCCATAACCCCTCAACATCTTTCCTATGTCATCCAAGGTGAGCATCAACCAAGGTCCCCTCTCTCTCCGATAAACCCTCAGGTTGACGGTGTGATATCCATAACGGAATCGGGGGGAATGGTCCCAAGAACGAGCCATTTCTAAGGGGAATCAAAGATTAAAGGGGGAGTTTATTCAAATATTCAAAGAAGTGCAACAAAACGCAAAGAAAATCAAAGATTTGAAGTTTTGAGAGTTTAAGACATGAATTCATGAAGAAAAGCTTCAACCTTCAACAATGGCTGTCCATTTTCTTGGCAACAGCAAAATCTCTCCTAAAAACCCTAGACAGTTCGAAATCAGAAGCGAAAGGCGTAATAATGGAGAAATTTCATACCTGATTGAGAAGAAATGGTCGGAATCGCAACTGCAACAAGCTCGCCGGAAAAAGGAAGCTTCGCCGGAAACTGGGTAAGAAGAAAATCGGAGAATCGTCGGTGAATCTGGCTTTCGTTCTTTCAATATGCTCTCAATTGCTTGGGGTTTGTAAAGAGTGAAATGAGAAGGGTTTAGCTTTTTATAACCCCTTAATCGGGTCAAACCCATGGGTAAAGAGAAAATACGGGTAAGGCGCCTCCAGAATTAAATGCGGATGACAGTTCTCGAGGCGTGACAAGATCGGGGGCCCTGTGTAATCATCGAATAGCAACCGCCGCTATATGAAGCGACACCGAGGACACGTGTCAAACCTGTTCGTATCCCGTAAAGCCGAGGACGAGGTGACTTTCTACTCATCCTAAGCCGAGCTAGAAAGTCGGGGGCCACTGAACGGTATAAACCGAGATACGAATATGGGTTTGCCCGAGCTGGGCCCAAATGGATTGGGCCATAAACATAATACCACGCACAAGTATCAGGGCCGAGGAAGACTTTCCTCGTATGACGAGGATCATCCACTTCGACATTATATCATCATGCTTGAACCGTCATATCCCGAGATGTCATAAGTGACGAGGAGGGAAAAGTTCTTACCTCGGTATATCCTCAAGTGACGAGGAAACAAAATCATTTATCCCGGCATATCTACGTGTCTGGTAATCACCAAATGACGAGGAAGCATAATCATTCACCTCGGCCTATTTTGCTAAGGCCGAGGTAAAACATTTATGTTCCTCGGCGTTCCGGCTAGCGTGTACATACAGTCCTTATTCAACAAGGATTAAACAATCATGATCCAATCAGGATCGTGACCAACTACCCCAAACCAAGTCAAACAATGACTCTTTATCAGATATAATTCTCTCAGGATTCTATCTTATCTCTTGACAAGTTCACTTCAACATGGATTCTATCAATCCATCCCTATATATACAAGCCCCATAGCTCATAATTAGGTACGTTACTTTTTACACTGGGAAAACTCTGTCAATTTGTTTTCTCACATACAAACCGTGAACTTACTCTCACGCCGGAGGGCCTTTAGCCGGATCCGCCCCGGCTTAGTTTACGTGTTTTCTCTTATTTTCAGGCCTTGCAATCGCCGAAGCAATTATCGCTTGGAGTTGGGCTGATTTGACGATTTTGGCATCATCAGAGTTAATATTCTAAAACTAGTGATCTTGAGAAAAATTAGTGTTAATATTTTTTTTAAAAGATTGAGAAATTAAATGTGATACTTAGTAATTTCTCTATTCCCAAATGAATATTAATTTTAAAGATTTTTTGTCCTAAAAAATGAACGTTCTTTTTGTAAAAAAAAAAAAAAAATCACCTCGACTCTAAATGATTTTTATCATTTTTTTCATTAATTATATTATACTTGCAAAATTAAATATTTAAAAAGTAAATAGCAAATACATTTATGTAATTTTGTTATTTGATTGGTTAAACAAATATTTCAAAAATATTTTTTAAAATTAAATTTTGAATATTCATTTAGATACTATGAAATAGCATAATTGTGAGGGGGTGAATCCTAGATTTCGAATCACTCTAGCAGCATCCAAATTCACCTGATTATTCAAATCGCGTCACATTGGCCTACCATCATACTCGACGGTCGAGATGGGTTAACTTTGATGGAATTCATAAATATTTTGAGTCGATCTCAGTTATACACAAAATAATCTCAGCTATCTGATTGAATGAAAATCGTAAGGTGGAGAGTTGAAGGCAATTTGATTGTAACCGTGATTCATATCTCTGCCGTTTGTTTATCAGTTGAGAATAAATATTAAATGAGAGGATAAAATAATTTGTAGTAAAAAAAGAGTGAAAGATGTAGGTGGATATGGTTGGTTTGAATGGAACCTTGACTGCAGACAGCCACCATGTGAGAAAAGATTCCTGTGTTTACAAGCCCTCATCTCACTCATCTTTAATTCCCAAGCAGATACTCCCTCCGTCCCACCAAGACCAAGAGTGTCACCCCTTTTAGGGGTGGCACGTAAATTAAAAAAAAAAGGGGGACGAAAAAATGTTGTGAATGTAATTTAAAAATAGGAGAGAGAATTAGTGGAGGAAATAGTGAATTTAAAAAGTGTTATGAGTGTAGAGGAGAGAGAATTAGTGAAGGGAATAGTGGTTGGGATAATAAAATATTAATAAAACATTTTTTTTTTAGGAAAGATGACGCTTCAAACGGGACGTCATTTTGGGTAAAAAGTGACACTTGGAGTGGGAGGAGGGAGTATGCTTATTATTTCATTTAATTAAAATATTTTTCATTAATCTTATTTAATATTATTCAAATTACATTTTTACAGTGAGTATCTCCAATTAATTCTTGTTTTTTATTTCATTTTCAATATTTTAGCATATTTTCAAAGTTTTATAATTTTATTTAAAAAATTAATGGTACAAATTAATAGTACAAATTCCAAAATATAAATAATAAATATTACTTTTCTCCTTCCCCAAATTCGTTGAATGAAGCCAAGAGAGAAACAGAGAAACAGAGCAAGAGAGAAAGAGAGATTGAGATTGCGATGAAGAAATGCCATCGCCGCCACCAACATCAGACCTAAATCAAGGTACTAATCTCCTTCTCTTTCCCCTTCCCCTTCACCTTCTACTTCCAGATCTTGGGTAATTAAAAAAAAAAAAAAAAAAAAAAAAGAAAAACACTCTGCTGGCGCAAACAATTTCGTGCCCCAGATTTGACGCATGGAAGGGGCAACGCTATTTTGACGATGAAGATGGCGTCGTTGTTGGAGCTGATTTGTTTGCCAATTTGACGATGGCGCATGAAAATGGCATGGTGTTGAAGATGGTCTAAAGCATTAAAGAAGTGTGCTCATTAATATTAATATATGAGGGTCTATAACACCACTAGCTATTTTTTTGGTAATGTTTGAGAATGCTGCTTACTCCCTCCGTTTTGGGATAATATGCAAATTTTTTATTGGCACGGAAATTAAGGTAAAATGTGAGAAAGGTGATGTGTTGTTGTAGCGATGCGTGAATTTTGAATAACAGAGTCGCCACCTATATTATTCGTTTGGAAACATAGGAAAACCATTTTGAAAAAGAGATTTGAGTTCGGGGCTTAGGTTATGGAATGGGTAGGTCGAGGAGCATCCATTCCACCCGATTCGAAGATCGGTCTTGCTAAAGAAAAGAGAGGTTTTCAATCATTACAATATATATATAATTAAAGAAAACAATCAAACCCTAATCAATTTCTTGATTAGGAATGTCGGATTATATGCTTCGAGATCGCCTTCATCGATTGAAGGGACTCTAGGCCAATCCTTTTGATGGGATTACACCACTCTAAAAGTCAATAGAGAGAGATTGAGAAGAAGAGAAAAGAAATATAGGAATTTACCTTATTTTAGGGAGTAATTGATTTAGAACGTGGTTCTAAGATGTCTTCTCGATCGAGAAGTGATTTGGGCAGAGCTTCGACTCAATATGAGAGTCAAGTCTTGATGCGGACAGAGCTTCGCCTTGATGCTAGGCTTGAGCCTTGATGTTCGTCAATCAACGTGGTTGAAGGACGAATTTAGGAGTTGTTTGTGAGTGATTTGAAGGAGTCTTTCGTGGAAAGAAACCAACAAATTGTGTGTGTTGTCTGGAATTCTGGACCTTTGAAACAGTGGAAGTCACCAAGTATTTATAGGGGTTTAAGAGGCAGAGGTGGAGAGGTAAAACACTCCTAGGAAGCTTCCAGAACTCAATTATGATTGGAGAACCGGATTGATAAAGTTTTATCAAGAAAAGAGGTTGAAACGGAGAAGGAGAGTGATTTCTGCACATCCTGTCGAGGGGATATCTCGCGCGAGATATCATATCTCGCGCGAGATAACTAGTCTGATGACTATTTTGTCCTCTTCAGTTGTTCCGTTAGTCAGTTAGATCCAAAACTAACGAGGTTAGTTAGAAACTTAACAAAACATGACGAAACTGATATGCTTTCATCAAAACACAAAAGAGAGACGAAGAGTAATGTAATCATGAATTATTGGTTCAGAATGGGGTGTCTACAGAGCCCCTCGGCGACAGGTCTTATGAAAGAAGAAGTGTCGTCGATAGAAAAGACATCATTCTGAACATTGGGATGGTCGTGCCGCACGGCTGCCTACGTATCTCTAAGAGAGAATCAGACCAAACGTAGTTCGACTCCAAAACACTAAAAAGGCTAGTTTAGGTATTTTGAAAAGCATTTTTGAAAATCGAAGAGGGATTTTTTTTTGAAAAGGTAAAATCATACTGAGGAATCAAGGACTTGACCCAATTCTGAAGATACCTGTTTGTTGATGAAGTTGTTGATGTGCGCCACCCGAGGTTACTGACGTTGCCATTTTTGTCGAGGTCGCGGATTTGAAGTTGCTGCCGTCACAGACTTTGCTGGTGTCGCCGAGGTCACGGACTTGAAGTTTGCTGCCGTCACAGACTTTGAAGTTGTCGCCGAGGTCACGGACTTGAAGTTGCTACCGTCACAGACTTTGCTGGTGTCGCCTAGGTCACGGACTTGAAGTTGCTGCCGTCACAGACTTTGCTGGTGTCGCCGAGGTTACGGACTTGAAGTTGCTTCCGTCACAGACTTTGCTGGTGTCGCCGAGGTCACGGACTTGAAGTTGCTGCCGTCACGGACTTTCTTTGTTGTCGCCGAGGTCACGGACTTGAAGTTCTTTGCCGTCACGGACTTTCTTTGTTGTCGCCGAGGTCACGGACTTGAAGTTCTTGCCGTCACAGACTTTCTTTGGTGTCGCTGAGGTCACGGACTTGAAGTTGCTGCCGTCACAGACTTTGCTGTTGTCGCCGAGGTCACGGACTTGAAGTTGCTGCCGTCACAGACTTTGCTGGTGTCGCCGAGGTCACGGACTTGAAGTTTGCTGCCGTCACAGACTTTGAAGTTGTCGGTTGAGGTGGAGGTTCTGTCAATGCAAGGATAGATGCATATGGTCTCGGATAGACCCAAATGATTCTTACCTTTCTGTACCTGTTAGCACATAAAGATTCCAAGTAGATTTTGCAGATTTTAGTTGTTCAATTGGACTTATGTGGTGGTGCTCACGTCTGTTCGTGTAATGGCCGATCGGTCATTTTGGTGGTGAGTTTATGTATGAGTATATGGTATATGAAAATGTAGGGACATTTTTATGGATTTGTATTTGAGAGAGGTGAACTGTATGAGTGAACTTGTGTTTGACAAGTTGGGACCAAATCAGGTTTATGCAGAACCTGTTGCTGGTCAGCGAGGCTGTACTGTTTCTTCATTGTTGTAGAATTTTGATGAGTAATCTTGTGTGAACACATCTAGGCCTGTTGCGAATCTTCATTCTTACTTCTCCTTGAGTCGTGTCTCTAGGAGGCAAACGACTACACATCTGTCGACTGTCGTAATGGCTTTATGTCCAAGGCCCTTTGGTGTCTCAAGCCCCAAGTTGCTTGCAAGTGGTAGATGACTTTGTGAAGATGTTCTCTTGATTTGAAGGTGATTGAAGAAGACTCTCCTTGTTGGTTTGATTTAAAGAGGATCGAATGACGTCCGGTGAAGAAGGTTGAAGAATACTCTCCCTTTGACCTTTGATTTTTTTTTTCTTAGTGAGGCACCCTGATTTTTGCCTAGACCGCCCTTTCGATTTTTCAATCTAGCAGGCATCTATTTTGCGTCTTTTTTTTTTTTAGTATGTGTACCCGAAGAGAACTCAAATGATAAAATCTTATTGAGGAGAGAGAGAGATGAGACCTCAAGTTAGTTGAGGAGAGACGGACTCTATTCTTTGGAAGGTGATCCAAGCATTGACTCTTTTGGAAAAGTGTATTCTCCGATGATGAGAGTGAGAAGCAAAGAGGAAAGCCCCTAATGCAGATTTGATTGTTTTGAAGAGTTGAAGTAGAGATGGACTGGGGGAGGAATGGTTAGGAAGCCCCAGTTTTGATGCTTGGATCTCAAGAGTGTGTATGAGAGCGGCTAACAGGAAGCCCCTAGACTCAACAAGACACGCTACTTGGCTCAAGGATCTAGAAAAGTTATTCTACCTTTTAATGAACCGTGCATCATCTAGAAGTTTCTAAATAAGATTGAGAAGAAAGCCAATCATTAGTATGACTTAAGGGTAAACATTTTATCTTGATACTGAAAGTCTTCTTCACTTGACGTAGGAGGATATTGAGGAATCCTCTTTTCTTTTGTTGGTATCACTTGACTCCTCTTCTTTGTGGGAGAGTCCTTCTTGCCTTTGTTGAAATTCCATCCTTGTTGTGGGGCGATGAAGGCTTGAGAGTTTTTTTTTTTGATGCTCTATTTTTGCCTAGGTCGATTTGAGGAGTTTCGACCTAGCGAGCTTTTCATTTATTTTTGTACTCTCAAAGCCTTGAGTTGAGTAGCCCCACTCTTCTTGGGATGAATGTTGATAGCAGTGCCTTTGGCTTTATTCGCTTGTTGACTTTTGACTTTCAGTAGGGGTAATGTTTAACCCTTAAGCCTCCTAAGGATAAATTTCTTCTTAAACTCGCTTAGAAGTCTCTATTATTTTTTGCGATGATTTAGGGAAATGAAGGGTCCATTATTTTGCATGAATTAAATGATACTTATGAGGTATAACAACCTTAGGGAAAGTGTTTAGGAAAAGAAATTACTTTAATTTATTGAGAAATTTAAGAACAGACTCGATAGTTTAGAAGACACAAACTAGAGGAGGTGAGGAGTACTAGAAAGACAGAACGACTCTTCGAGAACATACTTGAAAATTTAAAACCTAATCTACTTCTATCAAAGGAGAAAGGGAGAGGGTAGTTGTAGCCCCAAAGTGGTAAGTGTAGATTTCTTCTTGGAGCTTCATCTTCTTCATGGAGTGCGAGGGAGAGGATTGGTGATGACGTTGGGACGTTCTAGATCTCCATTGTCAAAGAGGTCTTGGATGATGTCCTTCAAGTGGTGGCAAAAGTTGGTGTTGTGGCCGGTGAAGTTGTGGTACTTGCAGAATAAGTGAAGAGCATGATTCAGACCCATATCCTTAGGAGGACCACCTTCCCTTGGTTTGATCATTTCATTCTGGACGAGCACATCGAAGAGTTCTTCTTGAGTGACTCCTTCAATTTTGTCGTAGTGCCTCTTTTTCTTTTCGGGAGGAGGGACAGCAGAATACTTTCCGGTGTTGGAGCGGTTGAATGCAATGGCATTGACTGAAGCATCCTTACTTGTAGCGGGTTTGTTGTAGCGGAAGTTACTTTCCCTCTTTTTACTTTTGAGGAAGTCGTCAACCCTAATTCCGGACTCGAGGAGTTCATTGAAACTAGGAAAGTAATTACCGGCGAGTTTCTCTTGAAATTCATCACGAAGGCATTGGAGGAAGATGTGGATTTGCTCTTTGAGAATAGGCCTTTCGACGATTTCAGTGAGTTTGAGTCTCCATCTTCTAGCAGATTCAGCAAAGGACTCATTTGTATGTTGCTTGGTTTGTTCAAGATCCCTCCTAGTAGGGCGATAAGTGGAGTTATCTTCAAACTGTCTTTGGAAGACTAAACATGCGGACGACCAATCAAGCCTTGTAGTTGTAGGAAGAGACATGTACCAATCCCTTGCAGCACCTTCTAAAGTTTGAGGAAAGCATTGGGCCAAGATGGTGTTATCAACACCCATTGGAAGCATAGTCCAAGTGTAGGTCTCAACATGGGCTCGAGGACAGGTAGTACCATTGAACTTGGCAATGTCGGGTGAGGAAACTTAGTGATGGATTGTTGAAGAGCATCGGGATCAAATGGAACGAATGACCCTTTGGAAGTGTCAAGAGTCGCAAGCTTCTTCTCGAGGTAGTTCTTAGTAACATGGTCACCAAGTTTAGTAGTTTCACCACTGCCTTCTTTCTTGGTTTTAGCACCCTTGGAGGTATGTTCCTCATCATCGGAGGAGGACGAGGAAGAGGAGGAATCGTATTCTTCCTTTTTCTTGCTTGACTTCTTGGTTTTTCTATTCACATTGGTGTAGGATTCCTCTTCGTCGGAGGAGGATTCCACTTTCTGCTTTTGTTTTCTGCATTTCTTGACTTTCATGTCGTTGAGTTCTTTCATGAGGGCGGCCATTTGGGCATTTTGTTCCTCAATTTGCTTACTTTGTTCATCCATCTTAAGTAGGGCTTGGATGAGTTGGGCCTTAGCTTCGTTGATTTCGGCCTCAGTGGTAGGAGGAGAAGCAGGCATCGTGGTGAAGAACCTAGACGTGTAGCAACCGGGTTAAACCATGATCGAGTCCCAACAAGTCGGCTGAATAGGATGAATGAAGGCTTTGAAGGTTTGAAGGTTTTGGCCAAAACACGAAACGACCGAACTCTTATCTCGTACGAGACAAGTAGTCTCGCGCGAGACTTCACCATGGAAAGTCACAATTTTTTGATTTTAATCCTAATTTTGGTCGGACGGAAAATCCGTTTTGGGGGTTTCTAATATTCAGAATCCAAACCTAAGGACCTAGGGGTCAGAGTAATCTCAAGTAACATCGAGTTTTGTGCAATAATTTTGGTGAGAAATTTTTCTCTTTTTAGGGACAAATCCGAAGGGACAATCATAGGGACGTTTCCGAAGGGACGATTCCGAAGCGACAATTTTTTTTGACATGGATTATTGCACAAAGCAAGATCTTGACAAGGGATTACAAAGACTCCAAGATCAAACCGACCGGTCACGGAGTGTCCTAAAAAGTCAATCTACATGATATGTGGCGATGCTGGGCTGGAAGGCTAGGCTCCCCGCGATATGACAATCTAGGTGGATTGAATACGCGGAGTGGGATGATCCAACTTCGGAGAGACCGACGACTAGGTGGTTACCGTCATCCGTCCTTAGTGTGGGTCCCGGGTTAATCGGGGTATGTAGTGCAATGACAGATATAAATGAGTGCGCGTGTGTGATATCTCCCTTGCAGATAGTGAATTCTGGGATCCCCCTTGCACGTTCGGCTCTCGTCTTGGATTATGAGATGAACGGGAGAAACCAGAAAGCAACCAGATTGCCGAGGCGATATCTCGCGCGAGATATGGCATCTCGTGCGAGATATGCCTCATCTGAGAGCAAAAAATCAAATTTACAATTTTTTTTTGAAAACCTCTCTTTTAATTTTGACGCAAGTTTAAGCCTCTTAATTTTAAGTCCCCAGCGGAGTCGCCAAACTGTAGCGATGCGTGAATTTTGAATAACAGAGTCGCCACCTATATTATTCGTTTGGAAACATAGGAAAACCATTTTGAAAAAGAGATTTGAGTTCGGGGCTTAGGTTATGGAATGGGTAGGTCGAGGAGCATCCATTCCACCCGATCCGAAGATCGGTCTTGCTAAAGAAAAGAGAGGTTTTCAATCTTTACAATATATATATAATTAAAGAAAACAATCAAACCCTAATCAATTTCTTGATTAGGAATGTCGGATTATATGCTTCGAGATCGCCTTCATCGATTGAAGGGACTCTAGGCCAATCCTTTTGATGGGATTACACCACTCTAAAAGTCAATAGAGAGAGATTAAGAAGAAGAGAAAAGAAATATAGGAATTTACCTTGTTTTAGGGAGTAATTGATTTAGAACGTGGTTCTAATATGTCTTCTCGATCGAGAAGTGATTTGGGCAGAGCTTCGACTCAATATGAGAGTCAAGTCTTGATGCGGACAGAGCTTCGCCTTGATGCTAGGATTGAGCCTTGATGTTCGTCAATCAACGTGGTTGAAGGACGAATTTAGGAGTTGTTTATGAGTGATTTGAAGGAGTCTTTCGTGGAAAGAAACCAACAAATTGTGTGTGTTGTCTGGAATTCTGGACCTTTGAAACAGTGGAAGTCACCAAGTATTTATAGGGGTTTAAGAGGCAGAGGTGGAAAGGTAAAACACTCCTAGGAAGCTTCCAGAACTCAATTATGATTGGAGAACCGGATTGATAAAGTTTTATCAAGAAAAGAGGTTGAAACGGAGAAGGAGAGTGATTTCTGCACATCCTGTCGAGGGGATATCTCGCGCGAGATATGATATCTCGTGCGAGATAACTAGTCTGATGACTATTTTGTCCTCTTCAGTTGTTCCGTTAGTCAGTTAGGTCCAAAACTAACGAGGTTAGTTAGAAACTTAACAAAACATGACGAAACTGATATGCTTTCATCAAAACACAAAAGAGAGAAGAAGAGTAGTGTAATCATGAATTATTGGTTCAGAATGGGGTGTCTACAGTTGTGAGTGTAGATGGTTGGGTAGGAGAGAGAAAGTGGAGTAAGTGGGTAATTGTTGTGAGTAGAGACAAGTGGGTCCCATATCCATTTTGGGAAAATGCAAATTATTGTGGGACGCTCAAAGGTGTCTTTTTACAGATTATCGTGGGACGGTGGGAGTATTTGTTTAGGATTTTTTCTTATATAATTCCATTTTAAAAATATAAATCCCCAAATAACTAACATTTGAAACTATTTTTCAAAATAATCAATTTTTTAGAACTCGCTACACGGTGTAGCGAGTTCAAGATGTTACCGTTGAAACTCGATACACCATGTAGCGAGTTTAGTTTAATTAAGGTTTATGCGTTTGAATTAATCAACTGTGATTAACAAAGCAGAACTCGCTTCACTGTGTAGCGAGTTCACGCGTACAACAGTGAACTCGCTACATGGTGTAGCGAGTTTAGAAAGGCCAGTTTACAAAGGATAAGATTTCCAGATCCAGATTAATTCTCATTCTCATATCCGCACATACTTGCTCTAAAAAGAACTCAAATTTTCACATCATTTAATTTCGTCAGAATCGTTGAATATCAATAATCAATGTAAATTAACATCATTTTAATCATTATTTTTCACTTGTTTTTAGATATAAAATTTAAGTTTTTAACTGTGTTTTAGTATATTATAGATATACATGTTAGATTTTTATTATTTAGGTGGTTAAAAATGAACGGGGGTTCAATCACTTTCATGTGCTATTGGGGAGGTGATGATGAACAACAATTTGATGGTACTTATTTTCAAAAAGGACCAAAATGTGCAATTAGGGCTAATTATCGATGAAGATACAATGTGTAAGTGTTACACCATGTGTTGCCATTGGTGTTGTCTCCAGTGTTGCTACAGCAGTGTTGCCACTGGTGTTGCCTCATGTGTTGCCATCGTGTTGACAATTTAATATGAGTATAGTTACTACATATTATTCATAAATTACAAAGTGATAACTAATTATATATATATATATATATATATATATATATATATATATATATATATATATATATATATATATATATATAAACTGTTAGTTTGTTTAGTCTACGGTTGAACATGTCAAGGAAAAGGAACTAGGCGTGATTTACGAATGGGAACAAGAAAGTTACACATTTATGTGTAATTGTGAAGACCAAGTAAACATTGTTAGGATGTTATCTACACAGGGGGAGCTGAAGATAAGGAGTACAAGGTTCATAATGCTTGGCGGTACAAGTGGTGAAGCCTAGGAAGACTTAGTCTTCAACAAACAAGAAGATGGAGCTAAAACTGAGGAATTAATCACATGGCTAATTTTCTGGTTGGCTTGAGTAGGCTCCAACTTCTATGAGCCTATAAATAGTTCAAGCATTCGACATTCTCATTCACCCAATTCAGAAGTTGAGATTTGCACAAGTCAAGAACACGCCTCTTCAGTATTGTCCCATTTGTTGGCAACAATATGTCCAACACCATTGAGTTATCCCATATAACTTTCATTCTTCGAGTGTTTCTGAGTGTTAGATAGGTTGTGTTTGTAAAGAGTGTGTTCTAGAATAGTTGTTCCCCTATGCTATTGATTGAAAATCATTAGAAAGCTTTTGACCTTGTACCAAAAGCTTATTATTAAGAAAGGTCTTGCCCTCCTGGCACCTATCAAGTTATATATTTATTTATATATATAACTTGATAAAAATCTATTCTCTTGTGTTTCTTTTATTATTTCCGCTGCCTTTAAATTATCTCAATTATTCTATTTTTGAATTGGTGTGAGTTGTGTTGTTCTTAGTGTTGTCAATACTATTAACAACACTTGTGAGTTTCATCTCACTTTTCTAAGCCATTGACAATTTCAATTGGTATCAAAGCCTAGCACTTGATATACTAAGTGTTTTGATCCATTAGTCATGGTTTATGATCCTGCTAATCCTAATCAAAACAGGCTTCTTGTTTTAGATGGGTCAAATTATGCTTAATGGAAGATTCGTCTTCGCTCGCATATCAAATCAATTGATCTTCGAGCTTGGCGATCTGTAATTAATGGTTATTTTGTTCCGTTACTTCCTCTGGATGAAGATGGTGACGTACAAGTCAAACCTGAATCCTAATGGACAAATGAAGAGAATAATCTAGCTAGTTTCAATGAAAAGACACTAAATGCCATCTATGAATGGGTTGACATGCATATGTTAAACTCATTCAAAATAGTCCCACTACAAAAGATGCTTGGGATACTTTTCAAAGATTTTGTGAAGGTGATGGTAGTGTCAGAGAAACAAAGTTTAGGGGTCTCACTAGTAGGTTTGAAAGATTAAGAATTGGTGAAAGCGATGATATTTCTTCTTATTTTGTAAAGTTGATTGATATTTCAAATGAGTGTCAAGTATTAGGAGAACCTTTTACTAACAAACAACTTGTTTCAAAAGCTATTCGTACTCTTTACGAACGTTTTAATATTAAAGTTTCTGCCATTGAAGAGGCCCATAATCTTTCAACTATGGATATTAATTCCTTGATGAGCATTTTGAAATTTTTTGAATTAAATCTCAATGAACAAACCGAAGCTTCAAAAGGCAAAAATATTGCCTTAAAAGTCGAATCTTCGGACACAATAGTGTATGATGAAGACGAGTCTTTCGAGGAATTAGATGAGAATACTAGTATAGCTTTACTTGCTAAAAAATATAATTACATGCTTAGAAAGTTTAACAATGTGCAGGTTAAAGCTAAAGATCAACAATCCTAAGTGCATAGTTTTGTGCCCAAGAGATTTATTCTTTCGAACCAAAGAGACACATCACTAAGAGCATCCTCAGAGAAGTCCAGATCTGACCCCAAATACATTGAATTCATTTAGTGTCACGCTTGTTCCGGTTGGGGTCACTATGCAAATGAATGTGCAAACACCTTGAGAAAGGCGGGCAAAAATATGTGGGTGTCTCTTAGTGATGAAGAAGAGGAAGGAACCGAAAAAGGTGAAAACCTTGAACAAGTGGTTATGTTGGCCATGGTAGAGGAGATGTCTTCGTCAGAATGTATTGCCTCGAGTGTTGTCCAGCATATGACAACACATGACACAACACTTGTGTCATCATCAGGATGTGTTGCCTCAAGTGTTGTCCAGCACATGAGAACACTTGACACAACACTTAGCAGGTATGATTCATTAAGTTCTTTTAATGATATGTGCTTTCATGGTTCTGTAAATTTTAATACAGATGATACATTAGAAGATGAGCTTGGCAAAGACGAGCTCATTGATGAATTAAAAAACCTCTATGAGTCAATTCTCATAGAATGGAAAAAGGAGAATAAGATGGTGATATTCTTAAACAAGGAGAACCAAGAGCTTAAGGACTCCTTAACTCGACTAGAGGTACAACTCACAAAGAAGGATGCAGAACTTGACAAATTCAAGTCCAAACTCAACCTAGCCGAATCAACCTTCAAAAAGCTCAACACAAGTACCTCAAAATTGGATGATATACTTAACTTGAGTAAGCCTCTAAAAGCAGGTATTGAGTTTCAAGAATCACTAGAAAAAATTACTTTTACCTTGTTTAATGTTGAAACTAATACTAGTTTTGTAAAAGAACATAATAAGGAAAAAGGTAGTTCTTCTAGTAATATCTCTGATCATACCTTTGAGTGTGAATATTGTCACAAAGCTGGACATAATAAATCAAAATGTTTTATTCTCCAAAAGAAAAAGTCAAGTTCTCAAGTGTTGCCTCAAGTGTTGTCAAATTCTCAAGACAACACTCGAGACAACACAGGAGATTAGAATAACAAAATTTCAAAAAAGGTATGGTTTCCCAAAGCTAATCTGAAATGTAATATTACCTACACTACTTTAAGGACTAACATTTTAGGTACTTGGTACTTTGATAGTGGCTTTTCATGTCACATGCCGAGAACAAGATCCTTCTTGAAGGAATACCAACCTATTCACGGAGGCTCAGTAACCTATGGAGGTGGAGGCAAGAGTAACATAATAGGAAAAGGAACACTTAATGTCATTGGTTTTCCTCCCTTAAAAAATGTCTTGTATGTAGATGGATTGGTTGTTAATCTAATTAGCATTAGCCAATTATGTGATGACGATTTGGAGGTAAAATTTAATAGGAATACTTGTGAAGTTTTTGATAACACTAACTTTTGTGTTATGACAGGAACAAGATCGAGTGATAAGTGCTACCTTGTTGGAACTAAACAAGTGTGCAATTCGACAAAAATTGATGACACAATTTTATGGCACCAAAGGCCAATGACTGAGAATGTGCAAGAGGAGCCTTCCTAAAAAAGGGTTGCTGATGAATCCTCCTTTGATGACGTGACTGCTCGGCACGTGACGACGTATGTCAAAGCTGAGGAGGTAGCCAAGGAGCTTACTGTTAATCTGATCATCAAGGGCCTTGATGTGTTTGCCAGGAAGGGCCCCAAGCTCATGCTAGGTCGGCCAGTTATCCACGGGACCATGGATGAGGACCTGCTCGATCATTTTATGGACACCAAGCCGAGCAGGGAACACCTCATTAATAGGAAGGGCCTTCTTCTCAGCCAGGTATGCATACTCAACATTTTTTCTTTTCCCTCCTCATCTTCTTTACACTTGTGATTTTTCTGTATTGATAATTTTCTTTATTTGTATAGCTTGCAACTGTTACTGCCCATGAGGCCATCAGGAGCAGAGATGCTGATGAACTTGAACAAAAGCTTGATCGGTAGATCGAGAAAAATAAGGTCGATATGGCCAAGGCCGTGAAGATCCTCAAGTTGCTGAGGAAAGAGGTCGATGAGCATAAGGCGGCCAAGACAGAAGTCGAGAGTGCTGAGAAGGCGGCCAAGGAGGCGCGGGTAAAGGCCGAGGAGGCGTAAAGGACCAGACAAGAGGAGATGGAGAGGCTCCAGGCTGAGCTAAGGAAAAATGTTGAGGAAGCTAATGCCCTGTATAAGCAGTTGGAGGCCAGCTTGCCTTTTCAGTTTGCTGAAGCTATTTCCCAATATAAGGCTAGCCCGACCTTCAAGCAGGCCTTAGCAGAGAAAACGGTCACCATGTATTCTGATTGCTATCTTCACTTAGCCAGAAGGGTCTTGGTGGACCCAACTTCAAAAGCCGACGTGGGTCTGCTTGCTCGTCTCATTTGCCAAGATGCCTATGATGACCTTACCCGGTCTGGTCATTCCCTCGTGCCATTTTCTGAGAATGCCCTGAAGGTAATTGCAACCCAAGATTCTAGGGAAGGCCGAGCAGCGTGGATCCCCCCTCCAGTTGATCCTCAAAATATAAATGCTTTGATAGAGAAGCTGATGCTGACCAAGATGGTCTATTTAGGGATGGGGACCAACCTTGACAACTTTCTTTTATGTTTTGCTGATGTAACCCTTTTGAATAGGCTCCCTTTGTACTTCAACCTTCTTGATCAATATAATGCAATTTTCGCTATACTTGTCTTGTTTACTTTTTGCTTTTATTTGAACTGCTTTACTTTGAATGTGTGTTGCACATTTGTTGCATTTTTGTCTAAGTAGCCAACTTTTATGTGTCGAGGAGGGTTACTTCGACATTTGTACTTGAGGAATTAATTCCTTGAAGCCGAGGAAGGTCGTTCGACTTTACACTTGGGTAATTTGTAGGAGTTCATCCATTAAGTCGAGGAGGGTCGTTCGACTTATTCGTTAGATTTTTGGATTTGATCCATTTAGGCCGAGGAAGGTCGTTCGGCCTAACACTTAGGTGAATTTTAAGAGATTTATACATTAAGTCGAGGGTCGTTCGTCCATAATGCTTTAAGTTGTTTTTGGGAATTTTTCCCTTTATGCCGAGGAGGGTCGTTCGACATAATACTTAGTGGATCCAGGCGGGGATGTGGTAGACCTTACTTAGCTCATGTATTTGATCTTTCAATTTTTTGTTGGAACATTCTCCTCCCTTATAACGTGGGGTTTAGCCCTATGAGGCCTGTCTTCCCTCGTTTACCTATATAATGTGGCTCGATTCCTATTCTTTCCCTTGTAGTTACTTCCTTTGTAAGCCTAGTTGGTGCTAGCTGCATCTGCTTTCGATTTTTCAAATCTCTTCTTACTTTTCTCCTCTACCATGACTATGGCGTAAGCCACATTATATATGTCAGATTTTGACTTGGGCTCCCTGTCAGAAAGCTCATAGATTAATTGTCCGAATCTTATTCCAGAGTTGAAGCGTACAATCACCTCCCGGTCGGTTAGGCTTTCCTCTACCTGGTCAGCTATGGCTCTGAATCGATTGTAATAACTTAGAGTGTTTTCATTTTTTCCTTGCTCAATATTTATGAGGTTTGTTAATCTTTTCTTTCTCTTTACATATATCGCTAATTGCTCCAGGAACCTCCTCCTCATGATTTTTCAGCTATCGATACTTCACTTCTTTTGCTAACGGGACCAGGATAGGGATGTTTCGGAGAAGGTACTTGCAAAAGCCTTGCAGAGAATGTAATCTGCCTTGGTGAGGAGGGCCAAGGTGGATTCAAAACTTTGCACATGGTCTCGTGCATCTGTTATCCCCGGATATTTCTCGAAACCGAGGATTTTGAAAGCAAGATTGGGAGGTTGATCATTAATTCGCTGGGAGAAAGGGCGAGTGACACTAGTATCATCTTCATCCACTTCCTTCTTCCCCATTTCCATTTCCATTTCATCAATTCTCTTTTTTAAGAGTATAATATCCCTTGCATTGATCCCCGAACTAAGTGAGAACTACGATGGGTCCTTTCTTTTTTTATGCGCCCATTTACTCGGATTTGTTACTCATGTTGTTGGTGATTATCCCCGTATCCAGATGGTGCTCTGCCATTCAATGGCCTGTAATGATGAGGAGGGGTTCTGTCCCTCCTGGGAGCCATCTCTGGATGGGGAGGAGTCCTATGACGAGGAGAGCCCCCAGGTCGAGTAAGGCTCCTATGTCGAGGGGATGGATTATGATGAGGAGTTTTTTTTTTGCCTATCATGACTGAGCCTTGCTCTCAAGTCAACATAATTAACCTCCTGTTCCCTTTGATTGTTCAACTGATTTCTCAAGTCTACCTCATTTCTTGCATTTCCATGTCCAGGAGCATTATGATGAGGAGGGACATCTTGGTGGGGGGGGGTTTGCTTGGATTTACCAGCAGTATCATGATGAGGGGGATTTTGGATAGGAGGAAGATTTTCTCTATTCCCCCGACTACCACGCCTATCAAAACGATTCTCCGCTCCAAGGAAATTTCCAGTCCTCGTAGGTCTTATGAATTCAGCCAGGGAGTGTTCTAGATCCAACTGCAGTAAGGCATTTTGTGTTTCATAAATGTGTTGCAAACTGTCCATCTGGCAATGTAAGAGAATTCTGCGATCAATCTGTGGGGGAGATGTCCCTGTGCCTCCCCGGGCGGTCATCTGACTATCATGTCTTCCTCGTTGTCTACGACGGGGAGGGTTTGGCAGCACCTCTGTTGGGTATGCTTATTATAAACCCCTCATATTACTTGATTTGATTGATACCATCACCTATTTTGATTTTACATGGACTATAGGGTATTATGTATGAATTTTTACAACTTCAATTTTTAGTAAAGTCCATTTTTGTAAGTCAGTTACTTAGGCTTGAGTAGGTGATGTAGGATAAAAACTCTCTAAGTGTTTTGGCTCTAGATTAAGGCTGAGCCTATGCAATATGCGGTCGACCGCACATTAGCTGACCGCAGTATTGGTTCGTGACCACATGCCCCTCAGCAACCACATTAATATGCCAACCGCATCAACATGGAAAACGCTTGAACATGCTGACCCCATTGGGAAGACCGCACATCATGCTGACCGTACTACATTCCTGACCGCATGACGAGCCAGATCGCACATTCCTTAGCCAAATTGAAGATTGAGGAATTAACTTTGATCTCAACTCAGAGTTAACTCATAGAATTTTACCGTTGCAGAATTCACTCGAAATTCAAAATTAGTGACAACTGGGATATTTCGTACAAAGGACATACCAGCATACCACCTTGCCACTAACTCTGCAACTTGGAGACAAAAAGGACACGTGCTCCAATTAGACATCAACATCACAATGTCCTTGAAGCTTGCTCAACAAGAAATTCCAACGGCCACTTTTATTCCAAGGCTATAAATAGACCTTGTGATCAAGCCTGAAGAATAAACCAGTAAGCTTGAGTTCAAGAAACGTTGTTATAATCCTCAAAAGTGTTGAAGCTCAGAATCTCCAGAATCCTTCGAATCTTCAAACACTTCAAAGCTTTCAAGAATATATTACCCAGAAAACTCTCAAGTCTTGTAACAACTCCAGATTCATCAAGCTCTATTATTTATATTATAAAGAGCTCTTGAATCTTGCACACACACACATACACAGGTTATTGTCTAGGATTAGCTTCATAGAAAAAGATAGTTATATTTGAGATTGATTGATTCTCAATTTGTATTCCTTTCTAACAGCTACTCAAATCAAATATACTATTTCCCTTAGAAAATCCAAGACTAACCATCTTGGTAGAGGATGTAGATCATTAACGGTTGAACCTCTCCAAATATCGTGTCATTTAGTTTCTGCACTTTACATTTCAAGTTCATAAGTTTTCTTATTATTCCCTGTGTTTGATCTTCATATCCTTCCAACCGCATTTTGAATTGTGTTAATAGTACAAATCTGCCTAAGCCATTTTCAACCGCGCGGTCGACCACACTTTCAATTTTGGGGTCGACCACACTATCTTTACTACTAAGTTTTTATACTTAGAAAACATCCGCTGTGCATTTTACTAAGCTTGAAAGTTTGTTTTAACTTGACCACACTTTCATCCCAAGTAAGCCAAGGTTGAATTTTTGAAAAGAGTAGAACATTTTTATACAGCTATTCACCCCCCTCTAGCTAGCTGTTTTCATACTCTTGTTGCACCTTTGGGACCAACAAGTGTTATCAGAGCTAACACCTTTAAAAAAAAAAAAACTATTCTTTGTTTTTCAAGCTTAACAACTTGGGTGCCGATTCGTCATGGCAACTTCAAAAGCTATGGCAACGATTAACTATTCACACATTCCTATGTTGGATGAAGATCACTTCGATATATGGAAGGATCGAATGCTAATTCATTTAGAGTCAATAGATGAAAGGCTGGTTGATTGTGTAAACGATGGACCTTTTGTACCAATAAAGACCAATCCAGATGCAACAACAAATACAGAAATTCCTGAAGTTAAAAAGCTGAAGATGGAATGGACTGACGAAGAAAGAAAGTATGTTTCATTGGATAGCAAAGCTAGACAAATCATTGCCGGAACCTTATCAGTCTCCACCTATCAGAAGGTTATCAAATGCACGACCGCAAAGCAAATGTGGGATGCAATTGAAAGCTATCTTGAAGGCGATGAGTTATGCAAGGAGAACAAGAAGTTTGAGGTTGAAAGGAAATACAGCAGCTTTACAAGATGACTGAATGAAACTCTACGTCAAACCTACGACCGCTATGTTGAGGTAGTAAATGCTTGCTTATCTCTTGGTAAAGTATTAACTGATAAAGAAATTAACATGACATTCCTTGCTGCTTTGGGATCCAAATGGGGACACAAAGCTACTTCCCTCGAAGACTCAAAACATTTAAATACATGGACTCTCAGTAACTTGTATGCAAATCTTAAAGTTTATGAGTTAAAATTACAACACATTGAAGACGTTGATGTGATGTACCCGATTTTTGAAATCAAACGGAGTCGCCACGCCATTTTTGTTTTAAGGGCCAAAACTTTGAAAAATGCCCGGAATCAAGAGATTCGAGTTTGGAGGTCACGTTACGCGCCGGGAAGGACGTTAGTGTGCACCCGGAACGCCTCGTAAAAACGAGTCTTCCAAACATTCAAAATCCTTTGTTGTGTGTGTGTGTGTGTGTGTGTTTTGACCAAAATAATTTGAAACTGGGAAAAGTGAAAATTGGGATCTCTTTTTAAGACTTTAAACTGATCCCATGATTTTTTGGAGAATTTTTGGGTTGAGTCTTGGCACTCAAAAGATTTTTGGATTTGAAAAGCAATTCTGCCAGAATGAAAGAAGGCAGTTGACCCTTGACTTTGAAATGGACTTAAAGGCTTCAAAACCTCAGAATCTGGGGAAAGTCCGAGAATGAAAGTTGCTTAAAACACCCTAAATAGGGTTTCTGCAAAGAAACTTTCCATTTTGGAAGTAATTTGAGGGGTCAAAACCTTCTGGAAACCTCAGATGTGAAATCTGGATTTCCAGAAGCTGATGAACTGGCCTCCAAAAGAAAAATTGAAAAAAGGAGTTTTACTCACGTAAAAAATAAATTAAAAATATGTCTGGAAATCTATGGATGTTGTCTACAAAAAGTATTTTGTAGTCAACACCCAATTCCAAGTTTTACTTGGTCCAAAAAATAGGAAAATGGACTGAGTTCTCAGAACAATGCTACTGGACAGCAAGATGTTCTTGAGGAGAAATGTGATTTTTGGGGGGTTTGCATCTATGTTCACCCCATTTTCATCCCTAGACTTGATTCCACTACCTTGTGCCAAGTGGTGATCATACTCAAGTCATCCTTGGGGAATTTATGGGGTTTAAACATATCCTTTGCAAAGGGAGAGGGGATCTTTGTAAAGATGAATTTAAAGAGAAAAATCAATTTAGAGATTTAAAATGTAGACCATTTGAGATGGTCATTCATGAAGATGAACTTCAAGATGACCATCTTAGGTCAAAACTTAAGTTAAACAAGACATCAAGTAGATCCAAGTGAGAAGAACAAGATGAACAAGAAGTTAAAAGAGGATTTTAGGGTTTTGAGAAGGAGGGCTTTACCAATGGTGACACCCTATCTTCCTAGGCTTGGAATTTGACTTGAGGAATATCAAGATTTGGTGTTTGGCTTGAGGAGTATCAAGGTTTGGTGTGTTTGGTATTTGATTGGGAAAGATTCAAGAGAAAAAGGTGGCAATCAAGGGATTCCCACACATTTTCTCTCTATATTTCGCCGTAACTTCTTTGTGATCAAATTCCTCCCTTAAACTGAGAGAGGAGGGTTCAATTTATAGGACACTGTGAGTGTCAAACACATCCGCGCGGAGGGTTCCCGTAGGCGTGCACTGTTCATTAATTACAGCTCCAGCTTTGGACAGGAAGAAAAAAAATTCAAAAAACCCAAATTAATCAGCCAGTTTTGTGTTTCCAGCCTTTCTATTTGTGGTTTGATTCTTTTGTTTTGCTTTTTAAGATGCTTTCTTTGGTTTATCTTTATTTGGCAATGCCCATTCTACCCTCCCTTTGTTAGAAAAGTTAGAAATGTTAGGAATTGTTAGTAATGTTAGTAATTGTTATGACTTTCGTTAATTTTCTAACGAAAAGACTAACAAGCTCAAATTGGAGCACTTACAGTAGCCCCTCGGCGACGGCGCTTTCGAAGGAAGCGGGGTCGTCGATAAGAGTAAGGCTCCATATTTGGCAGGATGATCAAGTGATCGGGTGGCTGAACCTAGCGATAGGCTACCTACGTATCCCGAATGGGAATCAAGCCAGTCGTAGTTCGGGTCTTTGACCCTGGAGATGATGGCGTTTTAGGTGCCTCGAACCTGATGAGCGAGTTCTACAGTCGGTTACTGGAAAGAAACTCTGCTGGGGATAAGAGATGACCATTTTTGGTCTGATGGCTATCCGCTCTGCTGGGGATAGGAATGACCATTTTCGGTCTCTGCTGGGGATGACTGCGATTTATCGCTTTCCTAGTGATAGCGTCTTAGGTGCCTCAAACCTTGAAGATGATGGCGTTTTAGGTGCCTCGAACCTTGAAGATGGGGATAGATGGTCCTCTGGTGGACTTTGCTTGAAAGGATCGGTCTTACGTCTGCTGCCGAAGGAAAGGAGGACCATTTCGGTCGAGTGGCTGGACCTAATGATAGGCTACCTACGTATCCCGAGTGGGAATCAAGCCGGCCGTAGTTCGAAATTTACTCGAGATTTCGTTGGCTTATTTGGGAAAATCGAGATGTATTCGTTGGGAAATCGGTCTTACGTTTCTTGCCGGATGATTTTGATGAAAGATACGGGATTCCGTTATCTTTCTCGGGGAGATCGGTCTTACGTTTAACTGCCGGGGACGATTTTGATGAAAGAAACGGGATTCCGTTATCTTTCTCGGGGCACTCGGTCTTACGTTTAGCTAGGAATTTCTTTTGAGAGGGTATGAACCTAAATGGGAACTTAGTTCGGGAGTATGAACCTAAGTTGAGGTTCGGTTCGGGAGTATGAACTTAAATGGAGACTTAGTTCAGGAGTATGAACCTAAGTTGAGATTTGGTTCAGGAGTATGAACCTAAATGGGAACTTAGTTCGGGAGTATGAACCTAAGTTGAGGTCTCGTTCGGGAGTATGAACCTAAATGGAGACTTAGTTCGGGAGTATGAACCTAAGTTGAGATTTGGTTCGGGAGTATGAACCTAAATGGGAACTTAGTTCGGGAGTATGAACCTAAGTTGAGGTTCGGTTCGGGAGTATGAACTTAAATGGAGACTCGGTTCGGGAGTATGATCCTAAGTCGGGATTTGGTTCGGGAGTATGAACCTAAATGGGAACTTAGTTCGGGAGTATGAACCTAAGTTGAGGTTTTTACACGATGGAGGCTATTTGAAGGTGTTCTTCTTTGGGAAGACTCGGGCTTACGAGAACCATCGGGAAGAAAGGTGATCAATGTCGGTCAAGTGGATGGACCAAGGATTGACTGTATCTGGGGGTCACCCGAGGATTGACTATTTTAGGGAAGTCATCCTAGAGATTGACTGTATTTGGGAGTCACCCGAGGGATTGACTATTTTAGGGAAGTCGCCCCTATGATCTGACTATTTTTGGGAGGTCGCCCTATGATCTGACTATTTTGGGAAGTCACCCTATGATCTGACTGTTTTGGGGAAGTCGCCCCATTGTTTGACTATTTTTGGGAAGTCATCCTATGATCTGACTATTTTTGGGAAGTCGCCCTATGATCTGACTATTTTTGGGAAGTCGCCCTGTGGTTTGACTGTTTTTGGGAAGTCGCCCTGTGGTTTGACTATTTTTGGGAAGTCACCCTATGATCTGACTATTTTTGGGAAGTCGCCCTGTGGTTTGACTGTTTTTGGGAAGTCGCCCTATGATCTGACTATTTTTGGGAAGTCGCCCTGTGGTTTGACTGTTTTTGGGAAGTCGCCCTGTGGTTTGACTATTTTTGGGAAGTCGCCCTGTGGTTTGACTGTTTTTGGGAAGTCGCCACGTGGTCGACTATTTTTGGGAAGTCGCCCTATGGTTTGACTATTTTTGGGAAGTCACCCTATGATCTGACTATTTTTGGGAAGTCGCCCTATGATCTGACTATTTTTGGGAAGTCGCCCTATGGTTTGACTGTTTTGGGAAGTCGCCCTATGGTTTGACTGTTTTGGGGAAGTCACCCTAAGGTTTTGACTGTTTTGGGGAAGTCGCCCTATGATCTGATGATAATGTTCTTTTAGAAAAGTAGTTGACTAAGATATGCTTTCATACTGTCTTTGTGCTTACTGTAGTTCTGGAAGGACTGTGGCTACGGTGATGTTGATGAAGAGTTGTTAAGTTGCTTTGTTCGTGGGACGGTTTCTGGCGACGATTTCTTTGTCTTTGGAAGCATTTTGACTGAAGGAGGAGTTTGGTTGAGTCCGCATCTTCTTGGTGATCGTCAACCTTGCGAGAGGTGGTTGAGCTTGTATTCACCATTGGGACTTCTTGCTTTTGAGAACTTGGTGTCTCTGACCGCATTGTATTGGAGAGCTTGGCGTCTCTGACCTTCTTGCCTTGGAGAACTTGGCGTCTCTGACCGATTTGTATTTGAGAACTTGGCGTCCCTGACCGATTTGTATTGGAGAACTTGGCGTCTCTGACCGATTTGTATTTGAGAACTTGGTGTCTCTGACCGCATTGCATTTGAGAACTTGGCGTCCCTGACCGAACTGTATTTGAGAACTTGGCGTCTCTGACCGAATTGT
The DNA here is from genome assembly GCA_022495995.1 of Adenophora triphylla var. japonica. Classification (NCBI taxonomy): domain Eukaryota; kingdom Viridiplantae; phylum Streptophyta; class Magnoliopsida; order Asterales; family Campanulaceae; genus Adenophora; species Adenophora triphylla. The sequence goes on from JAFEMH010001061.1 coordinate 357,815, forward strand.
ATTTGAGAACTTGGCGTCTCTGACCAACTGGCATTTGATTTGCATTTGAGAACTTGGCGTCCCTAACCGATTTGCATTTTGAGAACTTGGCGTCACGGCCAGGCTTGTATTTGAGAACTTGGCGTCTCGACCAAGCTGGCATTTGATTTGCATTTGAGAACTTGGCGTCCACGACCGATTTGCATTTTGAGAACTTGGCGTCCCTGACCGACTTGTATTTGAGAACTTGGCGTCTCTGACCGAATTGTAGACACTAGAGGTGGTCTTCATTGGGGCATTTTCGTCCATTTGTGGACATTGGAGGTCGTCTTTAGCAAATTGCAGACGCCGGAGCTTGTCTTTGCCAAACTGTAGATGCTGGAGGCTGTCTTCATCCATTGGAGGTCGACTTTGGTGAAGATCATCCTTGCCGAAAAAGGGGGATTACGTTTGAATTCCTGCATTCGTTAGTGAAGAGGAAGATGCATATATGGCATTCATGATGGCGGATGCATGCATAGAACCAAAAATGATTATGAGATGATGCATTTACTTGCTTTCGAAGATGCACTTAGCCTAAGCTTCGGCGGGAAAATTATGATTTATGATCTTCGATGATTTAGGATTATTCCTATTGACTCAAGTTTTGTGCATGCTACATGAGCCCTTGGGAGATTTTTAGTGGGGATGCATGGGTATGGAGACTGCTTGGCACAGATTTTGAGCAAGTGGGGGGTGAGACCTCTCGATCGCGATTTAAATCGCGATTGTTGATGAGGTTTTGTTAATAGTATCACATGGACCTCAACGAGATTGGATTCGGACCCGGGTGCAGGTTGACAATTTCCCTCTCAATCTTGGTCATTTGAAGTTGATGCCGATGTGCTCTAGGGCGCGTTGATATGAGTGAAATCTCTTTCATTTGGGTGAGTGACTTTGGCCGAAACCTTGCTCGGAGAATGATTTGATGAAATTGCTACTGCGGGAGAAACCACGATCTTGAATTCCGATGCTACGGGAAGCTGCCGTGTACCACGCTCTGAAGCTGAAATTCTTTCTTGCAGCTTGATAAAATTCGGGTCCGAAAGACCATCTTGACAAAGCCCCCGGATCCTGAGTAGGCAAAGTCCGGATTTTGAAGAAGCGACTTGGCGAGTCTATCTCGTAGTGAAGAAACCAATGTGGTCCCAAAGATGACTATATAAGCCCCAGCTTGAAGAGCTACTATAGGAGAACACAGGAGAACCGCTTAGCAAGCCCCAAAGCATGAAGAAATTCAGAGCAGTCTTATTGCCGACAGAGTTATCATGTGACCGAGGGGGGACCCATCTTTTCAGACCTTGGTCAACCAGTTACTGGACAAGACTCGGAAATGTTTACGTGCAGGGGCATATCTTTTGAAAGGTGGGAATGTTTCCCGAATTTGTGTATGACACTCTCGCTTTTGGTTTGACTCTTTTGAGAGAGTATAAGCATCACAAGGTGTGGAAAAGTGTATGGAGGCCCCCTAGCAGACGAGAAAGACAATGTTTGGCTCTATTTTCCTATGATGTAGAAAGAGAAGACTTGTCGAGACACTTGAAAACTTGTCTTATTCATGATGATCACAAGTGCTTAAAACCCTTTGTTAATGTTCAGGTTATTCAACTCCTAATTCTGATATGAACAAATATTTTGATTAATCACAAGGAGAAAACCAACTGATATCGAAAATCAAGCTTGGAAGGGCGGAAAGTGTATAGGGACGATCCTTGATGAGACCGGATTTTTTTTTTGTTTGAGATTTGTTTGTGATTTCGACCAGGACCATTTACGGTTGCCTACGTTCCCTCCATTATGAAGAGCTCAGGTCGCCGTAGTTCGGGCCTATCCCGAATGAAAAGAGAATGAATGTTGAAATTCGAGGGTCTGAGGACCTTTGGGGATTTTGAGGATTTGGAGGATTGAATAACATATCCCCTTAGAGTGTCCATGAAAGACACGGATGCGAAGCCCAGTGGGACATCCACGACAAGTGTTTGTGAGGAGAAATGAAATATGCTCACATGAAGGGAAAGGTTGAATTTGCACAATCTTTGATTGGTAATTTTGAACCAAAATGGATTAGATTCCAATTTAAGCAAGCAATGAAGCATTAATTTGATCCTGACATCGAGGATATTAGAATGAAACCGCTATCCGGTAGGGGCTGTAGTTGGGTTTCCGGGCTTCGATCGGCTATCGGGTGATTTGGGAGATTATGACCTCTTGAGATGAGAGGTCGGCTAGGCCTTTGCAGCGAACCTCTAAAGATGAGAGGTTGGCTCGCGGGGATGTGTTTGGGAAATCTATGGCGAGGAAGATTGATTGCCTCCAAGAATGAGAGGTCAGATTTTGACTTGGCCAAGGGCAAGGGTAATGGTGATGGGAGTATCCTCTAAAATTGAGAGGATGGCTTGGGATTGGTTTAAGGTAATGATAAGAGGAAGTCCGAGCTACGACAACTTTTTGCGATCTTGCGAGAATTCAGGCTCCTTTTTGATCATTGGAGAGCTTCTTGAGATGTCGGGGACTTTTGAGTTCTTCTTCTTTTTTTTTTTTGAAGGCTTCCTGAGGAGCTTGGAATTATATCCGAGATTGTGAGGATTTTAAAATCCTTCTTTTTTTTGTTTCTTTGTTTGTTTTTTTTTTGTTTTTTTTTTTTTTTTTTTTTTGTTTTTTTTTTGACTTGGAAAGCTTCCTGAGGAGTTGAGAATTATCTTTGTCCTTCCTTCATGACTTGAGATAATTTGCGCATCGCCGATTCTCGAAGCTAACTTCTCGGGCTCGCTTGGACTTTCTCTCAGTATGGAGCAAAAATGATGGCTAAACCGGGTTTCAAAACACGCCGATCTTGAAATGAGAGGGTAGTGTTTAGTAAGGGTGAGGTAATGGCTTTCCTATGGGTGAAAGTTTTCAACCGCAATCCCTACTGGATGACCTAAACGAGATTAAGTCTTCATTGCTTGCTTAAGCTTTATATGAGAAAAGATCCATGCAAATTCATCGAGCAACGAGATGATGATGATGAAAGGGATGTGAGCATATGAGATGCAAGATGGGGAGTTGGTAAGCCCCAATTTGGGAAGGATATCAATTGATTTTCTCACTTCGATTAGTTTAAATATTAATCATTTTCGAAGAATTAGTGGTTGAGCAGCACAAGTGATCATTTTGGATAAAACCATTTCAATTAAGTGTAACGTGGGTGCGCAAGTGATGTCTCGAGTCTAGCAAGAAAAGACTTATATTAAAAATTAGACACTTAACCACTATGTCCAAAATGGACTACAACGACAAATGTCCAGGAAGGACTTAGGTGAAAGAAAAGTACTAGAACCTACGAAGGTTGACTCAAAAGACTATTTTAAAGATAGGTAGCCCCCAGTCTAGCCGCTCTTTGCTGTTGAACCATGCATCTATTCTTCGACGCTGGAGACGGGAGCTATCGCAGACCTTTCCATCAGGATTTCCTTGGCAACTTTTTGCTCAATCCAACCATCTTCATTGCCTGTGATGACTGGTTCATTGACCTTGCAAAGGGACGAGTCAAACTCCATTGTGCCCACAAGGCTTGAACCACCAAACTCGATCATGTTGACACTCATGTTGTTAGGGAGCGGGTTATTGATAGTATTAGGTCCTTCAGGCATCTCTAACCTCCCTTGCTCAATCAACCCTTGGATGGCCTTTTTCAGGGGGACGCAATCATCCGTCAGGTGCCCATGGTACTGATGAAAGGCACAATGCTTGGAGGTATCCAAAGGAGCGTTGGGGTTTCTAGGCTGATAATTTTCCAAAGGCCGGAGCAAACCTTCTCTCACCAAACCTCTGAAGATATCACTCAAAGGCATCCCAAAGTTTCTCAAGTCTTGGAGCCGGGATCTGGATGCATCGGGCTTCTTGGGAACAAAGGAAGTGGCATTGTTACAGTCCTGTCCCGCGTAGCCGATCGCCTCTTTGCCTTTAGCGAAAGTGAGAGTAGTTTTGGAGGGAGGAGCCCGATATCCGTAGGCAGGTGCAGCAGTCGGCTGCTGATTGTAAGCCTTTTCAAACTTAGCCCCGGAATTAACCATTGCACGCAAGTCAGCGTAGGGAAAGTGGCTGAGGGAAGCTCTCAAATGCGGCTTCAAGCATGACTGAAAGATGTCTAACTCAAGCTCCTCGTCGAGGGAGGAATGGCCATTTCACTGAGCTTTAAGTTCCATCTCTTATAGAAATCCCCAATATTCTCATTAGGGCGCTGCATCGTTGTTCGCGAGTCAACTCTGTTTGTCTCCCACTCCAAGTTGGCTTTATACTTATCTGTGAAAGTACTGGTAATTTGTTCCCAAGTAGCCCTAGCTTCAGGCTGCAATCGGAAAAACCATTTCAAAGCCCCTGACTTCAAAGAGAGACTAAAGTAATCGGCCAACTGCTGGTTTGTGCATCCCTTAGCCTTCATTGCCAAAGTATAGGTGTCCAAGTGAGTTTTAGGGCATGCACTCCCGTCAAACAATTCCAGAGTGGGCATCACAAACTTGTGAGGCAGGGGGACAATCGAGTCGGGATCTGTAGGCCGAAGAGCAGTGTTCTTTTTGGCGGTCAATTCAGCAATCTGTGCTTTCATTTCCTTGTGTTGCTCCATAAACCAAGCCAATTGGGGATCCAAAGGCGGAGCGGGAATTCCTGAGCCGATATTTGAGCTAGGAAGAGGACTAGCTGTTGGTGGTGCATTGGTGGAAGGAATACCATATCCCGGAGCATAGGTGAAAACCTGTCCTCTGCCCAAATTACCCGGGAGTGTAGGTAGGAGATGGGGCAAAAGGATAGAACCCAGTGACTTGCTGTTGGCTTCCAATCGGCAGAGAAGATGGAGGCAGATCTGAGGTAGCCAGATGGCTTGGATTTCCGGAGTGAGGCCCATAAGTAGGCTTAAGTGCGGGCTGCTGTCCCTGGTTGTTGAATTGCATGGCTGGTTGTGGCGAGGATGCATAACCGAGAGGATACTGTGGTCCTGGTGATTCGAATGAAACCGGGATGAAGGCTTGATAACCCATAGAAGTCTGAGTGAATGGATTTGTGAAAGCCGTGTGAGGAGCAACCGAACCAAGCACCATTCCGAGGAGGGCTCTGACCGTTGCCCCGAACCAAACCGCGGTGGCATTCCAAGCCGTTGCCGCGAAAGTCCGGATTGATTGGTCCCAAACCGAGGCGGGATCCCAATTTGCCGTGGCATTCGGGTATCCCCAACCATGGGAAGGCATTTCGCACCGACTTTGTCCCCACCGAGGCATTGCGAACCGGCTCGTCCCGTCAGCCGCATGGATCCAAGTGATCTGCAGCTGGGGAGTCGGCTGACCTAGGGATCGAGGAGCATGGGCTCTGGTGGTAGTACCGTGGGAGGCCGGTGGTGGCATCGTGGAGTGGTCGGGTTGACCAAGAGCGGGATTGTGGTCTTCCTCTTCTTCCACAGTGAAGGTGCCATCCGGGTTGAGACTGGCGGCCAATCCATGGCTTTTGATAGCCTCCATAAGGCCGTTCAACCGTGCTTCCCGGCGCACTCTCATCCGTTCGGCTAGCCGATTCCACTGTTGCCTCGTCCGAGGAGTCCCGGAGGCGGAGTGACGTTGTCCCCATCGCTACCGGCTGATGCGCACATTCTCAAACCCGGAGTTGAAACAAACGGCGAAGCCGATGAGGCACTTGACTCTTCCCAACCTGATTAAACGGTGACCCGGTGCCCGAAACCAAGCTTTACGCGGAGTCATGGGAAAGACACGAGGGTTCAGATGGCGGGAATTGAAGGAGGGTAGGTGTTTGGGCTCTTAGGCTCATGCAACATGCAGTTATTTGTTCATGTTTACTTAAAACACGTTTTATTAACCTAATCGGTTGGAAAAGATTGCTCTTCTTTTTTTTTTCTAACTACTCGATTCCCCTGGATCAGTGGGCCCCGTCGCACGTCTATAAGCCCCTCGTATTCCACCCGTATTTCGACTTCCCAGGTGGATGCCCGGGCGAGGGTCCTATAGGGCAAGCGGGTCCCACCGACCGAAAGAAAAACGATCCTAGAAGTCTGGCGGGTAATCCAGTCTTAATGAGCATTCGATGTAAATTACGGACAAAGCTGACGTCAAAGTCAAGATCATGTCCGAGAGCTCGACAGTAAAGTCGGCATGATTTGGACCGATGAATGTCTACGATTGATCTTGACTTGTCGTCAATTAGGCCGTAATTAGGCATGGAATAATCATTAATCCTTGATGACTCAAAGTGTCATGCCGGGAGTCGCTGTATAATTTGTGCCGCCGAGCCGAAGTCAAGGCGCGGTCAATATCTTGGTCAAAGTCCGCGGCGGAAAACCGGCACTTCGACCGATTAGGGACCCGAAAGATATTGAGTCGGTATGCCGACAAAGGCTTGAAAGGAAAGGTCTATACACGTACAGGGCATGACACGCACTGCACTAAAAACCAACCGGGTCTCTGACAAAGTGTGTCACTGACAAGTGCATGGTCGACACGAGGCTCCATGGGATGTTTGGGTAGTCCCGTGCTCGTCCGAGAGGCGTAATAAGACCAAACGGACCGCGACAAGGATTTCCCGGGTTAAGGACGTGGTGTGCAGTGTACGGTCAACGTGCGCGTAGTGTGCAAGCCTATCTTCTTCTTTTCGAGTAAAATAGAAATTTTTTATGTGTCTTAAAAAGTATGATGCATGATTTTTTTTTTTGGAAATTTTCTTTTTTTTGAAAAATCTTTTTTTTTGAAATTTTTTTTTGAAAATTAATGAGCACATAAGCACATAATCACAAAAGTTCCAACAGCTTAGGGACATTATTCCGACAAATAAAATTTTGACTTTTTCCGAGGCGGCCAAAACAAACACGAAAAATGTGCAAAAATCAACACACACAAAACAAATGATTTTCAAAGTCGGGACGGAAGCTTGACCCTCAAAAGCTTTTCCTTTTTTTTTTTTGAAAACGATGATACCGGTACGTGGGATTGTTAAACCACAATTTATCCCCGACTCGTGTTAGGAGGCGATAACGGGAAGTTTAATGGTTTCCACCAATATACCAAATATCATTTTTTTTTTTAGAAAAAGCTTTTAATCCCCAAATGAGTCGCCACCGTGATGTACCCGATTTTGAAATCAAACGGAGTCGCCACGCCATTTTTGTTTTAAGGGCCAAAACTTTGAAAATGCCCGGAATCAAGAGATTCGAGTTCGGAGGTCACGTTACGCGCCGGGAAGGACGTTAGTGTGCACCCGGAACGCCTCGTAAAACGAGTCTTCCAAACATTCAAAATCCTTTGTTGTGTGTGTGTGTGTGTGTGTGTTTTGACCAAAATAATTTGAAACTGGGAAAAGTGAAAATTGGGATCTCTTTTTAAGACTTTAAACTGATCCCATGATTTTTTGGAGAATTTTTGGGTTGAGTCTTGGCACTCAAAAGATTTTTGGATTTGAAAAGCAATTCTGCCAGAATGAAAGAAGGCAGTTGACCCTTGACTTTGAAATGGACTTAAAGGCTTCAAAACCTCAGAATCTGGGGAAAGTCCGAGAATGAAAGTTGCTTAAAACACCCTAAATAGGGTTTCTGCAAAGAAACTTTCCATTTTGGAAGTAATTTGAGGGGTCAAAACCTTCTGGAAACCTCAGATGTGAAATCTGGATTTCCAGAAGCTGATGAACTGGCCTCCAAAAGAAAAATTGAAAAAAGGAGTTTTACTCACGCAAAAAATAAATTAAAAATATGTCTGGAAATATCTGGATGTTGGCTACAAAAAGTATTTTGTAGTCAACACCCAATTCCAAGTTTTACTGGGTCCAAAAAATAGGAAAATGGACTGAGTTCTCAGAACAATGCTACTGGACAGCAAGATGTTCTTGAGGAGAAATGTGATTTTTGGGGGGTTTGCATCTATGTTCACCCCATTTTCATCCCTAGACTTGATTCCACTACCTTGTGCCAAGTGGTGATCATACTCAAGTCATCCTTGGGGAATTTATGGGGTTTAAACATATCCTTTGCAAAGGGAGAGGGGATCTTTGTAAAGATGAATTTAAAGAGAAAAATCAATTTAGAGATTTAAAATGTAGACCATTTGAGATGGTCATTCATGAAGATGAACTTCAAGATGACCATCTTAGGTCAAAACTTAAGTTAAACAAGACATCAAGTAGATCCAAGTGAGAAGAACAAGATGAACAAGAAGTTAAAAGAGGATTTTAGGGTTTTGAGAAGGAGGGCTTTACCAATGGTGACACCCTATCTTCCTAGGCTTGGAATTTGACTTGAGGAATATCAAGATTTGGTGTTTGGCTTGAGGAGTATCAAGGTTTGGTGTGTTTGGTATTTGATTGGGAAAGATTCAAGAGAAAAAGGTGGCAATCAAGGGATTCCCACTGTTTTCTCTCTATATTTCGCCAGAACTTCGTTGCTGTGATCAAATTCCTCCCTTAAACTGAGAGAGGAGGGTTCAATTTATAGGACACTGTGAGTGTCAAACACATCCGCGCGGAGGGTTCCCGTAGGCGTGCACTGTTCATTAATTACAGCTCCAGCTTTGGACAGGAAGAAAAAAAATTCAAAAAACCCAAATTAATCAGCCAGTTTTGTGTTTCCAGCCTTTCTATTTGTGGTTTGATTCTTTTGTTTTGCTTTTTAAGATGCTTTCTTTGGTTTATCTTTATTTGGCAATGCCCATTCTACCCTCCCTTTGTTAGAAAAGTTAGAAATGTTAGGAATTGTTAGTAATGTTAGTAATTGTTATGACTTTCGTTAATTTTCTAACGAAAAGACTAACAAGCTCAAATTGGAGCACTTACAGTTGAAGGGAAGGGAAAATCACTTTCTATGTTTGTTGTTGATCATGTGGAGAAACCCTCAATACCTACCTCATATTCTAGTATTTCAACTTCTTCTCTCATCGATATGGATGACGAGGATTTTTCCATGTTTGTAAAACATTTTCAAAAATTTTGGAAAAATTCAAAATCGTTTTCAAAAGGTAAACCTCCAGCAACATCTTCTAGGGTGAGTGATCCAAAGAAAAAGAGTGACCTTGTTTGCAACAATTGTAGAAAGCCCGGTCATTTTGCTTCGGAGTGTCATCAACCCAAATATGAGTATTTGAAAAAGAAAACTACTCCTTCAAAATTTTCTCGACGAAAGGGGATGGTTGCTGAAGAAGAAGAGAATTCAAAAGAACTTGCGACTTTAATCAAAACTGATTCTGATGAAGAAAGCGATGAGAGTACCGAAGAGGTAAATCTCTGCCTCGTTGCTGAGGATGCTTCTAGTGATTCAGAAGAAGAAGTTTATGATGAGTCGCCCAAAAAGAAAAGTGAGGTAGTTTCTAAGAAAACCAAGATTGTAGCTGGCAGTGAGGACTTTAGAAACTTTGCCCTCACTCCAAGCACCAAAATTGGTAATTGTTCATTTTCTCGCCCCATCTTTCCACCCAAAAATGAAACACCTTCAAAAGTTAAGCCAATCCCAAATGTTTCAAAAAGGGTCAATGAGATTTCCCCCATGGATTAAGAAGAGATGTTTAAAAAGGCTGAAGTGATGATCCAAAGGTTTGAAAATGTTAAGAAAGCTCTATCACTATCAAATGATGAAATTTCTCAGCTCAAGACGGAGAAAGGTGTGCTAAAATCTGAAATCAAACTTTTGAAAGAAAAGTCAGAAGAATGACTCCTCTTGCTGAATCAAATATCACTCTTGAAACTAAAATTGCTGCACTCAAAATTAGAAACGATGACTTGGTAGCTCAAAACACTGATCTCCAAAAAGTGATTAATGAGTGGACCAAATCTCATGTCACTATGGATCAAATACTAGAATCCCAAAAGTCTAGTGGAGAAAAGGAAGGCTTGGGATTCCAAACTAGTGACAATTTTAAGTGTGTCTCTTGCTGTGAAAAAAGTGAAAAGTTTTCTGATCAAACTCATGAAAATCCGAAGGTTAAGCAATCTTATTCAAAGGGAAAAAGACAGGAACCAAAGGCTAAACTTAACTTCCACTATGTCTAGCCCAAGAATCAAACTGGGAATGATTAAAAGATGAAAGAAAAGGAAAAAGAGGAAAATGGTCATGATGAAAATTATCATGTGGTCGACCGCACCATATCTCCGACCACATACCGAGCTTCCACAAGCAAGGCAAGTGCTCCTAGGAAATCTATGGTCAACCACAAAAAGAAAATTTTTGTCAAAGCCAAAACCTCTGGCCCAGTAAAAGATGTGAAGTCTAAGGCTAGTAAAGAGTTTATCAAAACTCAGTGTGGTAGTTTCCACCATTGTTCTGTGTGTGATGGTTATGGTCACTCGGCTGCTGAATGCCTTTTAAGATTCACACCTAATGCTCGAAGACATAATCTGCATTCGGTCAAACAGGTGTGGGTTGTTAAAGGGTGCTAACCCCAGGACCCAAAAGAATAAAGGGGACCTCGTACTTAAATGTCTATTTTTCAGGTCCTCTGCTTCATGGCTGGAACTTCCAAGGCAAATCCAAATGAATGGTATCTCGATAGTGGCTGTTCAAGACACATGACCGGAGATATCACCTTGCTGGAAGATGTTCGTGAAGAAAGTGGTCCATCGGTAACTTTTGGGGATAACAATAAAGGAAAGACAATTGGATATGGAGTAATTCGAAAAGGAAATACCACTATAAAAGAAGTATCTCTATTCAAAGGACTCAAGCATAATCTTCTCTCCATATCTCAATTTTGTGACAAAGGATTGCACTGCAACTTTACTTCAACAAATTGCTTCATTAAAGATAGCACATCCGGAGTCACTTTGCTCAAAGGGATTCGTAAGAGTAATGTTTATATTATCGATTTTAATTCTACTTGCAAAATTACTAATCTCTGTTTTGTAGCAAAAAGTGTGAGTGAAAATAGTTGGCTGTGGCACAAAAGACTTAGTCATCTAAACTTCAAGTATCTATCAAAGATTGGAAGAGAAAGTCTAGTCCGTGGTCTACCCAAAGTAGCTGATCACCATGATAAGAAGTGCGTCGCATGTCAACTTGGCAAACAACCTAAGGCATCTTTCTCCAGCAAGACCGTGCCTTCAACTTCAAGATGTTTGCAACTACTCCACATCGATATGTTTGGACCTGTCACCATCGCAAGTATTGGCGGAAATAGATATACTCTAGTTGTGGTGAATGATTACTCAAGATATACATGGGTTGAAATGATGATCTCCAAAGTTGATTGTTATGACATTTTGACCTCACTTTTTAGACAGCTCCAAACTCAAAAAGAAGATGACATCGTTAGTGTTAGATCGGATCATGGAACAAAATTCAAAAATAACAGTGTAGCTCAATACTGTGATGACCATGGTATTGACCATAACTTCTCTGCTGCTGGAGTTCCTGTGAATGTGTGCCCAAATTTTGTTTTTGTTGGATTCACGCGAGTTTGAAGACATCCGGTTTAATTTGAAAAACGGAGTCGCCACGCCATTTTGATTACCTCAAAACTTTGAAAAAAAGGTTTTATGGGTTCGGAGGTTAAGTTACCCCTTGGGAAGAACGTTTGGCGTTCACCCAAGGTGCCTTGCCGGAGCAAGTCTCCCATGATTTCATTAATCGTGCTTGCTTGCGTGCTTTCTTGTGTGCATGTGTTTGAAAATAAGGGGGGAATGTCCCAAGTTGTCTTCCGGACGTACAAATCATTTATTGGTTGTCGCTTGGGATTCCTTGGAATTTTATGTATTCGGGATTATGATCCCGTCCTCATCTTGTGACTTGTGATCATCGCATTTTAACCTCGGGACCCTCGGGACTTGCGTGATCGAGAGAATGACTCTCTTTATGGTCAAAGATGAGGTTCTTTAGAAAAGGAAGGTCCTTAGCCCATCAATCCTACGCTTTAAGACGGTCGAGCTCGTATAGATGCTTCATACTCTTTCTTAAGCGATAATTGGAGATATAGGGTTCAAGGTTGTCCCTTTCTAAAGAAATATGGAACCTTTAATGGAAGGAACGATGTAAAGATAGGATCTTTTACACCGGTCCGTTCCTAGGTTGCTAATGGGGAAATGGGGGAATGCATGTAAAAATGACACTTTAGTGAAAAGATGGCATTTTAGAGTGTAAAGCATGTCTTTTGGTTGCAAGGGATGCTTTTTTGTGCAAAGAAAAGATTTTTATGCAAAGAATGCATTTTATGTTGAAAAATAGCATTTAATGCACAAATGATGCATGAAAATGGCAAAGAATGATTTTTTTAATGCAAAGTATGCATTTTGAGTATGAAAATGAGTTTTTGAATGCAAAGAGTGCATCTTTAATGTGAAAAGGGTTTTTTTTTTAGTGCAAAGGATGCACCATCAAAGCAAAGATGTCATTTTGGTGGAAAAGATATCCTTTTAATGCAAATGATGCTGCTCTGTATGCAAATGTTTTAGTTTTAAATGCAGATTGATGCATTAAAGAAGGCAAACATCAGATTACAGCTGAAAGGATGAGGAATCTGCAAACTGGCTACTTATGTCGCGTGACATAGGCTGCCTATGTCGCGTGACATAACTAGCCACTTTGCAGAGCTTCAAAGAATCGAGATCTACAGAGGTAACAAGGCCTTAAAATAGCCAAGTTACTTCACCAATAGGTCTCAGGGAGCTAGTATTTTAGTAATGAACACTTCAAGAGGGTGTGGATATGAGGAATCCACACTCATCTCAAGTATTCATGCAAAACAATGTCAAAATGGTTTGATTATATGAAATGATGTGTTAAAACAATAATGGATCTATGAGATCTGAGACTAAAAATAGATATGCAAAGATTAGATCTCAGTCATTACATCACATTTGAGGTCATTTATGTGGATTAAACTACATATGTTTAAAAGAGGGAGAAATAGGGAGGAAGGGAGCGTTACCCTTGAAGATCCACAACTCCTATATCAAGTTAGGTATAGGAGCCTTCAAGCATCCTCCTCCAGAGCTGATGTCCAGCCTTGAATCCGTGAGAACCTTGGGTTCTTGATGTGTATATGAAGTGTGTGAGTGTGGGAAGTGTGTGTGAGATTGATTTGGGAGGATTAGTGTTATTTGGGGAGTATGTGAGGAGAGAAGAGGCTTCTGGGCGTGTTTCCTATAGAGGGGGACTGAGGGGTGGAAGAGGTGTGTCTAAAATGAGAGGTGAAGGCCTCTATTTATAGGCTGCCTGCATGGGCTTGTTATGTCGCACGACATAACAAGCCATAACTGCTTTCCTTCTAGAAACATGCAAGGTGGCAACCTTCTAGAACTTTTCATGGCCTATTATGTCGCACGACATAAGTAGCCACTTCCAGATTCTTCTAGAAACATGCAAGGTGGCAAGCTTCTAGAAGTTTTTCATGGCCTATTATGTCGCACGACATAAGTAGCCACTTCCAGTCCCTTCTAGAAACATGCAAGGTGGCAGTCTTCTAGAAGGGTTTTGGAATTAAGAAAAACGTGTTTCTTAATTACCAAGCATTCCTTTCAGCCCTTAAAAGGCTTGGAACATTTGTGAAATTATTCCGGAACTGTAGGAAAGTCCGAGGAATTACCGGAAAAATTACCGGAATTGCCGGGAAAATTAACCGGAAGGCATGAGCCAGATTTGGGTACTTACAGTTCCGCAACAAAATGGAGTTGTGGAAAGAAAGAATAGAACGTTGATTGAGGCTGGAAAGACAATGCTCGCTGAAGCTAAGCTACCTCAATACTTTTGGGCTGAAGCAACCAATACATCACACTTTACTCAAAATTGATCCCTCATCAACAAGACCTACAATAAAACTCCTTATGAACTTTGGAGAGGAAGAACCCCCAACATAGCCTTCTTAAATATTTTTGGATGCAAATGCTTTATTCTATACAACGGAAGAGAGCATCGAGGTAAATTCCCTCGTAAAGCGGATGAAGGTATCTTTGTTGGGTATGCCAAACATTCTAAAGCTTTTCGTGTTTTTAATAAAAATAATTTAAAGATAGTAGAATTTGTCCATGTTACTTTTGATGAACATTCTCTCCTTGAGCCATATTTGGCTCCAAATGTTGCTGATGATTTTGCTGAGCCTAATGAGACAAGTGTTCCCTCTCAAACTACACCTAGATCAGAAAATCACTCAACTCAAGGAAATCCATCAACTTCGACCGCACCAAATTTTTCAGAACCAACATTGGAAGTTCCTACTGAAGATGTTTATACAGAAGATGATGCAGTCGAATCTACTCCCATAAATTCCATAGAGCCTATACCTCAACTCACTTACAATGATGGCTCAAATGATGTACCAATAGAAGATCTTCAACAACAAACAACTCAACCTGACTTACCTCCAGAAATTCATGAGGTTAGAGATCATTCAATTGATAACATCATTGGTGATTTGTTCTCTGGCGTTCAAACGAGAAGCTCTCGCTATGATGAGCACACTTTACTTATATCTCAAATTGAACCAAAGAAAGTTGATGAAGCACTCCAAAATTCAAGCTGGGTTATGGCTATGCAAGAAGAGCTCAACCAATTCGAAAGATGTAAAGTTTGGTCTCTAGTTCCAAGACCAAAGGATCAAGGAGTGATTGGTACAAAATGGGTGTTTAGAAATAACACTACAAGAATCGGGGTTTTTAGCCACGGTCGTCGGACCGTGGTAAATAGAGATAAAACCGTGGCTAATAGTATTTACCACGGTTTTGTCACATTTTTACGGCCGAGGCTTTTGTGAGCGTCGCTTACACTGTTCTACGTTTTCTAAACCGTGACAAATAGTATTTGCTACGGTTATGGTCACGGTTAAAAATCGTAGCACAATAAGTGTGATATATGTTATTTTTTATTTGTCACAGTTGTTGTGACATTTTCTAAACCGTGACAAATAGTATTTTTTTATTTGTTACAGTTGTTGTCACATTTTAAAAATGGTGCAATTTTTAATACTTGTGACAATTTGGAACCGTCACAAAAGTTATGTGCGACATATAAATCATTATTTGTATTGGTAATTAACGTGGCAAATGATACCATAATGTGTGTTTTTCATATTTGTAACACAATTCAAAACTGTGATATATAGATTTGTTTTAATTATAAAACCTAGTGTACTATATATTCATTGTAATACATTTAGTAGCAATAAAAGAGTTAAATGACCATTTTAACCGTAATGCATAAATTTCCATAAAAATCCACAAACGGTGATACAAGTGCTTAAACAAAAATCCTAAATAATTCATTCTAGTAAGTCAAATCTAACAACTATTTATAAAGCATTTGCTACTATTAAGCATTTATCTGAAGTAAAACATGTACAAAAGTGTAATCATGGCTATAATCTAGTCTAAAACATCAAAGTTTTGAAGTTGAAGTTGATGTTGAAGTTGAAGATCAAAGAGACATCATCAAGGCTCCAATCATGTCATGCGTATACAAAAAAGCAAATCTTCATAAGTAGTGAATGAATATCGTTGACAATTAAAAACATAAACAAAATCACGAGTACTTCATAGTTTAGATTTAAAACAATTGGATAATAATTACTAATCGATGACATGACATATTATAAGTTTGAAAAAAAAACTAACAAATAAATTAAGTAAAAATCTTGAGTATGAATTAAAAAATTTACTTACAAAAAAAAATCATCTAGCTACAAATCTCATTTGACACATCATCACCCGATGTTGTAGGAATCTGTGAACAAGAAAATGATGTGGATTAGTCACAAGTAACCTTATGAAATAAATGCAAAGTAGGTTAACATGGGGTAAAGAATCTTTGATAAAAGGCTCAAGGTTGTATAGGAGGCAAAAGTTCTATGTTTGTGCTTGAATCTATATCTATATATATATAAAGGTTAAAGTGATTTTAGCACTCAATTTTTCCCTCCAAAACTTTGAGAAATCACATGACTAATATACCCTTAAATTAGTGATAGCAAATGACCTATTTACCCCTATTCAAATCTGATACAAATAATGAGCCTTTTTGAAATCATAAATTTTTTCATGCCTCATTATTACATTTAATGCTAAATGGGAAATGCTACATTATGGTTTAAGAAGCAATTAATTTGGCACAACCTTTGATAACTGTCATTATTCAAATCTGATACAAATAATGGCACTTTTAAATTTTCTCTTTTCATTTTTTTTTCCTTTTTCTCACTTATTTAATCCGAAAAGTATGAAACCAATACTCCCTATCACTGCCTTTTTTTCACTAGCTTTTTTCTTTGTACTACTATTAGCTAGAATATCAATGTTGAAATAAGAGAATCAAAATTTTATATTGAATTCTTAAATGAAGAAATAAGGCAATAAAAAACAAAAATATAACCAATGAAATCAAAGTTAAAGTATTATTTTTTTGCCAAAAAATACACATGCTTTATTCCCAAAATGGCAAATAATGAATAGTATTTTAGACATTTATACACTCTTCTTTTCATAGAACTACAAATAAACCAATACTTACTACACTATATTTTTTAAAAATTTATAATTTTTATTACTAATGTCAGGATATATTTTTGTTGTATACTTTTTATTTTAATTTTTTTCCTAAATTAACCTTTATAGTTATAGTAATTTTTTTAATTTAATTTTTCCTATTTATCAAAGTTTTTTTATCGTGTGTTTAACACACGGGTGTTACGCTAGTTTATATAATAAGACTGGAATTTATTTCTAAAACAAAGGGAAGATATTGTGATAAACTGGTAATGGGGGAAGAAAATTCAGAGAGCAGCCCAGTAACAACTGCCAACTGGTATACCACAATGGTTTCCTACTAAACAGTGCTATTGTGATAAACTGGTAATGGGGAAAGAAAATTCAAAAGTAACAACTGCCAACTGGTATACCACAATGGTTTCCTACTCAACAGTGCCAACGCAAGAAAAAAAAGAAACTCTTTAGAAAAACCATAATCAGTAATGTAGCTAGAATGACAAGAATTGACAATAATTATTTAGAACCTTCAGCTGACTGGGGATATCCAATTATTTTCCTTCACAAAAATACAGACGTCCGACATTGGTCCCTCAAAATTGATGGATTATAACCCGTTTGCAGAAAACCATACTGATTAGGAAGAGAAGCCTGGGAAACTGATAGAGGCTTCAGTGAATGAGGAACTCGTGCAAGAGAGAAATCTAAGGAAAAAGGCTGAAAGACCAAAGGGAACATTAAACAGGACTTGCACTGACATGCCTAATTTCTTGACATGGACGTGCAAGTCCTGTTTTATGTTCCCTTTGCCAATTCTTGTCCTGCTCGCCACATCAATCAGATTCCTCCTAATACCATTATACATATCTTAAGTCAATTTGCCAAATATCCCACTATTTCAAAATTTACTATCAAACCAAGATACATACATACCGTACTACAAAATTCAGGCCTCAACTGAATGTGCTAATTCTGCAAGATCTTTAACCACCAAAAGGCCATACAAACAGATACTCTTAGTACACATACATTTGCAGTCAAGATTTCAAAAATCTTTAACATAATGCTCTTGACCAAACAAGCAAATTATTGTGCATATGTGTGTATGGTGATGAATATTTCCCAGTCATGGTGCTCGTATGTGTGTTTGAATAAGTAGATTGGAGTAGTCAAATTGAGGAAAAGAACTCTGTCCTTCCCAAGCAATTAGTCCCATTTGACAGGTCATACTTTTCTATTAATGAGCTTAAATGGGCAACTTCTGAGTAACTGATCTAACGTGTTCTCCAGGTCCAAAATAGGAGCCAACAAATTAATGATCAGGCATTGGTAATTATCTCTCCTGACTCAGTTGTCATTCATGTATGATGCTTTAGTTCTTTGTTCATTTACAGCCATGAATACATATAAATTTTATGCAGATAAGGTGCGAGTATAGCATGGCCAATTTTAGTACAGGAGACCGCAAGAGAAAACCAAAGGGTGACAAGTTCAGCTCTTTTATTTTCCCCCTTCATATTTTCACTGTATTCTTACTCTTATTACACGTAATTGTTTACTTCTTTGGAGTGATGATCATCGAATATGACTTTCAGTGAAGGGAAAGTCTGTAGACTGCATGCTCCTTATCTGTTTGTGTTTGTTTTCAAAATGAGATTATTTTCGGGACCAAATGGAAAATTAAACAGACAAAGGCTCACTCCAAAAATGGTTCACAAAGAAAAAAGAGAGAAAGAAAGGCACATGGACTATATGAGCTAAGCCTAAGCAAGGAAATTGACATGCCTATCAATTCTTAATATTATTATCACTACAATAGGGATATTGAATTTAAAATACTAGCTTTGAAGAAGTATTGCGAGTGCTTCCAATCCAATATTCTATGCTCAGATAATTGTAAATGCATGGACTGCAAAAATTTTGAAGGAAGTGAAGCTACAGCCATCACAAAATGCAGAATGGACTACTCTACAACTTTGTGAAATACTAAACACAAAGTCAACAATCACAGCCACATTCACAGCAGCAAATGATGTCGCAATTGCAATCGTAGCCTACTCAGTTACAACAACAGTTAAGTTTGCAGCAACAACCAAATATGCTACAGAGAGATATGCAACCAAATATGCTACATGTGAGAATTCAGAATGAAAACTTAGTTCCACTAAGTATGAGCAAAACATGATGCATGTATAATAGATAGCCTCTAATAACCATATCATATTGAACACCATAGCAATTTATGACTCATAGTCAAATGCTTCAATGTAACACAGGCCGAAAACATAGTTCCACTAAGTATGAGCAAAACATGATGCCAAACAAAATGAAAGATCGCTTTTAAATCAACCAAAAATACCTTCCTTGTTCAAGAACATCAACCATAGCATATCAAGATATAGGAGAAACAAACAAGGTACAAATGGGGGAAGCTTGTAAATAGAGTATCATGCATGTATAATAGATAGCCTGTAATAACCATAGCATATCAAGATCTAGGAGAAACAAACAAACTACAAATGGGGGAAGCTTGTAAATAGAGTATGATGCATGTATAATAGATAGCCTGTAATAACCATAGCATATCAAATGCATTAGAACTCCAGTTGGGACTTGGGAGTCAAAGGTAGATAGCATTTTAATATCCATAGCAGTAATCTCTTGACAATAAAGCATATAACACATATTACACTGAGCTAAAAAGTCTGATACTTACGGCCCTTGGAAGAAATCCCAATGAAACATTTTCACTTCTCATTCTCAAGCATCTCAACATGAGGGTCTAGCTTTCAAATTAAGCAACTAAAGTGATTCAAGTAGCTAGTACTAAGTACAAAAACATGATACATGGGTATTTACAATATATATTCAAGTTGAGAATCAGAATAAAATTAATACTACTGAACTATATATATATATATATATATATATATATATAAGAGCAAATGGTGTTCAGATGTTTGTTCGGCATCCAGATTAAGACTACAACAAGGTTGTAACTTGAAAACATATACATCTAGCAAACCAATAAGCAAAGACAGGTAGATTATTTGCCCTAAACTGCAGTTCGACAGGATCTGCTAGTACTACTTTGTATTTGTAAGCGTTTCGTCAATAAAAATTGATTACTAACATAATTGAGGACTACAAAAGCAATATTGAACACCATAACTATCGATTACCTCAAGAATATTTCGCGTATGAAGATTTCTAGGTTTGCGGTTTGCGTTGAACTGCGCCAATAAGAAGTCGCCGAAATCCTAATTAGCTAAGAATTCTAGGAGGAATCGGAAATCAGAAATGATTTGGATTTGATTTGCGTATGAAGATTTCAGGGCTTGCGGTTTGCGTTGAAGGTTTACAGTTTGCGTCGTTGAACTGCGCCTGTACACGAGTGGCCGAAATCCTAATTAGGTTAGAATTCTAAGAGAGGAATGGAAATCAGAAACGATATGGATTTGAATTTGGATTTGGATTTGGTTTTGGATTGAGAGGGAATTTTTGGAGGGAAGTCGTGAATTTGGGAGGAGAATTTGGAGAAGGCTCTGGCTGGAGTTTAGGGATTTTGAAAGTAAAAATAAAAATTAAAACAATATTTAATGGGTAAACCACGGTCAACCATGGAACCGGTGCAAATAATAATTAATTGCCACGGTTAAAAGAACCGTGGTTTATAGAAAATTATTTGCCACGTTTGACGGACCGTGACAAAAACACCTTTTTCTTGTAGTGTAAGATGGATGGGAATGGAATCATCACAAGAAACAAAGCAAGGTTGGTTGCTCAAGGATATAGACAAGAAGAAGGAATCGATTACGATGAAACCTTTGCCCCAGTTGCAAGACTTGAAGCTATAAGAATTTTCTTAGCTTATGACTCCTTCAAAAGATTCAAGCTTTATCAAATGGATGTGAAGAGCGCATTTCTCAACGGTGAACTTCAAGAAACATTCTATGTTGCACAACCCCCTGGATTTGAAAACAAAAAACATCCTGATCATGTCTACAAACTCCAAAAAGCTTTGTATGGACTTAAACAAGCTCCAAGAGCATGGTATGATACTCTATCTAAATTTCTTTTAGAAAAGGGCTTCAAACGAGGTAAAATTGACACAACTCTTTTCATTGCCAAATATAATGATCATACTCTACTTGTTCAAATATATGTTGATGATATCATTTTTGGCTCTACTAATGAAATTTTGTGTAAGCGTTTTGAGAAGCTCATGAAAAGCAAGTTTGAGATGAGCATGATGGGAGAATACATTCTTCCTTGGGCTTTAAATCAAACAATGTGATGAAGACATCTTCCTTAGCCAAGCAAAATACACCAAAGACCTAATCAAGAAATTTGGACTTGAAAATGCAAAAGCATACGACACTCCGATGGCTACTGGTAACAAGTTAGACAAAGACTTGAAAGGTAAGAAAGTTCATCAAACTTTGTATAGAGGTATGATTGGCTCCTTACTATATTTAACTTCTAGTAGGCCAGATATCATGTTTATTGTATGTGTCTGTGCTCGCTATCAAGCAGATCCTAGAGAAGCACATCTTATAGCTGTAAAACGTATTATTCGTTATTTATCTGGAACTATTAACCTTGGACTTTGATATTCCAAAGAATCATCTTTTGATCTTATAGGTTACTCAGATGCAGATTATGCAGCTTGCACAATAGACAGGAAGAGCACTAGTGGAACTTGTCATTTCCTTGGAAATCGACTTGTTGCATGGGCCAGCAAGAAACAAGCTTCAGTTTCTGTTTCAACAACGGAAGCTGAGTATATTGCTGCTGGGAGTTGCTGTTGTCAGATACTGTGGATGAAGCAACAATTAGTTGACTATGGTGTCCATGAAGAAAATTGTCCAATCTATTATGACAATGCATCAGCCATTGCAGTATCAAACAACCCTGTCATGCATTCCAAAACCAAGCACATTGATATCAAATATCATTTTCTCAAGAATCATGTTGAAAAAGGTAACATTCATTTAGAGCATGTTGGTACTGACAATCAAATTACAGATATTCTCACCAAGGATCTAGACTCCAAGAGATTCATGTACTTAAGAGGAGAAATGGGTATGCTTGAACTTAATTAAAACTTGTCCATATTTCTTTCTAACACATTGTGTGTTTTGAGTTCATATTTAGGAACAAGTCAATAGAATGGCCCATTCCATTCTTCACGGTCGACCGCACCAAGACTATCTAATTCACGGTCGATCGCATAAGTCCTTCAACATGTTGGACCGCACGAGATATATAATTCATTATATATGGGCTTTATAGAAGCCTTCAATACGGTCAACCGTATGACTCTAAAAGTCATGCTCAAACCGTATCCTTGAAGACATCAGGTAAGTATTCTAACTCTTTGTGATGTCTGGAACTTGTCCATTTTAGGACAAGATAATTGCACAAGGATACTTTTGCAATTATTTTTCCCTCGTATTTCTTAAATTCAAATATTTTCGAGGAACATATTTTATTTTAATTGACACTTGTTCAGCCCCCATTGGCTGTCAAGGTGAAGACAAAAGGACTATCCCTCTTACACAAAGGACATTACTGTGCACTAACTTCTCCCTCCATAACCTCCTTCACCACTACTCCACCTCTTCACTAACCCAGTCACCTACACAATATCCTTATTGTCCTTTCAGTTTGTCTTCTTCTCTCTCTCTCTCTCTCTATATACTTTCTCTCCCTAAAATTGTTCTATATAAATGGCCCCTTCAAATAAGGATTCATCTCACTCATCTACTAAGGAATCAAACAGTGGTTCCTCCCTCTCTAAATTCATGATAATGAATACAAGTCACTTTATCCACGGTTGGGTCATTGACCGTACGGATTTAGCTCAGGATACTTTGGGGAGAGTAATGCTTAAAGCTTTCAAGGATTATGGAGTCCTCCCATTTTTCAACATGAAGCAATCTATTCATGTTCCTGCTCTTGTGGACCAATTCTTTCACTATGCCAGAGAAATAGTAGTCAAGGATGACAAAGGAAGAAGAGCTAAAATTTTCCAGGACTGACCCTATGGAAATAGATCAGAAAGATTTGGATTACCTATCCTTGTCCTTAATTGACTGCAAAGCAGTAACAACAACCCCTAGGAAGAATTTTGATGAACTGATGTACCATATCAGTCATCTTGTTGGACACTGCTTCTTCTGCAAAACTGAAAATCAAGCAAACTTCAACAATGATCAATGGAAGATCTCAGCTGCTATATTTCAGGGTACAAGACTACATTGGCCCAAGATCATCTATCATCGCCTGTTGGCAAGCATCCTGGAGTATCAGAAGAATGAGGCAGCTGGCCACAACAAATATAGAACTCACACCAGACTTGTCTCTCTCTTACTGGCTCAAACAAAAAAGATAGGAAATACATTGACAAGCACCATGAACTTCAGAATGAAATTCCAAAATCCAAAATCTTTACCAGAAAACATATGCAGGCATTCAGGAACAAATTTGGAAATGAGTTGTATATTCAGTTCTGGGAAAAGGATCCTGTTGAAAAATTTGTGCCTCTCAAAGGCCAAGAGAAAATTGTAAAAGATCAAGTAACTGATAAGGAACAAGAAAAAGAGAACTCAAGGGAAGTGGCCAGGAGGGACAAGGGAAAAGACAAGGAAGAAGATCAACCAAGGAAGAAAGATTTGTTGATCCTCCAAGAAAAGCTGGAGGGATCAAAATCCAAGAGTTAGGCCAAACCAAGCCCTCTTCCTTACCAAGCCAAACTGATAAGCCACGGTCAATCGTACCTAAACGGTCGATCGCAGTCCCAAAACCTGTAAAGCTCTCTAAATTCAGTGCCCCTGCTCCAAAGGTCTCTAAGCCTACAATTCCGCCCTCTCCTTAAAAATCAAATCCATCAAAGTCCAGCTCTCCAATCATTCATCAAAATCCCACTCCATCTGTTGAGAAAGAACAACAAATTTTTGAACATTTGTTTGGTGCCCCATCTCAGGGGGAGAAAAGAAAGCAAGATGATGATCATGATGATCAGGCTCTGCCAAAGAAGAAACCAAGATTTCTAAATGCAAAAAGAATTGTTAAAAACCTTGGCCTAGATGATAGTGACAATGATCTTTCTGATGACTTAGCTAATTCCATTCCTTCAATCCAAGGGAATGTTGAGCAGAAGAAGCTCAATAAAGTTATTCCTAATGACAGTGCATGGCTGGATGAACCGTTTGATGATAAGTCTGCAAAAGTGGCTGTTGATGAAGAAGTTGATACAGAAGAAAATGAAATTCAAGGTATTGATGATGGCCTAGTTGATGTACTTAAAGAAAATTTTGGTGATGATGAAATTACCAAGGACGGCTCTGACCGTGCGGTTGACCGCACTGAGCCTGAGGCACAAGACAAGATTCAGTCTCCTCAGTCTATCCCTAAGTCCAGCCTTGATCAAATCCTTCAATCCATTGAGACTTTAACTTCTATCCAGTTGGATAACCAAAGTCAAATTGCTCAACTCCTCAAAAATCAATCCTCTCTTGCTGCTGCCCATAAAAGCCTCCATACCAAAGTTGATTCTCTTTCCTCCCTTTTGATTGGCACCATTAAGGGGAAGAGTATTCACTTAACAAAGGCTTTTAAAGATATTTTTTCTGGTCAGACTAGAACAAGTCAATTGGCAACTACTTCCACACACATTGCCCCTCCACCTCCTACTCCTGAAAACTCTATCTCACAAGAGTTCTTGAAAGAGGCAATGAGGGTAATGACTCAATCTTTCCAACACAGTCTAAATATAGAATTCAAATATGCAGTTGATGAAATGTCTAGAGCAATGGCTTTAGATAAAACAGAAGTAATGAGCAAAATTAAGAAGATTAATGAGTACATTGATACTTCAATCAATGCTGCTTTTACAGTTCTGGGAGAAAGGTTCAAGAGTGTAAGGGAAAGTATTGGCATTCACTCCAACAGGATTGACTACCAAACTTCAAGGATTGAAATTCTTACAAACTCATCAAGAGGTAATTTTCAGAACATAGAGCATCAGCTGACCGCATTGGAAGCTGCCACTCATGGTGAAGCAGCTGAACTGAGGAGAGTACTTCAAGCTATTGGCGTTGAAGCCTCTGCATTCCACATGCCAGAAGATCTGCCTCCAGCCCTCGCTCCTCAAGCTGATCCTGGTGTCAACAACTATGTCATCATTCGTGATCATGATAGTTTTGATATGCCTCCTCCTCCTCCTCCTCCTCCCAGAAGCTAAAGAAAATGAAGACTTGTTGTTTTAGTGAATGAAGATTGAAGAATATTGAAGATGAAGACTTTCTGGAAGCCTTTTGTTTACTGCTTCCTGTTTTTGTTTAAACTTTGAAAGTTTGTAAGCCACAATTAATATTTTCTCTTTAAGTTTGGAATGCATCATTATCAGTTGAAAATTTTATTCACTCAAACTACTTGTCTGTGGAATAAAGACTGCATTATTTTATAACTCATGCATATAGATCATCCTGATTATCTCATACTTATGCATGTTTCATACATTTAGTCTAAATGCATTCATGCACTTCATGTTAACATCATTTGAATGCACTAAATGTTTATTTCTTACTTCCCTATGTAAAATTCTTTTCATTTTATAGGAAGTTAGAAATCTATGATGTAGGCTTAGTATGTGCATTGACTTGGGACATAATTTACCATTTTTAAAATCATTTGGACATGTTTTTACCAAGTACAATGAATTAGCCTTTGTTATAGTAGGCAATGGTCTTAATAAAATAGGGGAAAATTGTTGGGTATGCTTATTATAAATCCCTCCTAATACTTGATTTGATTGATACTATCACCTATTTTGATTTTACATGGACTATAGGGTATTATGTATGAAGTTTTACAACTTCAATTTTTAGTAAAGTCCATTTTTGTAAGTTAGTTACTTAGGCTTGAGTAGGTAATGTAGGATAAAAACTCTCTAAGTGTTTTGGCTCTAGATTAAGGCTGAGCCTATGCAATATGCGGTCGACCGCACATTGGCTGACTGCAGTATTGGTTCGTGACCGCATGCCCCTCAGCAACCACATTAATATGCCAAACACATCAACATGGAAAACGCTTGGACATCCTGACCGCATAATTGGGAAGACCGCACATCATGCTGACCGCACTACATTCTTGACCGCATGACGAGCCAGACCGCACAGTCCTTAGCCAAATTGAAGATTGAGGAATTAACTCTGATCTCAACTCAGAGTTAACTCATAGAATTTTACCGTTGTAGAATTCACTCAAAATTCAAAATTAGTGACAGCTGGGATATTTTGTACAAAGGACATACCAGCATACCACCTTGCCACTAACTCTGCAACATGGAGACAAAAAGGACACGTGCTCCAATTAGACATCAACATCACAATGTCCTTGAAGCTTGCTCAACACGAAATTCCAACGGCTACTTTTATTTCAAGGCTATAAATAGACCTTGTGATCAAGCCTGAAGAATAAACCAGTAAGCTTGAGTTCAAGAAACATTGTTATAATCCCCAAAAGTGTTGAAGCTCAGAATCTCCAGAATCCTTCGAATCTTCAAACACTTCAAAGCTTTCAAGAATATCTTACACAGAAAACTCTCAAGTCTTGTAACCACTCCAAATTCATCAAGCTCTATCATTTATATTATAAAGAACTCTTGAATCTTGCACACACACATACACTGATTATTGTCTAGGATTAGCTTCATAGAAAAAGATAGTTAGATTTGAGATTGATTGATTCTGAATTTGTATTTCTTTGTAACAGCTACTCAAACCAAATATACTATCTCCCTTAGAAAATCCAAGACTAACCATCTTGGTAGAGGACGTAGATCATTAACGATTGAACCTCTCCAAATATCGTGCCATTTACTTTCTACACTTTACATTTCAAGTTCATAAGTTTTCTTATTATTCCTTGTGTTTGATCTTCATATCCTTCCAACCGCATTTAAAATTGTGTTAATAGTACAAATCTGCCTAAGCCATTTTCAACCGCGTGGTCGACCACACTTTTAATTTTGCGGTCGACCACACTTTTAATTTTGCGGTCGACTACACTATCTTTACTACTAAGTTTTTATACTTAGAAAACTTCCGCTGTGCATTTTACTAAGCTTGAAAGTTGGTTTTAACTTGACCACACTATCAGCCCAAGTAAGCCAAGGTTAAATTTTTGAAAAGAGTAGACAATTTTTATACAGCTATTCAACTCCCCCCTCTAGCTGTTTTCATACTCTTGTTGCACCTTTGGGACCAACAACCTCGGTTGCTGGCTGCCCAGTAGAACGCAAGTTCATTCCTAGTTGAGGCAGCCCATCATTCAGTGGTGGAGGAGGTGACAGTCTCCTCTTAAGGAGGAGACTCATGAGTCTCCTCCTTAAGAGGGTTATCTTGATCAGGAGTGATGCTAGCAGTGTGTTCTTCTTCCATTAAGATTAGGAGAACAGAGCAGAATTTTTCAAGCTATTCAAAGGATAATACGATCGTTTCCCGGCAACAG
The DNA here is from genome assembly GCA_022495995.1 of Adenophora triphylla var. japonica. Taxonomy (NCBI): domain Eukaryota; kingdom Viridiplantae; phylum Streptophyta; class Magnoliopsida; order Asterales; family Campanulaceae; genus Adenophora; species Adenophora triphylla. The sequence goes on from JAFEMH010001061.1 coordinate 384,773, forward strand.
AACCAAACTGATGATGCCAAAAACATTCGGATCAGCCCAAATTCAGCGACAAGTTGTATCCTGGATGTTTGAATTGCCTGGAAAATAAGAAAAAACACTTAAACTAAGCCGGGGCTTCACCGACGAAGGCCCTCCGGCGTAAGAGTAAGTATTTGTGTGATATAGGGAGCAAATCAATTGACAAGATTTTAGAGTCAAAAGATGTGTTATCAAAATTATGTGAATTATGGCTTGTATTTATAGGTGTAGGATATAGAGTCCATCCTTGGATAGGAAGTTGTCTGAGAGGAGGATTATAATCTTAGTTGAATTATAACTTCCCACAATCATTGTCGGAGTAGGATTATATAAGCTTTCTGTATGCATGCCTAGGAGGCTTCCTCCTCGACATATGACGTTGGTCGGCATGTATGAATACCGAGTAGAAGATGGTCAAGGGTAGGGAAGCCCATTCCCCTTGTCTTGATGTAGACCGAGGACGCTCTGGTAGTAATTTGATGTGGCCTTGATCGGCCTTTGTAGATGCTTTGTCGGCATACAAGGATGCCTTGGTCGGCATACTCCTTTATTATTGCCTTAGTCATAATATTCGCTCCGCTATATATAGGTAGACATAGGGAAAACGACGAGGAGGTATGTCGAGAATAGATAGGGAAGCCCATTCCCTATGTCGTATTAGGGAATTGTATAGATTTTACTTTGGGCCCAACCCATTGGGCATTGTTCGGTTTGTGACCCAAGGTCTTTGTTTATACCGTTCAATAGTATTTTTAAGACAATTTTAATTAATTAAGTAATTTAGATTTACTTTAGAAAACAAACTTAATTTTTTAATCTATTAAATTATTCCAAATTAATAATTTAATTAAGTTACCAAACATACTGTTGAAGATAAAGGTGCAAGAACACACGTTGATAAGATCAAGATGGAGCAAGATGGAGCCGGACAGGAGGTGGGCATTTAAAGAACTTCACATTGTAATAGGACTTTGTAAAGTACTAAATAAATGAGTTTAAATAGGAGATTGCATAAAATACTTTTTTAAGTAAGAAATATAATTTATAATAGGATGAATATTTCTTAAGTATCAGAGTTGTTAAAATTGTATATAAATAAAAGATAAATACTTGTGTACGGGATATTTCGTGATAGATCAGGCACAAGTCGTTCCCATCGAGAAGCTGGCTCAACAAGCCCACTAAGGGCCCAAAACCAAATAAACAACTTAAGATTTGGATCGTGGCCCGTCGAACAATGGATGGCAGTCGTCGCCATTGAGCGACCGAGCCCATCTAATGACGAGCCATCTCACCCGTGGGTCGGTCGAACAATGGATGGCAGTCGTCGTCATTGAGCGACCGAGCCCATCTAATGACGAGCCATCTCACCCGTGGGTCGCCATTGAGCGACCGAGCCCATCTAATGACGAGTCATCTCACCCGTCTAATAAAGGAGGATCGTCGCCGCCATCGAGCGACCAACCCCATCCAAGGACGGGGCAACTCACCCATTCACTCGCTCGTCGAGTCGCCTACTTAGTGACGACCTTACTGGACGTACAGCTCCAAGTCATCGTCTCATTAAGCTTGCTCAACAAGCCATCTAAGGATAGAGCCAAATCTATCACTGGCTCACTCTGCACTTATGTCCCCACGGAACTAGCAGTGGCGCCAAAAGCGTGCAGGTTTGACTTTCCGTTATTGTGCAAACCACTGTCCATGACAGATGTAGCAGTGTCCTTGTTCGTACGGAGCAATCCCAGGACGTCACGTGTATGCATGGGGACAAAGCCAATCCAACGGTTGACAATAATCCAATTCAACGGTCCAGATGGAAATCCTAGTTCCCCTCATCCACTATAAATATATGAACAATTTCTTGGGCTAAGATAATGCAACTTTCATTATTCACATATACACACATCCACCATTTCTCTATCACCTTTCTCCAGCCCAAACTGATTCTCACGTTGGAGGGCCTTGTTGGACAAGTCCCGGCGCAGTTCACGGTTTCTTTCCGATGTTGTGCAGGTCTCAAGTCAGCCCAATAATCTGCTAGACTTCAAGAGCTGAGCCTGAACGTTTTCCTGCGTCATCAACTTGTATAAATTTTGAGTTTGAAAGTAAACCATATCAAAAATATTTAACTTTTCTTCTTCACGTATTTCTAACTTGGACCCTAAAAATCAGGATATGAGATTAAATGAGACAAAACGGAAAATTGGACTGTTCTTTTAGAAGGGGTGAATACAATTTTGGTCAAATTTTATTTTTATTTACATAAAAATAATCTTTTCTTATAAATCTATATCCCAGATTCAAATTTGTACCCTAAACCTAAACCTAAACCTAAACCGTGATAAATTTGGTTTAGATATTTTAATTAAGTACTTCCTTCATCCCGAAATTAATATCTAAATAAATTTTAAATTTGTTTTTGATTATTAGCTTAAAAAAAAAAAATGGAACTTCTTGGTAGAGAGATAGTAAGTATATACTACGTGAGAGTTTGGTTTTAATAATTGGATGATTTAAATGCTATCCCTTCGTCTCTAAACGAATGTCTTAATTTTATTTTTAGAGATATTTCAAAAATTGTAAATTTTTACTTTTTATATATTTAATAACAATGACGTATAAATATTTTGTTATCAACTTTCTAAACATTTAATTTTGCAAGTAAATGTTAATTAAAAGTTGGTAAAAAATAATTAGGAAAAATACTTATTTTTTAGAATAAAAATATTTTGATAATAAATAGGAGTATTTATTTTGAAATGCAGTACCTGGATAACAGGAGAAATTGTTGAATTCTAACCAGAAAGGGTATGGACAAATCTGTTTTAATAAATACTAGTACTCAAAAGCTCGTGCCAATGGCACGGGTCAGTACAAAAAGGTAAGCAAAAACTTCCTTGTATTGTATTATAGATTATACACAGAATAATACTTTGTAACAATAATATATAAATATCCAAGCCCAAAAATTTCACAATAAAAAATCTCTTTCCAATTTCACATTTGTTCTACTACCAAGATAAAATAAAACAGGAATCACTGAAAATCGAGTCTCTTTCCTGCCTCTAATTTGACCCAGACAGATTAAATTACATTACACGCACATACATTTATATGCCTTCCAGCAATAAATTTGATATGGGGTGTGGATCTCGGTTCAGTTCAGGTATCATCAACCTGTGAATGAAACACAAAACTCGGGAATGTTGTGGTGATGTCTCTGCAACCAAACAAACAAATCCGACAATCAAACAATCTTTCTTGGAGAAACATTCATTCATTCATAGGAATAGAAGAGAAGACGTAGCAGTAGTAGAATCAATCCAACTTAAACTTACTTGAGGTATTGAAGAGTCATATTCTTCAAAAGAGATAGATGTCTCCCTATAAGGTTCCTCCACTCTTCTTTGTCTATCTTCCCGTCATGTTTCGTATCTGCTTCCTCAAATGTCTGAAATTAATGTAACATACATCAATGCATTTCTACAAAACATTTCTCATTTCATCTCGAGTTTCAGTTATCAGCCAAGTAAAACAGATAATGACTTCAAAGCCACTAATTGCATAAGACAGAAATAATCAGAATCACCTTATCAATGATGCTTTCTATGACATCGTCTGAAAGGTTCATACCAGACTCGGCAAGGGTGGCCACGACCATTTGTTTTACCTGTACATGTTACAATTGTTGATCATTCTTTTTACAATAGGATAAAAGAAAACTGTCAGAAAGTACTATGTTCATAGACCTATGAGTATCAGAAACTGGGAAGTAGAGGTTCAAGGCAGCAAACTTGAAATGGGAAGTGAGTCTTCTCTCAGTTAAAAGGTTATTTAGTCATTTGCTGACATACTATGCGGTAAAAACAAAATTTACTATCTTATGCATTGCCCACCCCCCTAATCATGTGGTTATAATCATATATAGTAAAGGATTAGCATATTTTATATTTCAAGTGTTGCTTTTCTCCAATGGTTTGTCTTTCGTATTTACATAGCTAAACTATAACCAAAGTCAAGGCTGGGACTCTCCCTCTCTCACTCTTATAGATCAATAAACCCAAAATCTTAAAAACGAAAATTCAAACTTCTCTCTTCCTCTTTTACTCTCTGCGGCTCCTCTCTCTATCTCGATCCCCCTCTCCATCTCCCTCTCCCTTTCTTCAAGCTTCCTGCCATTTCCTCTTACTATTCCAATGTTACATGAAAAAACTGGCAAACAACTCAAGGACAAAGAAAATTGCTAAAGGCGGAAAAAGTTTTTCAAGCATTAATCTCTTCAATTGCTTGGTCAAAACTCAAGAAAAGATTTTTCAAGCAATTAATCTCTTCACTTCTTCAGTCGAAGCACAGGGACCATCCACCACCGAAATCGCCACCACTAATTTAAACAAATACCCAATCAATAGAAACTTCCGATCTACCATCGGGTCACCATCACCCACCAACATCCGTAAACATCCACCAACAAAACCACAATAATCAATAATTTACAAAAAAAATGAACAAATACAAAACAGAAATTCAAAGTAATTTAAACCAAAACCCAGATCTTGAGAGAGAATAGAGAGAGAGAAGACCAAGTTGGGTGGGGTGGTGAATGGCGATGAAGACGGAGGTGGGATTTTTGTAAAAACTATTGCTCTCTCTCTGCAAATCATCCCAAGCCCTTACACTCTTTTAATGTAATCCTCAAACAGTAACTCTATTACTCCCTCCATCTCAAAATAATATAAACTCTCACAACACAAAAGCAAAATCAAACCCACCCAGTTCAAACATCGATTGTAGAATTCATATATGTGAATTTCCCAGACGTGGGATCAAACTGCCAAATCAATGAAGCGAGGTTTAGTGCAAACCCTTACTTCTTCCCGCCGCCGTCCTCTGAATCTAATCTCTTTCATGGATCCAGATCCGTTGTTCGACTCTCCTGCCGCCGGTTGTTGCTGCGCCATCAAAGCCTTCTGGGCGGCGGCCGCGGCTTCTGGCTCTCCGCATAGCCAATTGTGCGTGTCTGGCATGTAAGGTGGAGAGGAGGTTTTGTAACTGCTGTAGAAGTTGGAAAAGGAAAGGGAACTTGGGTAGTTTAGGTTTAATTTGGGTCGTTAGATCAATATCTAAGAATTGATCCTGACCCTTCTTTGTCTAGGCGGTTATGACCCTTTCCTATTGTAATATAGATAAATATAAATATTTGACACATTCAATTGTTATCCTTTATTTTAGGATATAGTAGACCTTTTAACTTTATCCAATAAAGAATGTTTGAGTAGTGGCAGTAGTTGTGTCCTTTAAGCAAGCTTTTTAAGTGTAAAAATTGTTGTGGACACATGACCTTTGTTTTTCCTACCATGGGTCCTGTCCTGTGGCCCAGAGAATACCTGAATAACAAGCTATGTCTCAATTTTTATAAGCGTGAGGGTGAGCAACCGAGAAACAAATAGTTTTTCTAAGTGAAAAAATGGAAAATTTAATTTTCTAAATTTAAATTATGGGATTTGTACTTATTTAATTCATCTTGACAATACTATTAAAACGATGATTTCAGAATTTTTTTTTCCCGATGTATATATATATATATATATATATATAGGGCCCTATTATAATGAGTAACCACATTTATATGAGAACCATAGAACCACTAACAAATCATCGGATTAAAAAACACATCAATCTCCATTAAAAAAAAAGATAGAGGGGGTGGCATTTTCGTAATTATTTCATTTAAAATCCCCCTCAAATTTCAAAATAAAATATCTCAATATCTATAAGTCAAAAAAAAAATTCGAAAACACTGATTTTTTTGTCTTGACGAGACGATTCAAACTAGATCCCTGAAGATAGGATTTTGAAAAAATAATATTGAACAACGTTTAATTTTTAAAACACTAGTTATGTTGTCTTAGTGAACACTAGTTATGTTGTCTTAGTGAACACTAGCTATGTTGTCTTAGTGAACACTAGTTGTATTGTCTTAGTGAACACTAATTAATTAGTGAACACTAGCTATGTTGTCTTAGTGAACACTAGCTATGTTGTCTTAGTGAACACTAGCTATGTTGTCTTAGTGAACACTAGTTGTATTGTCTTAGTGAACACTAATTAATTAGTGAACTCTAGCTGTAAGTGAACACTAGCTGTAAGTGAACACTAGCTATGTTGTCTTAGTGAACACTAATTAATTAGTGAACACTAGCTGACGTTGCTACCAATGTTAGTTAACCACGACTCCTTAGATACATCATATTGTACATGATGACATATTTTTTTCACTAATCCTTGTTATGTTAATTTTGTCAGGTCCTTACTGGATCATTACCCAAAGAAAAAGCTCACATTGAGTCCTTACTAACCAATTACAGCCATACAATGGTAAATTGATTTGAAGCGCTTCCAGTTAGAACTACACCTCCTCCAGTTAGATGCAATTCTGCGATTTTAAGAAGAATATGTGAAAGAAAATATTTCATAGAAAAAAAAAACAATTAAAATTTGAGATCTGAAATTCCAAATAATGTTATTGGTGCTCTAAAAAAAATGCTATCAATAACATTTTTGCACAAAATCTTCAAAAAAATGCATTGTTTTCATAAGCTATGAAAATACGTGTTTTTAAACCATGGCCGAGTCGGATCGGTGACATTTTTGTAAATAATTGACATTTTAGCTGTAAGTGAACACTAGTTATGTTGTCTTAGTGAACACTAGCTATGTTGTCTTAGTGAACACTAGTTGTATTGTCTTAGTGAACACTAATTAATTAGTGAACTCTAGCTGTAAGTGAACACTAGCTGTAAGTGAACACTAGCTATGTTGTCTTAGTGAACACTAATTAATTAGTGAACACTAGCTGTAAGTGAACACTAGCTGTAAGTGAACACTAGCTATGTTGTCTTAGTGAACACTAATTAATTAGTGAACACTAGCTGTAAGTGAATACTAGCTGTAAGTTAACTTAACTAGTTATGTTGTCTTAGTGAACACTAGCTATATTATCTTAGTGAACACTAGCTGTGTTGTCTTAGTGAACACTAGCTATATTGTCTTAGTGAACACTAGCTGTGTTGTCTTAGTGAACATTAGCTATGTTGTCTTAGTGAACACTAGTTGTATTGTCTTAGTGAACACTAATTAATTAGTGAACACTAGCTGTAAGTGAACACTAGCTGTAAGTGAACACTAGCTATGTTGTCTTAGTGAACACTAATTAATTAGTGAACACTAGCTGTAAGTTAACTAGTTATGTTGTCTTAGTGAACACTAGCTATGTTGTCTTAGTGAACACTAGATGTGTTGTCTTAGTGAACACTAGCTATGTTGTCTTCGTGAACACTAGTTGTGTTGTCTTAGTGAACACTAGCTAGTTATCTTAGTGAACACTAGCTGTGTTGTCTTAGTGAACACTAGCTTTGTTGACTTAGTGAACACTAGCTAGTTGTCTTAGTGAACACTAGCTGTGTTATCTTAGTGAACACTAGCTGTGTTGTCTTAGTGAACACTAACTAGTTATATTAAAATATTATCAAATTATAATTATTAATATGAATGGAGCAAACATTGTACGTGATGCATTTTTCCTTTATTATAATTAGGTTGACTCTATAGGTGATAAACAATGAGGCATTACTCTATTAGCCATGGAGAATGAAATGGCGTTTGAACCAAAGTTGCCGCGAGGGACAAAAGGATATCAAGTTAAATAAAGGTCTCAAAGTTCAAAACTACCGCCTCCGTCCCAATACAACTTAGATTTCCATTTATTCCCTAGAGTTCGAGTATGAAGACTCCGTCTGTTGGATTGTTAGTCTTATTATCAATATTACTTCTTTAGTTAAACTAACTGATGCATTTTCCCTTTATTATAATTAGGAATTGAAATTCTACTGCTTTTAAAAATTAGACGTTGTTCAATATTATTTTTTCAAAATCCTTTCTTCAGGGATCTAGTTTGAATCGTCTCGTCAAGACAAAAAAATCTGTGTTTTCGAATTTTTTTTCGACTTATAGATATTGAGATATTTTATTTTGAAATTTGAGGGGATTTAGTTCACAATAATTACGAAAATGCCACTCTATCTTTTTCTTTAATCCTGGGCGTTGATGTGTTTTTAATCCAAATGGTTGGGTTTTTAGTTACTCGTGGTTCTCATATAAATTTGGTTCTCATTTGAATACTATATATATATATATATATATATATATATATATATATATATATATATATATATATATATACTCCTCCGTCCCACTATAGTTGACAGGAGTGAGCGGAGCTTTAAGAAGAAACAACTAAATAAAGAAAATGTGTGGTAGAAAATGAAGAGAGAGAATGAGTGGGATAAATAGTAGTGTTGGTTGAATAAATTGAGTGGTGGAAAATGAAGAGAGAGAATGAGTGGTGGGGTCCATTAATATAAAAATATAAAAACTTGGTTATTTTTGGAAAGTGTCAAGTGAAGTGGGACGACCCAAAATGGAAAGAAGTGTCAAGTATAGTGGGACGGAGGGAGTATATATATATACTAGTAAAAGCCCGTATCCGAGACACGTTTTTTTTTTTTTTTTTTTTTTTTTAATTAAGCCCGTGTCCGAGGACACGTTTTTTTTTAAATTTTAAAAAAAAATCTTTTAAAGGGTAAAATGGGAAAGGGACAACTTAGTGAGGACAAAATGAAAAATTTGACACTTGGAACTGTTCATTGTACTGTAGCACCCCGTTCCCATTTACTCCCTCCGTCCCATGATAATATATAAACTTTCCTTTTTCCTTTTTGGGCGTCCCACAATGAGTATATACTTTCCTAAAATGGAAAGGAATCTTTACTATTCCCTCCACTCATTCTCTCTCCTACATTATTTTAATACTCACATCACCATTATAATTTACTATTCTCTCCACTCATTCTCTCTCCTATTTTATTTTCACACTCACAACACTTTCAATATAATATTTCCTCCTTAATTCCCGTCCATTTCCCAAAAGTCTATAAAAACATGGGAGGAGGGAGTATACTATAATATATATATATATATATATATATATATATATATATATATATATATATATATATATATATATATATATACCGCTACAAATCACACAGTTACTGTTTGCACGCGAATTAAGGAAAAAGTTAGTGGAGTAAGTGTTGTGAGTATGAAAAGTGAGGTAGGAGAGAGAAAGTGGGATAGAAAATAGTGAGTTGATTAGTGTTGTGAGTATAAAAGTAAAGTATGAGAGATAATTAGTGGATAGAATAGTAAAGATTCTTTGCCATTTTAGAAAATGTGTGATTTGTAGTGAGACGCCAATAAAAAAAGTATGTAATTTATAGCGGGACGAGAGAGTATATATATTTATTTATTTTCCGATCACTTACAAAACTCAATGCACAATAATGACTCACTTTCCATTACATCCCTACCTAATTAAAATTTACAACTTTTTAACTTAACAATTGATAATTAAAGAAAGAATATATATGTAAATGATAAGTTATACAAAACATTTACTTCATATTATACTTTTTAAATTTTAGAGCTTTTATGTAGTGGCAAATAAAAATGAGATGGATGAAGTAATATATCGGTGAATTTGTCACTTGAATTTCACATCCCGTTAAAATGTACTACTCCCTCCGTTCCACTTCAAATAATTAAGTATTTTATGATACAATATTAAGCATATAACTTCAAATAATTTACTATGGGTCAATGGCGAAGCTACATCTAGGCGACGGAGTCAATCGATACTCTTAATTTTGAAATTGTGTCATTTTTTCACTATCAATTTAAAAATTTAACATTTTTACCCCTTAAAAAGGAAATTTTATCATTTTGACCCTTTTTAGCTTTGAAAAATTTACCACTATATCATAATATTGATCTTTTTTACAAAATTTTAGCTTCATCATTGCTATGGGTTGCAATCATTATTATTTTATCGAAGTTAATTATTATTCTTTGTTTTCAGATGTTCATAAATCTATAGTATAAATGGAATCATCCTTTTCTACAGTAGAGTGAACAGTTGCACAGTCGAAAATGACCATTTTGTCCTCACTTTTTAGTCCCTTTCCCATTTTGCCCCTTTTTTTTTTTTTTTCAAAATAATCTTACCGTCTTTAATCTTTCCCTCCTAAAATTTGAATTTATTAAAACACAGAACTACACCCTTTTCTCATTTATATACTCCACCACTTCTTTATTAATGTCTCTGTTTCATTTGAAATTTAAGCTCCAAAAATTTGAAATTTAAGCTCCAAAAATTTTACAGATTCCAAAGTTCAAACTTCAAAAGGTATTTAATTTCTCATTTATATACACTTCTTTAATTCTTTAATGTTCATACACATTGTTAATTGTTAATTTCTCTGTTTAACCAAAACAACAAAAACTGGAACAATGAACACAGTTAAAGAACCAACAACAACAACAACTGGAACAATGAACCAAAATTCCGATCATCCTTGAATCCAAATTTCAAACTTTGACCTTTAATACGCCCATATCATCTCCAAATTTCAAACTTTGAAAAGTAAATAACACAGTTAAAACAAAAAAAAAATTCTCCTGAAACCATCCTATAACCTGCATTTGCATACAAAGTACGAGCTCCCATATCATCTTCATACGCCCTCAACGCAAGATACAACAACAACAACCGGAAAAATGATAAAGATGAACCAACCTTGAATCCGGATTGAGGGCGAATTGCGGCCGGATTTGAGGGCGAATTGCGGACGGTTTGGAGGCGGATCCAGACGAATTGCGGACGGTTTGCGTGATTTAGGGCTTCGGCGGCAAAAATTGATTGCTCCGGAGGTCCTAATTTGGTGGGTAGTTGCTTCCTCCATTAATTAGAGCCGATGATTGTGGGAGGGGTGGGGTAGCCACGTTGTAACGCCGATCGATTGGACGGAATAGACGGTGGGAGGATTTAACGGGGAGGGAAGGGAAGGGGGTCGCCTGATTGTGGGAGGGGTGGGGTAGCCACGGTGGTGAGGCTGGAGGGGATGAAGGGAAGGTGAGGCGGTGGCGGTGGCGGAGGTCCTGATTTGGTGAGTAGTTCTTCCCGTTCCTGTGTGAGTGAGAGAGAGAATTAGAGATAGAGAGAGAGTTTAAATATTAATTTCAAAGTAAAGTATTAATTTTAGATGAGATAGATTTTTAATTATTATTATTTAAATATTGTGTTTAATTTTATGTTGTATTTAATTTTATAGGTTTGAAAAAAATGAACAATCAAGGAACATTGAACATTTATAATTTTAATTTATGTTAATTTAAATGCATGTAATTTAATTTAATTTATTATAATTTTAATTTATGTCTTATCTTAAATAATGTTAATTTATGTCTTATCTTTTTGTAAACAAGGGCATAATGTTTATGTTCATACATCACTATAATTTGTAACTATAAATGTTTAAGTTAATTAAAAAAAAAAAAGGCCCGTGTCCATATGTACTAGTGAAACTATATTTTACATATGCTAAATTTTTCTTTGTAAATTATTTAACCAATCTTTATATTTGATATATATATATATATATATATATATGTGTACATATATATATATATATGTACATATATATATATATATGTACATATATATATATATGTACATATATATATATATATGTACATATATATATATATATACATATATATATATATATATGTACATATATATATATATGTACATATATATATATATATATATGTACATATATATATATATATATATATGTACATGTATATATATATACATATATATATATATATACATATATATATATATACATATATATATATATATATATATATATATATATATATATATATATATATGTTGTAATCAATCTCCGTCCAGCTGCAAGATTAATCACCTGGTTTTTAACCTGAAAACAGAACCCACGACTAGCCGGAATGGTCTCCGGCGAAGACCCTCGGGTCTGAGAATAAGTATGGTGTATATTAGAGCTAATAAGTTATAAATAACAATGTATTCAGAATAACAAATAGCAATTACCTTGAAACGATTGACGTTATGATGTATTTATAGGCTTTGCCAGAGTTGTAATTGTAATAGGATTGTGCTAGATCCCTAGAATCGTGGGTCAGATTAGCATAAGAGATCTTGTCCATAAATAACTTCTGATTTGTAGGGAGTCTGTTATGGAAAGAATTGTATTCACGTCTGGACTCTGTAGGTCGACATAGCATCGTAGGTCGAGGTCGTCTGTTTGGATCCAGGTCGACCTGACTGATGGATAGGATCGGGTCATGCCCGAACTGGGATCCGGATCGTATGTCGGACGATAGCTAGGTCGGGATCACGTAGTTCAGACAATGAGCTAGGTCGACTGGTCTTGCTGATGGGCCTTGGGCCTGGTAGTAATTGGGTCTAGCACACTGAGAATGTGGTGGCAATAATAAGTAAGTAACCGGGCTTGCTCGTTGGACCTAGCCCGTCACTTTTATTCCGTTCAGTGACCCCCAACTTTCTGAGTTGATTTTTGTCGACCAGGAAGTTAAAGAAATTTTCAATTTAGTTTTGAAGTAGATCATAGGTCGATGCTCGAACTGCTGTTTGGTCGACCAATGGTGACGTGGTTCAATCCTGGCTGTTAACTGTGGACGGCTGGATCAATAGAAGCGTCGTATTTCCGTAATCATTACAGCCTCGAAAACCGTCCGGATATTTAAATGTTGATTAACCGTTGAGAACCCTTGCCCTTTCCACTTCAAGAAAGGATTAATACCAAGTATAAAAGGGAAAACCTTTTCCTTTTTGGATTTTACAAACCTTCAAAACTCAGGCGTATATTTTCGGCGACAGGCAAAGCAAAGCTCTTGATCCCCGATGCCCCCAATCCTTTATTTTGCTCGTACGACCTTCGTTACCAACCTAATTTGAGGTATTCTTCGATTTCTTTGTGTTTACCGTCTTGTTTTCAAGATTTTGTTGATTTCGGCCATGGCTAGGACCTTTAGCTGCGAACCTGGGGCCTGGTATGGGTATTGCACGATTAATCGCCGAATATATAAGCACATAGGGGGAGTGTGGAAGGAGATGTCCATCACTGAGTGCGCTTCCATCTTGACAAAGTGGGGATTGACCTTTAGCGAACTAGGTTTCCTCGTAGGAGAGAACTTGGGAGTTTAGGAATAAACGACCCAAATGTTGTATCTTTTCATCTTTTTCACGAGTTATTCGACCATCTAGCTCTGTTCTATGTCAAGGATCCCAATAAGCCCTCCTTCCTTAGAAATAGAAAGAGGTTTCCAAGGGAATCTAGGTCGTTCTTAGGTAGGTCGCCTGAGTATGAACATAGGACTGATTCCCCTGTTTCTTCTTCTTCTTCTTCAGATATGGCAGCTCAAGGGAGAGCTACAGCTTCTACTTCATATAGCCCACGAATTGTGGACGCGTTCGATTCCTCAGTGGCCAAAGGGAGGAATAAGAGAGGCTACGTGCCACCCAAGCCAATTCGAGAGAAACAATGCTATACGACTTCTGTGAAGTAGACATAAAGGAATTTAGTGTGACACATTATTCCAAAAAGGTGTTCATGTCCCAATTTGGTGACACTTATACTACTGACCCTACTAGAGTAGCCTTTTTTATGGCCAATTTGAGGCTGGCTTGAGGTTCCCTTTGGATCCATTTGTGAATTAATTTTTAGAGTGTACGGATGTTTTGCCCCTTCGGCTGGGAGCCAACACTTGCAGAGTTCTGGTTTGTTTTGCCATGGTGTGTAGATTTCTAGGATTTGAGCCCTGCCTTCACGTTTTTAGAATGTTCTTTAAGATCACCATTAATAAGGTAGACTTGGGGATTAGCACTCCATCTAGACCGCATGCTCCAAAGCTTTTTGTCAATATCCCTAGCAAAGTTAGTAGATGGAATACTCATGTCATGGTGGTTAAAAGTATGAGAGGATGGGAGTTACCATTGCCCAATGCTGAATCTGAGGTGATGAAGGAAGAGGATTATTGGGTGCCTGATTGGAGCAAGGACCTGTATAAGAAATTGGTCGAGCTAGCTGAGAGGGGCACTATTAGCTGGGAGATTTTGGGGACCACAAAAAATAATTATACCCAAGCTGGCATGATGCTTGGTAAGGGGGATGTAGTTCCTTTGGTCCCCATAGTTAGATGCTTGAGGTATCCTGACTGGGTCACCTATGAGGGGGGTAGATTTAGATTTGAAAGTCAGTGTCATGAGTGCAAGAAAGAACTGGATCACTGCAGGCTGAAAGTGGATCACTTTGGTGGTAAGTGTTTACTCGCTTTTATCCCTTAGCTCGTCAATTGATTGCTCGTATGTGGAACTTTAGCTCGTACATGTCTTGCTCGTATGTAGAACTTTTAGCTCGTACATAGAACTTTTATTTATCGAACTAACACTTGGTTTTTTGGGTCTTGTACAGTTCTTACTCCCGAGTAAGAGGCTAACATGGGACGTGTTGTCAATGTGAAAAAGAGCGAGAGGAGCTGTGGGGATGCTAATGCCCAAGAAAACCATCAGAAGGAGGCTGAGAACCGACAAAAGCTGTTTAAGCTGATTGATGAAAGTACTGAGGGACTGATCCCAGTTGAGGAGGAAGAATTTGAGCAAGTGGAGGCGGAGAAGACAGAGGGAGTGGCCCAAGAGTCCCATAATTTTGGAGTTGAGGTGGAGACTGAGCCAGTACGGGAGTTGGTGCAGGAGGCTCCTCGAATTAGGGCCAGGACCACTGTTGTTGACCTGGAAGGTGATGAGGAGGAAGAAGATGATCGTCCCCTCCAGACGAAGAAACGATCCAAAACCAACCCCCCATCTCAAAAAGGGAAGGCCATTACCAGTAGCTCTCATCCTCCAACTATTCAAGTCTCATATCCCGAGCTAGTTCAAGCTCGTGTGGATAAGCTGAGCAATGTTACTTTGCTCACCAGGGTGGATAGCTCTTGCAGGGAGTATCCTGAGCTTGAGTATGGCCAGGTGGTGGTGAGGAGAGCTGCAGACCAGGATCTGGTTAAAAAATTTACTGACAAGGGCTTGACCGCTGAAATGTTCAAAGCTATATCGGGGCTGGGTCATTCCGAGGTAACACTTTTAAACTTCTCACATGATTACAGTTTCTTCTTTTTGTTCGCATTTTCCTCTTGACCCAGTTTTAGCCGATCTGATTCTTGGGTTTTGCTGTTGTAGGCTCTTGCTATGGTCGAGCTAGCTACAAGCTACTGGAAAGCTTCTGAGGAGCAGGAGAAACTTGCGAAGAACATGTTGGATCGAAAGTCTAATGAGCTTGGGCTGTTGGAGAAGAAATATAGTGACCTTGAGGAGAGGCATGCTGATCTGGATTCAGCCTATGAGTCTCTCAAACTTGTGAAGGATGATGTTCTGAAGGGCAAGGAGGATGCCTGGGGCGAGCTAGGTGATGTCGTTCCTCTCTTGATCAAAGAAAACTACGCTTGCTATGGGGAATTGTAGCTCGGCCGATGCCATGGCTTCTGATCCATATGCCAGAGCGAAAGGGGTTTCACCCGTGGTCCCCCGAGTGGTTGTACGGACTGCCCAGAGAGCGATGGGGAGTTCGTCCAACCAGTTGCTACGTCGACCAACTAAACCTGTCTTGAGTGCAGAGAGGACCAACTTGTTCGCTGCTTCAGCTTGCCCATTGCCTTGAGGTTAGGCGACTGAAGATTTCCAATGCTTGACTCCTACTCTGTTCATTTCATCTTCGAAAGCTGTGGAGAACTGTAGCCTGTTATCCGACACTATAGCTCGTGGAATCCAAAATCGACACCAAATGAAGTCGTGAATGAAGTTGATGGTGTTCTCCTCTGTAATCCTGGCTAATGGCTTGGCCTCGACCCACTTTGTAAAGTAATCAATAGCAACGATCACATACTTGCAATTTCCTCGGGCAGGTGGGAAGGGACCAATCAAATCTACCCCCCACATATCGAAGGGCCAAGTTGCGACCACTGGAATTTGCTCGGTGGTAGGCAAGTGAGGTAGATTGGCAAACCTTTGACACTGATCACACCCTTGAACGAAGTCGTGAGCGTCAGCCCTCATGTGCGGCCAATAATAGCCCAATGTAATCAATTTGTCGGCCAAAGTTCTGGCCCCCGGGTGTCCACCACAAACCCCACTATGCACGTTGTACATTGATGTGGCGGATTTCATTATATGTAATTCCCTAATTTTCTAGACATTTTATCATTATTTTGATGTACTTAGACTAGATTTGATGTAATTTGGGGCATTATTTATCATTTGAGTTTTTATTGTAATCCGGGGATAAAATAGTATTTATTTAGTTACTTTTCCGGATGTAATTTTGGTGCTTCAAAGTCATGCCTCGAGTATCAAAGCAAAGTCAAAGTCAACCGAAGCGGAGGAGTAGAGGTTCAAACTGAAATTTCTGGAAGTTGAGGTGCTGTTCTGCATTGTTGAAAAGTCCAAGGATTGATGTGAAGAATTAAAAGACTGCATGGACCAAATTGCAAGAAGCTGAAATTTCAGGGACCAAAGTGGAAGAAAGAAAGTTGGAAAATAGAATTGTCCAGCCGTACGGAATCAAGGTGGGGTGTGAACCAAAATCAGTGGACCCAAGTTGACCCACGAAGGAGGATTTTTAATGTGATGTTTTATTTTATTTTCATTTTACTTTTTCTTTTTATTATTATGAATTTTAGGTTATTAGAGGAAGGAAGTATATATACTCCTTTGAACAATATTTTTAGGGTTGTTCATCTTTAGTTTTATTTTACCTAGAGAGAGTTGAGTTCCTCCATGAAAGCTTAAACTCCCTTGCTTTGTGTTTGATTTCTTGAACCCCTTTTTATCAATTTGAGGTATTTTTCTTTTCAATCTGTTTATCTCTGTTCATAATTTTACTTGTGTTTATTTTAGATTTATAACTAGGGTTTGTGGATCTGATCAATTCACTAGTTCTTTTTATGAATCTTAGCTAGAATTTTCTATGACTGTGCCAGTGTAGGAAATTCATGAGTAGCATCTTTACGATTTATGCATGTGTCATGGTAAATTGTGAAGTGGGTAAAATTAGATGATTATCTGTGTGAAATAATCATAGAAAGCATTCTTGATCTTAGTTTCTTAAACCGTTCATCAATTAATTCTGCGATCTAGACTGTGCAAGTTAGATTAATTTATTAATTAGGGTTTCTAGTGAGTGTGCCACTGCTAGTAACTATTCTGAAAGAAGAAACAGAGATTGAAATAGATCTTGTGATCAGGTGAATAGGGTGACAGTGAAAAGAGATATCAATGATAATTGAATAATTAGGTGTTGGGTTTTATAGGTCCATGTGCAGCTGAAATTACCCGGATCCGAGAGGCAGCGCAATCGCGCCCCGGCATCTGGCATCTTTCGCGTTGGAGCGATGTGTCTCGCCGTTTTTTGTTTTGTAGAGTCGCCACGCCGTTTTTATTAAGCCCAAAACATTGAAAAAGGGCATCAGTTTAAAGATAATTTTAAACTGTTTTTTGTGTGATGAGATTTTGAGTTCGGAGGGTCAGATGACTCCGGGAAGAGAATATTAGAATATTAGAGCTCACCCGAGTAGCCTCGTAAACGAGTCTTTCGAGATACCCCTAATATCCTTTAAATGTTGTGTGTGTGTGTGCTGTGTGCTTTTAAAAATGCATCTTTGTATCGGATGTCTACATTGTATGCTATGTATGGAAATGTATTGAAATAGTATAGGAAGGAAGCCTTACCAATGTTGGTTCGTGTCTATCTTCCGTCGGGAATGGTGTTTGAGGTCGGAGTAGCTGCCCCTTGCATCGGATCGGGATTGCTTCGGGAGATGCCGTTGTCTCATGCGGATGAGTTTCGCGTGAGCCGAGGTTGCGTGGCGCGTCGGCAGAGGTTCGCGCGTGCGCTGGGATCGTCTGGATCACTCGCAGAGGTTCGGCGTGCGTCATGTGGTGGCAGGAGTCACTCTGCAAGGAGCTCGGCGTGGTTTGGGATCGCTCGGTTTGACTCCGGAAAGAGCCGGACACCGTGGAAAGACCCAGGCGAGGCCTCGGAGTACCACGAGGGCCTCGTAGTACCTCGAGAGTGCCTCGGGGCGTCGCGGGAGCCGTCTCGGGAGCGCTCGGGGAGGCTTCGGAGCACCACAAGGGAGCTCGGAAGGCCTCGGAAGGATCCGAAAGGGGCCGGGAATGCCTCGAAATGACTTAAAGGGGAAGCCAGAAGGCCTAGGGAGGAAGAGAGAAGTGAGAGGTGTGTGAAAATGAGGAGGGGGAGCCCTCTATTTATAGTGCCAGATTGGGTGCAAAGAGGTCCGTACGGACCTCCCTGGTAATCCAATTTTTGGTTTTCCTCGATTTGAGGGAATCTGTGATGATGGAGGAATATTTGCAATTATGGTGTCCCCTCGAGCAATAAGGTCCGTGACGGACCATCTTGCATGCAAAGAGGTCCGTGATTTACCAACTCTGCAGGGGAGTAATCATTTTTCCTGGATTTGAGAGAATATTGTGGACTTTAAGGAGATTCGGTAATTATGACAACAAAGAGGTCCGCACGGACCAATATTGCTTTCTCAATTTCTGAAAATTCCCGAAAGGTCCTTTTGCCCCTTTATCCCGTAAAGGCTCCTCCCTTGGCTGGGGGTTTAGAGAGGGTTTTGAGTGAGAGGGGTCGTCGAGACTGTGTTGATGAGTCCGCTGCGGTGTTTCCGTGTGTGCGAAAGGGGGCGATCCAGACGGGGGTACTTACAGGTCATATCGTATTATCCGAGCCGCCGAGCGCTCACGGTCGATGATGAGTGACGCCTCGGGATGTATTTGCCTTCAGCCGCGTGACGGCGACGCTTTTCGTCTGTGGGGCCTTCGGCATTTGTGGGATGGGCGCTTTGCTTAGATGCGGTAGGGCATCGCAGAGTCCGGGAGAGGATATTGTCCCACAGCGCTGGGGGAGACTTCTTCATGGTATCGACCGTCCGGCGATCAAGATCGCTTCTATGAGAGGGGGAAGCCCCGCTGCTCACCTCGCGGCCAGCGAGAGACTTCGTGCTACGTCCGAGGCCCGACGCCGCTTAGCCCGCGTCTGGCCATTTGCCTCAGCCGACTTCTGTGTCGGGATAGCTGGATCGCATTCGCCTCTGGGAGAGATGGATGGCAGCCGCCTGGGTACTCACTGATCCGCCTGAAGCTCCAGACCTTGAGGATTTCCGAGACCGGTGAGGTCTTCAGCAGAAGGGTCCCAAGCGTTGTCGTAGTTCCGTGTTTGTCTCCGTCCTCCTTCTATATTCCGTCGCTGGCTTCCCTGGGCATTGGGGATGAAGCAGAGCCTTTGTTTGGCCGGGATGACCTCATACTGCGGAGGTAGTTCCTCTTCAGATGGCACTCCGTGTGCCTTCGTATTTTCCGAGGGTACGGAAGCATTCCGCTTTTCCCTCATGCAGTATTCCTTGGGACAGTCTGGGAGCGTCAGAGCTGACGACTCGCATCCGGGCTCCGGCATGAGCGCCATGTGAGCCTGGGCAGCCCCTCCCAGTGGTCTTCGGGAGAGCAGTGCGTGTAGCGATTCTGGGACCCGTTGCCGTAGTGTGAGGCTTACGCTTTGGGAGTTCAAGCTCCGGTCCGACCCTTCGATGCGACTGGGAGACACTTTGTCTTGACCACGGCACTCCGTAGCCGACCGACCGACAAAGTCAGGTCCTCTTTTTCGCACTCGCTATGAGTGAGATCCGGGAGGCCGGAAGCACGGGCCAATGAAGCTCCTGAGAGCTAATCGGATTGTTTCGACGCTTGGGAGGACCTCAGATCTCTGACCGAGAGACGCAGAGTCGGGTTCACGTGAAGCGAAAGAAGACTCGCCTGGGGACTAGGAAAGAAAGGAAAGAACGGCGAGGGGACAAGCGCCAGAGCTGCGGAACGACCTCCCTAAGTATTCATTCATCGTGCATTGCAAAACAATTTATTAGTTAAAATGTATTAAGTCGTCTTTTAGCATGTTTGTGAACTTCAGAGTAGACCGTGCTTGAACTCATCAAGAAATGTTGTAACCGTTAGTGATTTGTGATTTACTTTTAAAGCTTTGTCGAGACGCAAGATCTCTTGTTTGCCTTTGCTTCGTTGTGCACTTTGTGGCGCCGTCCTTGAACTTTTCTCCATTGCATTGGCGGGTGAAGCGATGCAGGCCATGACGGCAATCTCTTTTGCTTGAGGCCTTGTGCTTGGCTGAGAGGTTGAATGCTCCCCTGACAAGTCGTTCTGACGGTCTTTTTCGTAGCTTCCTTGCCTCTTGTTGGCGTCGGGCTCTTGACCTCTTTTTTTTTGCAGCTCTTCGCTTTGAGCTTCTTTATTTATTTTTTTTTTGTGTGAGCCCTTGCTCGAGCTCTTTTTTGTTTTTTTGTGAGCCCTTGCTCGAGCTCTTAACTTTCTTTTTTTTTTTTTTTTTTTGAAGCGCGTGAGGGCGAAGACAAGCCCCCTGGCTTGGAAGCAAACATGAAGTCGGGCCGTTTGATCCGAGCGACCCTCGGATGTCCTTTGATGTTGCCGCCGTCGTTTGACTTGGTCAAGGTGACTGCTGGGGCGTGTTCTTGAAAAGTGCGGAGCTTGATGGAGGTCTTGATTGACATTCAAACTTTTGACTTTTTTGTGTATTTTTAGACCGGACCAATTAAGGTTGCCTACGTTCCCCCGGACTAGAGGGCTCAGTTCGCGTAGTTCGACACTACATGGAGTGCCAAGAGATGCAGTTGTTCTTCTTCGGGCGAAGTATCTGCGAAGTTTGCTTCCGTTGACCTGGATTCATGAAGGGATTGCCGTCTAGGTCCGTCGCCTTCATGGCACCTCCGGAGAAGATCTTTTGAACCACGAAAGGGCCGATCCATGTGGGTTCCCATTTTCCCAGTGGGTTGGTTCGAGTGGGAGGCTTTTCTTTGAGTACAAGGTCACCCTCCCTGATGTCTCGGGATTTGACTTTCTTGTCGAAAGCTCTAGCCATCCTACTTTGATAGGCTCGGACGTGTTCCATGGCCTTTAGTCATCGCTCGTCTAGCAGAGCCAATTCATCATGTCGGCTTCGGAGCCATTCGACTACGTTGATGTCATTTTCCAGCAGCACTCGGAGTGAGGGAATTTCCAGCTCGATGGGAAGGACTGCTTCCATCCCGTATGTCATGGCAAATGGGGTTTCTCCCGTGGCTGTTCTGACTGATGTGCGGTAGCCCCAAAGTGCAAGGTGCAGCTTCTCGGGCCAATCTCTTCCTCGGGTGGTCATTTTTCGGATGATCCGTTCGAGGGTTTTGTTTGCTGCTTCCACGGCGCCGTTTATTTGTGGCCGGTAGGGAGAAGATTTGTGACGTGTGATCTTGAATTCAGCCCAGCCTGTCGAATTCCCTTCGAAGTGTGAGCCGTTGTCTGATATGACCTCATTTGGGATGCCGTATCGGCATATGATGTTTTCCTTGAGGAAATGCGCGACCTTCTTGGAGGTGAGTACCTTGTAGGACTTGGCTTCGACCCATTTGGTGAAGTAGTCGATGGCTACTAAGATGAACTCGTGACCGTTGCTGCCTGGCGGAGCGATTTTCCCGATGACGTCTAGTTCCAAAGTGGCAAAGGGCCAAGGTGTAGTCATGCAGGAGAGATCGGGGGGCGGCAGATGATTGAGGTTGGAGAACCGTTGGCACTTGTCGCAGCTTCGGACAAAGTGGATGCAATCCGCCTCCATGGAGATCCAAGAGTAGCCCATCCCGAGAATGATTTGCATCGTGGCTCGGCGGCGTTCATGTGGGGACCGCAAGCCCCCTTGTGGACTTCGTTCATGAACTTGCTTGCTTCTTCTTGGCTGACGCAGCGTAGGAGTGGCCCGTGGTAGCGTTTCTTGTATAGCATGTCCCCGAGGATGACGAAGTGAGAGGCAAGGCGTTTTAGGGCCATGATGCTCTTGGTTTTGACCCTTCGTGTGTGGGTCTCCCTTGTTCATGAAGGTGGTTTCCCGTTCTTGAGGTATTGGAAGATCTGGTTATACCATGGCTCATTGACGGGCTTAGGTTCGGTTCGATCTCACAACAAGAGGCGTGAATTTCCTTTCGTCCGACTTTGAAGGGTTTGATTGCTTTTCCTTCGGGGATTTCCACAAGGGAGGCCAAGGTGGCTAAGGCATCCGCAAACCTGTTTCGGTCTCTCTTGGCAAGTAATGGAAGGTGACCTCTTCGAATTGTGTGATGAGGTCCTCCATGCAGCATGGTATTTTTGCAAGCCCGGGTCTATGGTTTTCCACTTGTTGGAGACTTGGTTGATGATCAAGGCCGAGTCCCCATAAACTTCGAAGTTTACGGACATTCCTCTCGAGTGCGGCTTGTAGTCCAAGACGCGAGCTTCATATTCGGCGGCATTGTTGGTTACCTCGAAATTGAGCTTTATAGCAATTGGGGTGTGCTCGTCCTTGGGATCCACCAAGAGCATACCGATGCCGTTTCCCTTTTGTTAGCCGCTCCGTCGAAGAACGGTTGCCATCGATTTTCGCTTTCGATTGTGAAGATTCCCTCGTCTCGGAAATTTTGGTTCGGGCCTCGAGCCTCGTCGGTTGGGAAATCGGCCCGGTTGTTCGGCCATGGCCCGTCCCTTGATTGACTTTTGGTTTACGTACTTGATGTCAAATTCCGCTAGGAAGAAAGACCATTTGGCGAGCCTCATTGACAGAGATGGTTTGTCGAAGAGGTACTTGATCGGGTCCATTTTGGAAACCAAGTGTACCGTGTGCGACCGCATGTAGTGCCGTAGTTTCCCGACAACCCATACCCGTAGTCGCGCAGGTTTTCTCGAGGGCCGAGTAATTGAGTTCGCTGCCTTGAAACTTTTCGGGACCGACGAAGTAAATGGCGTTTTTCGACCCGTGACTCCCTCTTTTCTTGACAGAGCATGGCTCCAACTGCGGTGTCGGTCACAGGTAGGTATAGCAACAGTGGCTTTTCCTCGTGGGGAGGACGAGAGAATCGGAGGACTCACAAGGTATGCTTTTATTTTTTCAAAGGCATCTTGGCATTCCGAGTTCCATTCGATGTCGGCGTTCTTCTTCATCGCTTTGAAGATTGGCTCGCATATAGAGGTCAATTGGTTGGACGAAGCGGGCGATATATTGCGGGCGGCCCATGAAGCTTTTCACCTCCGTCCGAGTTTGCGGTGGTCTCATTTCGATGATAGCTTTGATCTTTTGAGGATCCACCTCGATGCCTCTCTCGGTGACCATGTATCCCAAACCTTGCCTCGGCTAACCCCAAATGTGCATTTGGCAGGTTAAGCCTCATTGAGTGTTTTCGGAGGCGATTGAAGAATTTTCTCAGTGTCGTGAGGTGTTGTCCGTCCGATCCCTTTGAGTGAACGATCATGTCATCGACGTACACTTCGATCTCTTTGTGGATCATATCGTGGAAGAGGGCGGTTGCAGCCCGTTGGTAGGTAGCCCCAGGCATTCTTTAGTCCGAACGGCATTACTGTAGCAGAGAGGTTCCCTGTGGGTTGTGAAAGCCGTCTTTTCTTGGTCTTCTTCGGCCATCTTGATCGGATTGTAGCCTGCAAAACCGTCCACGAAGGACTTGACTTCGAAATTGGTCAGTAGTGTCTACCAACATGTCGATGTTCGGTAGTGGAAAATCGTCCTTGGGACTTGCTTTGTTGAGATCTCGGAAGTCCACGCAACGCCGTACTTTTCCATTGGCCTTGGTGACCGTGACGATATTGGAGAGCCATGTGGGGTACTCGATCACCCCGATGAAGCCGACGCGGAGCATTTTTTCGATCTCCTCTTTGACTTGTAAAGACCATTCTCGCTTGATTCGGCGTAGCTTTTGCTTGATGGGCTTAGCCTCGGGATTCAAGGGGATCCGGTGCTCTACAATGTTAGGATCTAATCCGGCATGTCTCGGTAAGACCAAGCGAACACATCCACGAACTCTTTGAGCAGTGCTCAATGCGTCTTGCTCGCGCCGGTGAAGAAACTTCCGATTTGCGTCTCTTTTGGCTCTTCGGCAGCTCCCAAATTCACTTTGGTTAAAACCTCCTCGGCACTTGGGCCCGGTTTTTCTCTCGTTTGACAACATGCTTAAAGATGTGCTTAATGTATTGTTCGTTTAATGTGTTTGCTTATTTATCAAGTGAATCGTTATTAACTGTTTGTGTGTTAGTTAATTTATCGGTTGTTAAAGATGCAATGAGAGGATACTCGGAAAGATCGAAGAATTCATTAAGAGCATACGGGAATACATTATTGGCAATGAGTTCGTAATCTTCCGGCGTGAGGCCATCGGATGACTCGAGAGACTCAAATTCAAAGCTAATGGACTCGGGATGAGTTTTGACACTAGACTCTAGGACTCGAGGGTCGACCAAGTTGTTCGATCATGTCCTTTTTGGCCGGCAAGAGGTCCGGAGAATGTGGCCCAGCTTATTGAGTGGCAATGAGCTTGATAGGAGATGGGGCTTGAAAGGCTTTATGTCACCGTTCCCGATCATTGCTATCACAGAGTTATCGAAACAAAATCGATTAGATCCGGCATCTCGATTTCTTCTTTGAAGAGCGAGGTGGAGCAGTGGTTTGTCCCAAGCATCGTCTGCGGAGTCTCTTGCTTTGTCTTGGGCATTACTAGCTCGAATGCGGTACTCGTCCCGCTTGTTGAAGGCAGGAGTGTTGACAGAGAGTTTTTCGAATTCTTCCGCCAAAGAGGGAGTTTTTCGAACCAAAATTCATTGTGAATAGTGGTGGTTGTGGATCCCGGCAGTGGCGGTGTGTCGAGGAATGCTCTTCGGACAGATTTGGCTTGAGGCCTCCGAATCTTGCCGAGTTCTCGCTGGAGCTTGTCCATGGTTGTCGGCCGCCTTTGTTTGGCGCCGATCGCCTCTATTCCCTTTTCTCGGATCTCCTTCCAAGTTGCCGGCCTTCCTTGTGAAGTACTTGGTCATGTCGAAGCCGTAAGGACGAAGATCGGAGATGGCGTGCAAGCCTCTTTGTTATCTCGTGGAGTGTTTTCGTGCGGCTCGCTTGTCCTCCGCAATGTGTTCGGGAGTAGGAGAGTATCCCGTGCCGTGCAAGGTATTCTCGTTCTTTGATATTGATGATCCGTTGAGTGCCCCGATGGCGTTTTCCCAAACCGAGCCCCGGATGTAGTTCATGTGCTTCATCATTTTCATCGGGGGAGGGATCTTGTCCCAAATCAAAGGCAGGTCTATGTGGCACACTTGGGCCTTTGGGCTTTCGATGGTGAACCCTGTTAGCATCATGCCATCATCGTCGGGTTTGATTTCTAAGACCGGGACGCCGTTTGTTTCGGTCCTTTCGTTGACTATGCTATCACCGTAGATGATGGTAAGATCTGTTCCTTGGACGAACTTTACGCACTGATGGAGAGTGGATGCCACCCCATTGATCTGGTGTAGCCAAGGGCGTCCCAAAATGGCAGTGAATGTGATCGGGATGTCGATGACTTGGAAATCCGTCGGGACCATTTGTTTTCCGAACCACAGGTTCAAGGAGGCTATTCCCAAGACTGGGCGGGATGTTGAGTCGTATGCCTTGATTGCCTGAGTCGAGGGCTTCAGATCAGTTGCTTTGATCCCTAGCAAGTCCATCATTTTGGCGGGAAGGACGTTCATGGATGATCCCCCATCTACCAAGACCCGAGGGAGACGGCGCTCGTCCAGTTGAACTGTTATGTAGAGAGGCTCGTTATGGTCAGCCCCAAATTTTGGAAGGTCGAGCTCTGTGAAGGTGATGATATTGCTGTAATTGACGTTGCCAATCATCTGAACTGCTTCATCAGGTGTCACCGTGATGGGAACCATGGTCCTGGGCCAGCTTTCTTCCAACTTGAGCTTGTGCGGGTAAGATGAAGTGAGTAAGGACCAGAGCGAGATGTTAGCCCGAGTGCGCTTGAGCCGTGTCAAGACAGATCTTCATCCTTTGGGTCCAAGGTTTCACTTCTTTGGCGTAGGGTCCCTTTTCGCCTCGTGGCTCAGTATGGCCGGCCTTTTGTCCGTCCGTGGAGGATTCACTGGGATTTGACCTAACGTGTCGAACATTCACCTCTGGACTTATGGTTTTGCTTGTCTCTCCTATTTCGTAGTGGGAGGAGCACGATTGGCGTAAGGCCGACCGCGCATTTCAATTCGTTCACCGTCATAGCCTTTTACCGAAGCATCAATAGTGGCTTTGAGATCTTCCCAAGACAGGGGTTGGATTATCTGGACCTTCGGGCCTTCGGTGGCGGTGCGGCTCGTCCCAGTGATCATAGAGCGTACGTTGCCATGGCCTTGTGCGTAGCTAGACTTTGGAGTAGATGACATAGTAGTCAAACTTTCCTGAGGGTTCTCCAAGGGTTCCGACTGTGGGATCACCGGATTCGTACCTCTTTTTCAGTTTTTGTTGAGAAGATAGCTTCTTCTTTCTTCGAGGACGGCCCTCATTCATTGCATCCCGGAATTCCATTTCCAGACAAGCACCGTAATCGCAGACGTCCCACCGCATGTGTTCGTTGTTCGGCGGTGGTACCGGAACCTCGTGAGGCCGGATGGGCAAGCTTTCCTCCGGAAGGTCTTGTGGCCTTACGTCATAACCGCATGGCTCGTACGAGGGTAACAGGTTGACTTCGGGAGACAATGAGAGATGTTAGAGGTCAGGAGCAAGCCATGGCTTGGGAAGCCCCGTGTAGTTCAGTGGCTAATGTTCCGAAGTGGTGCATGGCACCTTCGATCCAGCTTGTTGCTCACCTTGACGTTTCTCAATAGCCATGAGGACCCGCCAAACTTCTACCAATGTTGGGAAATTTCTTGGGGTAAGGTCCCGTTCTCATCGTTGTTATCCACCGACTTGGCCACGGGAATTGACGGACCGTCCCGGTGACAGAGGTGGGTAGGACCTTGCTGTTTTGACACCGGGAGACGGGTTCCTGGTACTCTCGACCACTCTCGTTAGCCGGAGGGGGTGACGGGCAAGGTTTAGACACGGGAATGGCCTAACGGGATAAAAGGGGGAAAGCTCACGTGGCATGCGGTTTCCGTTTCTTTTATTTTTGATTTTTTTTTGTTGTTTTAATTTACTTAAAACATGTTTTCTCGTAATCCTAGGTAGGTTGGAAAAGATTGCTCTTCTTTTTCGCAACTATGCTAGATCCCGGGTCGTGGAGACCATCCGTGCGGCTATAAGCCCCTCGTTTTGCACCCGTATTTCGACTTCCCAGGGGTGGATGCCCGGGCGAGGGTCCTATAGTGCAAGCGGTTTCCACCGGCCTAAAAGAAAAATCGAACCTAAGGACCGAGCCTGTCATGTTCGTTTTGATGCGTTAGCCATGTGAATAGTGAACCGAGCCGGCCACCGAGTCAAGATCGTGTCAAGAGTTCGGCATGACCTTCTCTTGCTTGCTTGCGCAAGGGATCTGTGACGTTAGGCGTTAGGCCGGGTCATATCGTCATGGCCGACGTATCAAAGGCGTGATGACATGGTGTCATGTGAGCATGGATGTATATCCGGACGGAACATCGTGCAGGTGTAGCTTCGGAAATCAAGATCGAGTCAAGATTTTAGCATGACCTTTCATCGCTTTGCTTGCGCAAGTGGATCTTGAAGTTCCGAGCCTTGACTCGTAAAATGGCCGGCATGGTATATGTATCCAAGCCGTATGACACGGACCGGGTAAAACCAACCGAGTCCGGACAGAGTGTGACTCAAGACTCAAACGTGCGTGGTTGACGCTTGGCTAGGATGGAATGTTTGGAATGATCCCGCGCGCGCCCAAGAGGCCTAGGAAGACCTAACGGACCGCAACCGAGACCACTCCGGGTTGAGGGTTGTAGTGTGCAGTGTATCCGAGGCAAGCAGCGCGTAGTGTGCGGTGTAACCGAGGCAAAGAAGCAGAGTAGAGTGCGGTGTAACCGAGGCAAGAAAGGCGCAGAAGTGTGCGGTCTCTAAAATTCTTTTTCCGAGTAAAACAGAGTTTTTGAAGAATTTTAAATGTATGCACAGATGTATATTGATGCATTTTTTTGTATTTTTTTTTTTGTAAAATAAAAACGAAGCACGTGCACACACACACAACAGTTAAAGGAAGGAGTAAAATGAAAGTTTGACCCTCATCATCGTTTTAAAAATCTTTTGTTTTGTTTAAAAGTTTTTAAAACAAAATCGTTCCCCAGCAGAGTCGCCAACTGAAATTACCCGGATCCGAGAGGCAGCGCAATCGCGCCCCGGCATCTGGCATCTTTCGCGTTGGAGCGATGTGTCTCGCCGTTTTTTGTTTTGTAGAGTCGCCACGCCGTTTTTATTAAGCCCAAAACATTGAAAAAGGGCATCAGTTTAAAGATAATTTTAAACTGTTTTTTGTGTGATGAGATTTTGAGTTCGGAGGTCAGATGACTCCCGGGAAGAGAATATTAGAATATTAGAGCTCACCCGAGTAGCCTCGTAAAACGAGTCTTTCGGATACCCCTAATATCCTTTAAATGTTGTGTGTGTGTGTGTGTGTGCTTTTAAAAATGCATGTACGGATGTCTACATTGTATGCTATGTATGGAAATGTATTGAAATAGTATAGGAAGGAAGCCTTACCAATGTTGGTTCGTGTCTGTCTTCCGCTGGGGAATGGTGTTTGAGGTCGGAGTAGCGTTCCGGTACGGATCCGGATTGCTTCGGGAGATGCCGGTTGTCTGCGGACAGAGTTTCGGCGTGAGTTGAGGTTGCAGGCTGCGTTCGGGCAGAGGTTCGGCGTGCGTGGGGATCGTCGGGATCACTCGGGCAGAGGTTCGGCGTGCGTTGTGGTGGCAGGAGTCACTCGGGCAGAGTTTCGGCGTGGTTTGGGATCGTCGGTTTGACTCGGAAAGAGCCGGGACACCGTGGAAAGACCAGGCGAGGCCTCGGAGTACCACGAGGGGCCTCAGAGTACCTCAAGAGTGCCTCGGGGCAGCGCGGGAGCGTCTCGAGAGCGCTCGGGGAGGCTTCGGAGCACCACAAGGGAGCTCGGAAGGCCTCGGAAGGATCCGAAAGGGGCCGGGAATGCCTCGAAAGGACTTAGAGGGGAAGCCAGAAGGCCTAGGGAGGAAGAGAGAAGTGGGAGGTGTGTGAAAATGAGGAGGGGGAGCCCTCTATTTATAGTGCCAGATTGGGTGCAAAGAGGTCCGTACGGACCTCCCTGGTAATCCAATTTTTTGGTTTTCCTCGATTTGAGGGAATCTGTGATGATGGAGGAATATTTGCAATTATGGTGTCCCCTGAGCAATAAGGTCCGTACGGACCATCTTGCATGCAAAGAGGTCCGTACGGACCAACTCTGCAGGGGAGTAATCATTTTTCCCGGGATTTGAGGGAATATTGTGGACTTTAAGGAGATTCAGTAATTATGACAACAAAGAGGTCCGTACGGACCAATATTGCTTTCTCAATTTCCTGAAAATTCCCGAAAGGTCCTTTTGTCCCTTTTTATCCCAGAAAGGCTCCTCCCTTGGTTTGGTTGGGGGTTTAGAGAGGGTTTTGAGTGAGAGGGGTCGTCGAGACTGTGTTGATGAGTCTGCGGTGTTTCCCGTGTGTGTGAAAGGGTGTGATCCAGATTGGGGTACTTACAGCAGCGGAATTAAGTATCAAATTAA
Organism: Adenophora triphylla var. japonica; assembly: GCA_022495995.1. Lineage (NCBI taxonomy): Eukaryota > Viridiplantae > Streptophyta > Magnoliopsida > Asterales > Campanulaceae > Adenophora > Adenophora triphylla. The sequence goes on from JAFEMH010001061.1 coordinate 414,408, forward strand.
CACAAAACCCAAGCCTTAAGATCTGTTCTATACGATTAAATTGAATTCCTATGAGATAGAATTTACCAACCTTTATTGCTTTCCGGTCTTGAGCTATCGAATAATTCATTGGTGTGATTTTGAATCACAAACTTCGATCTTCAAAACCTTTGAACCTTCAGATTGCTTGAACTCTAGGCCTTGATCGTGAAACGAGCGAAGACCCTCTAGTAGTATCCACACGTAAGAATGAACCAAGAATGGTTCTTGAGAATTGCTAGATTCTTAAACCCTTGAAAGAAATTTAAGAAACCCTTTTGTTGTGAATTTTCTATTGAAAAATTCGGCTATGCTCTAAGGTTTACAGACTTAATATTTATACTACCTTAGTATTGATATTAGTTTCCTAATCGAATTAGGAAACTGCTCTGTATACGCCTCAGGCTTTAATGTGTCGCACGACTCAATGAGTCCATTGGACAGGTTCTATCACACGGCAGCTCAGGTCATATTAGGAATTCTCAATCATTTTCTTCCTTGGTTTAACCAATTCATTCTAGTTGTGTGTGACCCAATAGGATTATATTATGTTGGCAATGAGCTCGATCATATCGATCCTCATAAGACATAAGCGGACTCTAGCAAGCCATCATGTCTACCCAAATAATATAACGTAAGAGTTCACGTTTCCAATGGTACACTTCCATTTCTCCCTTTGTCTCACGATGTTATATTGAACACAAGTCATGGTCCTCGTCAACTTGTATTTGTTCAATGCTTTCTCGATCATGAGTATAATAATAATCCAATCGTATTGGGGTGTGGCCACACTCTTTCATCATTATCACTCATCGAGGGGCCCAAGCAAAACATCTCTCTTCCGAGGGACAAATTCCATCTTGACTTATTATCCTTGCCATCATGAATTCGATCATGCCAAAGATAGCCTTTATAAATATCGTGTTAAGATATCGTTTGACTAAAATCAAACATGACTTTCATCATATGTAAGGTCATGATAATCTCAGGTCTAGGGACTAAATGAAGTGACCATATGAGATTTAATTATGACATTTGACCATGACATAAATCTCATACGGGTCAAGTCCAGTCACTTGTTCTCTAACAAGTACCCATAATTTCAATGTGCATCTCTATGCATATAATCATCATATCATTATCTATTGACAATTATACTAATTATTCTCTTAATAATCAGGGACGAAGATTATTACAATAAATATGCAAAATATATAATAATCAAATAATAAACTTAAACGATAAAGATGATACATAACGGTTTTCAGTTAAACATAACTAAAGCCTAGGGCATTAAACCAACAGTCTCTCACTTGCACTAGGCTCCATTTATGTATCGAATACTCATGAATCTAACATGACCATCATTCTTCTGCCTGTACGAGGGTCTTTGTAAGTGAATCCCTTATGTCATCATCGGTTGATACTTTGTATATCTTAACGTCTTCTCATTCTTTATGAATTTCTAGAAGAACGTCTAAGTGAGTGTTTGAATCGCTGTTGTGACTTTGGTTCCATTGTTTGCACAAGTGGCACCACTATTGTCATAACAAAAGTTTCACCGATTAGTGATACTTGGAACTTTCAAAACACTAATGAACTTTTGATCCAAACTGCCTCTTTTAGCCACATCATATGTTGCTAAAATGCGGCCTTAGTAGTAGAATCGGCTACAATTTCTGCTTGGAACTCTTCCAATCAAAACTGCACCTCTAATAAGCATAAACACAAATCCTAATTGCGATCTTAAATCAACTTTGTCAGTTTGGAGGCTAGCATCTATGTAACATTTACAACAAGACTATCTTCCAACCTTTCAAATACCAAGAACGTATCCTTAGTTCTTCTTAAGTACTTAAGGATCATCTTGACTGCCATCCAATGGTTCTCAACAGGATCAGATTGGTATCGAATCATCATGCTCAAAGCATATGAGACGTCGGGTCTATTACAAGTCATGGCATACATGACAGATCCAAATGCCGAAGTATATAGAACTTCATCCATTCCCCTTTTGCTCATCAGTTGTCATAAGACAATGAGTATTGCTAAGAGAAATACCATGACCCATTGACAAGCTACTCTTCTTAGACTCTTCTAAGAACCTTGTCAATGTGAATACTTTGACTCAAACCAATTTATCCTTCTAGATCTATCTCTATAGATCTTGATGCCAAGGATGTAAGCGGCTTTACCCATATCTTTCATTGAGAAACCTTTCCTTTACCAAGACTTGACAGTCTTAAGTATCGAAACTTCATTTTCCCAATGAGTAAGATATCATTGTAATAAAACAATAGAAGTAATACTACGCTCCCACTGAATTTCATGTATACACAAGGTTTATCTTCGTACTTGATGAAGTCAAACTTTTGACCGATTCATCAAAGTGAAGATTCCAATTCCTTGAAGCTTGCTTCAACCCATCTTATGGATCTTTGCAACATGCATACTTTATTAGATTTTCTTGGATCGACAAAACTCTCGGGTTGTGTACTATACACATCCTTAAGAAAGTCGTTTGACATCCATTTGTTATATCACATAGTCATAATATGCGATCATGGCAATTTGAAATTCTAATAGAATTCGACATTGTAACTGGCAAAAAGGTTTCAGCATAGTTAACACTATGAATTCGCCTAAATCCCTTTGCTACAATCCTTAGTCATGAAAGTATACACCTTCCCATCCATGTCGGTCTTGAAGATTTACTTGCATCCCTTTAGTTTTTACACCTTCAGGTAGCCCAATCAAGTTTCAAACTTGATCATCAAACATGGATTGCAATTCGGACTCCATGGTTCCTAACCATTTATCCAAATTAGGAGAGGACATCGCTTCTTGATAGCAAGTAGGATCGTCATTCTCAATGACTTCCACTTCATCACTTTCCGCAATGAGAAATCACTATTTCTTGAGTTCGGATCGTGACCTATCCAATCTACGATGGACTTGTGCATCTTGAACCGGTTCCACAACTCCTTGTGAACTTGGTTCTGTCTCTACTCTTGGTTCCATATTATTTTCGGGTTTCTTGAATTTCTTCAAGGATTAATTTTACTCCCACTAGAATCTTTATTGAGAAGCTATTTCTCAAGAAACGAATTGTATAGAGCAACAAACATTTTGTTCTCTTTGCGGATGTAAGATTAATTTTCGAAAATAACCTTGTCAGATTTGGTGCTAACTTATCAGAGACAAGTCTCTTTATATAAGATTTGCAACCCCCAAATCTTCATGAAAGACAAACTAAGTTTTCTTCCATGCCACATTTCATGTGGGGCCTTAGGAACCGATTTAGTAGGGACACGATTCAGTGTAACCGCATTATTTCTAATGCATATCCTCAAAAGGAATTAGGAAATAGGAAAGTCTAATTGACACATTATCGAATGAACCATGTCTTACAAGGTTCAATTCCTCCTCTCAGACACACCATACAATGTGGTGTCTGGGTGGAGTCATCTCTGAAACGATTTCATAGTTTTGAGATGATTGTCAAATTCTTGGCTCAAATATTCACCACCACGATCCAATCGAAGTACTCAATAGTTTTGCCAAGTTGTTTTGTACTTCATCTTGAAATGTTCGAAACATCTCAAACGTTTCACCTTTGGACTTCATCAGATAGACATAGTCATATCTAGATAAGTTATCGGTGAATGTGATGAAACACCAAAATCTTCCCCTAGCAATGCTGCTTAATAGTCCACATACATCTCATGTATAATGACCAATAAGTCACTAGCCCTCCCACTACTCTTAGTGTAGGGTGGTTTGGTCAATAATCTGTGAATACCCCGTCCCGATGCAACGCGCATTCGGAAGTTTGAAATAATTAATTATATAAAGTCGGATCGAAATGGGATATTCATTTAGTGACACTCGCTTTAAACCATATTAAAATATTAGTTTAAATTTTGAGAGTCGCCACGCCACTTTGATATAGCCCAAAGCTTTGAAAAAAGGCTAAACAGTTAATTGGGTTCGGGGGTCAAGTTACAACAGAAGAAGAAACGCTATCACTCCTATTGCCCGACGGATCGGTCTTTCTAGCATGTGGGGTGTTGGTTGTGTGCGGTGTTTACAGGAATAGATAGAAGAAACGGGATCATGCATAAGGAGGAGGGGAGAGAAAGAATTTATTGATGATCACACCCTAGAACCTTTGAGTTAGGCCCTCGGAAGGTGCACTAATCAACGTTCATCCTTGGGGGATTGTTGATCATGGGACAATTATTACTAAGGTGGAAGGAAAGAAATAGTTCCTAGATCCATTGGGTTTCTTAGGGCGAAACCTTAGATCATCCTCGGCTATAGCATAATTAAAACAACCCTAAATCTAGCATATATGGCATAAGCAAGAAATAAAGCAATTAAAATATACTAAGCATGCAAACAATAATAATAAAGACAATAATAAAGAACAAGAATATTAAAAAGAGAGTCTTACCAATTGTAGCAAGACTTGGGGGTCGAATCTTGGCGATTCGAGAGGAAAAAAGAAGAACTAAGGGTTAAAGCAAGTATGGTCTCGCTTCTCCCGGAGAAAATTGTGTGTGAATATGGGGAGCCGGGCACCCCTATTTATAATACCTCGGAACTTGGGCTGGGCTTCTAAAGGGTCGATCGGCTCTAAGATGGAAGGGTCGATCGGCTCTAAATAAAAGGGTCGATCGGCCAATGCACGAGCAAAGGGCCGATCGGCTCTTCCAACTGGCGTCCTTTCCAAGCTGACAGCGACGGCGCAGTATGGAAGAATTTAATGAATTAGGGTTTTTAGGGTTTCCCTAGGGTTTCTAATTAATATCAACCGGGCCAGGTATTTGGACTACCTTTTTTCGGACCGGGTACTAACAGTAGCCCCTCGGCGACGCTTCTTGTAAGACAAGTGGGGTCGACGATAAAAGAAAGGATCCGTCCTGAAAAAAGGGATTTCAGGAGGTAAGGAAAGTGATTTTGCGAATGTGAGGTTTGGACTCGATCTGAGTCGCAAAAAAGATGACCAGGTAGGTCAAGCGGCTGGACCCACGTCGGGCTACCTACGTATCCCAAAAGGAATCAAGCCAAGTCGTAGTTCGAAAAGGAGAGTCAAGTATAGTCTTGCCTTCTCCGTGAGAAAATATGTGGAAAGGAAATTCAAGAAGTGTAGTCTTGATTTTTCCGTGTGAGAATATGTGGAAAGGAATTTCAAGAAGTGTAGTCTTGATTTTTCCTGTGGAAAGGAATTTCAAGAAGTGTAGTCTTGATTTTTCTTTTGAAAATATGTGGAAAGGAATTTCAAGAAGTGTAGTCTTGATTTTTCCTTTGAAAATATGTGGAAAGGAAATTCAAGAAGTGTAGTCTTGAAATTTTCCTTTGAAAATATGTGGAAAGGAAATTCAAGAAGTGTAGTCTTGAAATTTTCCTTTGAAAATATGTGGAAAGGAAATTCAAGAAGTGTAGTCTTGAAATTTTCCTTTGAAAATATGTGGAAAAAACTGTGTGGGAATCAAAAACTAAGCATTTGACTTTTTGCGGGAGTCACCCCGAAAAAATATTAATATATATAAAAAAAAGTTTGTAATTTATGAAATAACTAATAATAAAAATAAAATAAAATAAATAAAAAAAAGAATTATTTTAAAAAAAAGGTTTTTTGAAAACGGTTATGTTTTGAAAAATGGGGGAATTTTGAAAATGGGGGGTTTGTTTTTTTTTGAAAAGAGGAAGAGTTCCTCGGGAAGGAGGAGAATTAAATCACCGGTCAACTCGCTCTGACCGAGGAGGACGCGCGTCAGGCCTAGAGACTGAAGGGCCGATCGGCCCTATGCTCTGATTGGCTGGGGCCATTTGACGAGGATCGGGGTCACCAGGGAGAGATCCTGGCCGTTCGATCAGGCGGAAGAAGCACAAAATGGGAGGGCCGATCGGCCCTTGACTCCCATTGGCTGAAAAAGCGGCCGATCGGCCTTAAGAGTCGCGAACTTCTTCTTCTCCAAATCACTTTCTTCTTTTCCTCTGAAATTCTTCTTCTCCGTCGAGTTCTCGCCGGAAAACTCTTGATTTGTGCCTAGATTTTTGCTTTTGCCATGGATCCCGATGTCGCAGCTTTGGAACGATTGCTCAATCAGCCGGACTATTCACCGCTGGGCTCATACACCGGAGGTATAGGCGGTTTTCATGGTTATGGGGGGGAAGTTGGAGCTAGTGGTTATGGCGCCGGGGGTAGCCGTAGTTCTGGCAGTTTTAGGGGTGATTTTGGTGATATGGGTGGTGGTTTTGGAGGTGGTTATGGAGGTTATGGAGGTGGCAGCCATGGCGGCAGTGGTGGCGGTTATGGTGGTGCTGGCGGCGGCAGCCATGGTGGTGATGGCGGTTATGGTGGTGCTGGCGGCGGCAGCCATGGTGGTGATGGCGGTGGGTATGGCGGCAACGGTGGTGGCCATGGCGGGAATGGTGGGAATAATGGTGGTGATGATGATGAAGAGGAGGTGGATGTTGATGCCGGGGAGAGTGACCGGAGTGACGCCGGCGGGAATGCCGAGGCTAGGAGGCGGCGAGCTTCGCGTAACTATCGGCCTTCGAGGCTGTTCTTTCTATTGCACAACCAGGCGGACTTTTATGCGGGCCTGAATTTTCATGGATCTACTGGTCTCCGATCCCGCGTCGGGATGAAGGTACAATTTATTTAACAACATAATAATTGATACATGTGCAAAGTATTTTTTATTTAAAATGCGAGTAATGACACATACCTGTCTTGTGTTTACTGCGGATGAAGAAGATGAAGGGACGTAGTTCCCTTAAGGCGGTTGATGAGCTGTGGGCGCTGTTGCCGGCCGGTGAGGGTGGTCCTCGCGAGATGGTGTGGAACTTGGGGTTGGGCCCCTTCTTTGATATGGTTGCACTGATGGGTCAGACCCGGAAGTGTAATGCGGTGGTGAAGGTGTGTCGTGAGTTCTGGTGGGACACGACACATACTTTCCATCTGAGTTGGGGTGAGACTACGATCACTCCTGCGGCTTTGCCGTCCTCACCGGGTTGAGGTTTACGGATGTAGTGTTGCCTTTTGACGAGACTTTACATTCGGACAAGGCTCGTCGGGTTCAAAGTGTTCGGCGCTAGCGTTGGCCCGAGCAGGAATTTCGGTGTTGACGCGGGGAAGGCTGTACAAGCTTGTGGAGGCTGCTATCGATCGATACAGTAGTCGGTCGGTATGGGACGGACGCACTTGTCAGGATTCCTACAGTACGGCTTATCGGTGGCTCTCTTTCCCAATTCGGGCCCGGTGTGCAGTTCTCTTTATTGGGCGCCTTGTCTGATTTGGACTTAGTGCGGCATATTTCTTGGGGAGGGCTGGCTTGGTGGCTGCGGGCCCTTGACACGTCTCGAGGTCCAACACCTCTTCTTTCGATGCTTTCCACTTTGTCTTGGAGGTACGCTAACTCTTGTTATTTTCATTACCTCTTACTTGTTACTTGTCTTTCCGTTTCTTGTAACCTATGCGCTTTTGTCTTTTGCGAGGCTTGGGTTTATGAGATCTTCGGCGTTGCGCCGTTCACCTTACGGGACCAGACTCGGGATGTGCCCGTCTTGCGGTACTGGAGGAAGGAGAACCGGGTTGAGGATATCCGAAGACGGTTCGCGAATCGATTTGAGGCTGTGTTTGATGGTCCCAGTAGACTGAGCTTTTACTCTTCCCTTGGACCCCGAGGCTTACGAAATTTGTTGGTCTTTGTTCGAGACGTTCTTGCTTCCCGCAGACTGCTGGTGGGATTGCTTGCCGATGAGATGTATCTGGGCGAGCGAGTGTCGAGACAGCACCATGCTTGGGCTCCTCTTTATGCGCCACAGCATCCTCCCAAGAATATGTGGTATCCGGATCGACTGTCGAGGAGGATGGAGTACCTGTATGGGGTCCCCGCTCATCACTTCCGCCTTGACATGCCTTACGTAGATTTTGTAGCTCTTTATCTGAGATCACCACAGGTGGTGCGGCGGGCTGCTGCGGAGGCCCAGTGGCTGGTATGGGGAGCGGGATCCGGTTATTCCTGAGCGGATGGGTGCTCCACCTCCCGAGATAGTAGATATGCCTCCCTTTCTGATCACTTCTATGTGCACATGGGCGACGGGGAGGTGCGAGTAGACTTGACACCCACAGAGGCGCGCGGTCGAGGGTGCTCATCTTCCTCCCGGTGGCGCTGGCGGGGTATGCCTTTTACCTTTCCTCTTTATATACTGGTACTTATACTTTAGCTGTGATGTAACTCTCGCCCTTTGATTTTTCAGGTCACTCGGGAGTCTTATGTGCGGTCGGTGAGGCACAAAGCAATGTGCGACCCGTCTGGCGAGGAGTCTTTGTGGCGGCGCTTTCTTGCCAATCCCGGAGATCGGTAGATGTGGATCCGGCACAGTGGAGACAGCGCTCCCAGGGTGAGGGTAGCTCGACGTCCGGATTTTCTCGCGGCCGTGCCTCGACTTCCCGTAGGGGTCATTAGGATTTTTATTTTTATGTAGTACCTGTAGGGAAAAAGTAGGAGCATGCAGACTCTAGATTTTATGCTGACTCACTGATGTATGCGACTGATTTATGTACTAGTTTATGGATTAAATATATAAAAGTTAGTCTTTTCCATTTATGTACATTTCTATTTTTGGACTTTATCTATTTTTGTACACTGCATTGGACAAAATGAGGACAAAATAAAATAAAGTAAAAATTGAAAAAAGAAAATAATAATAATAAAAAATAAAGAATAAAGGTAAAAAATAAAATAAAAGAACAAAAAGTGGGGCCTTGAGATCTGTTAAAACTGCTGAAGCTGAGCCGTTTTCTGGAGAGACCAAAGGGTCGATCGGCCCAAAATTAAAGGTCCGATCGGCCCAATATTAAAGGTCCGATCGGCCTTTCACTAAAAAGGCGGCGGTTGTGATTCTGGGTGATGGGCCGATCGGCCCTCCTTTTCCTGCACGGATTGTTCTGGCAGTCCTTTTCCTGTACGGATTCCCATGCTCAAACCCTATATATAATTCCCTTTGTCAGCCGTCGGGTACCAATCATAATTTTCTCTCCTCTCTTTCTTCGTACTGTTCTCTTTTTTCTTTCTACAATGAATTCTCATCCCTCTGTTTTGATGGAGAAGCAAAACAATTTTGAGAGTGATTTGGCCGTTTGGGTATCCAAGGTACCTCGTTCTGTTCGCCATGCTTTTGATAAACGCTTTGGGGTGAAGTGTGTTTGGTCCCTTTTGCCCATGCATCCCAATTGGAATCTTTTACATGCTGCTGCTGCTTTTTGGGATGAATCCAATCATGTTTTCAACTTCTCTTACAACGAGATTACACCCACCTACGAGGATTTTCTGGCTTTGTGTGGAGGGGATGATGTTAGTTTGATAGCGGTTCCACAGGATAGAGTTCCGTTGGTGACAAGGGTGGCCAAATTTCTGCACCTCCCTACAGCTGTGGCTAGAGGTTTGGTTGAAGGTGTAGACATAGATATCTGTGATTTGCCGGGGAGATTTGCCCATGGTGATGACTTCGACTCAGATTTTGCCTTGGATTGCCTGGCCCTTTGTTTATTTTCCAAGGTTCTGTTTTCTCCTTATGTGGGTGTAGCTACCAGTGGATGCTTGGATATGGTTGATCAGGCTCGTTCGGGGAGGAGCATCATTCCGGTTCTCTTGGGCGAGACGCTTCATGGTATATCTCAGATAGCTAGGGGTGCTCCGCTTATGACTAGGGGTAGTGCCAAATTACTGACCACGTGGCTCGAGGATCGACTTTTTGTTCTAGAGATTCCCCCTTCGAGTGTTAGGCCTTGGTTTCATGGTTGTAGGAGGAAGATTGATCCGCTTTCCAACTTGTCAGAACGGGAGTGGAAGATGTATTTGGCGGAGGTGGATACTGATAGGATTCATTGGCGAGTACAGCATTGGGGCCTTTCCTTCATTCGGAGCCTTCAGCTTGGGCAATGCCTGATTCGTGTACCAGCTTTTGAGACTACCACCTTTTACTATGCAGAGCGGGTACTTCGGCAATATGGCATGGAGCAGGTCCGTCCTCCAACTTGGGACACTTCTGAGTTTGATGATTACGCCGAAAGTCCTTCCAATGGACGTTGGTGTTTGATTTTGATGGTAAGCTTATGGAGTTCTCATGGGATGCCACGAGTCTATCTTGCGCAGCGGACCCTTAGCACTCATTTGTCGCATGCTTATTTGACATGGTATGAAGAAAACTTGGGACCGATGAGGGAGACTTTGTATGACTTGAGACGGAGATTGGTTCCTAACATATCTTCGAGCCGTTTTCTCAGAGACAAGGAGGCTTTGGGGATTTCTCTAGACACAGTGGAGGAGAATCCTCCCAAGAGGATGGAGCGGAAGTTGAAGGGTAAGGCGATCGAGGAGGTTCCCCCATTGAAGAAGAAGTATTTGCCTTATTTTAAGAGAGAAGATAAGAAGAAACCGACTCGACGAGCTGCCAAGAAGAAGAAGGACGGAGACGAGGGGCCTAGTGCCAAGGAGTAGACCTTATATGTCCGAGTATCCACCCACAGTCATATGCAGACACATTAGTTTTTTATTTTGTCTTTTAATTTTTTAATTTCTTTGCAAGTTATTTAGTCATTAGTATAGTCGAGCTTAGACTCATCAAATAAGTGTAATCAAGCATTGATTGTGGGAATGAAAAAAGTTTATTGCTTTAGTAAAAACAGATTGGATTTTTATTTATTTTTTAGACCGCGCCGATTAAGGCTGCCTACGTTCCCCTTTTACAATGAGAACCAAGGGGCTCAGGTCGTCGTAGTTCATTTTCATCAAGCTACTATTTTTAGAAAGGGAAGATAGAAGCGGGACAGTTTTTTTTTTTATTTTATTTGCTCTAACTTTTGCCTAGACCGCCCTTTACGGGTTTTCAATCTAGCGAGCTTTTGAACGCACCCTTTCTTTTGTTGCTAGACCGCCCTTTGTGGGTTTTCAATCTAGCGGGCTTCTTTTTGCGTTTTATTTCTTTTTTTTTTTATTTATTTATTTAGAGGGGGAGGAAGAGCTTAATTATAGTAGCGTCGAGCTTGCGAGGTTGGTGGGCTCCTTGAATTCGTTGCCATCCAAATCTGCCATTTTAACTGCTCCACCCGAAAATATCTTCTTGATCACATACGGGCCGGTCCATGTAGGGGCCCACTTCCCAAGAGGATTGAACTTATTGGGAAGTTGCTGCTTCAAAACCAAATCTCCTTCCTTAATGTCTAAGGGCTGCACCCTTTTGTTGAAAGCCCTTGCTGTCCGTCTCTGATAGGCTCGGATGTGTTCCATGGCTTTGAGTCTGCGCTCGTCAAGTGTGGCCAATCGATCATATCGGGCTGCGGAGCCATTCAACTTACGCTACTTGATTCTCTAATAAGATCCTCAAAGACGGGACTTCCAACTCAACCGAGTACCGCCTCCATCCCATATGTCAGAGCAAAAGGAGTTTCGCCTGTAGCTGTACGAACAGAAGTTCTATATCCCCAAAGTGCCAATGGTAGTTTCTCGGGCCGGTCCCACCTCGAATCGTTGTCTTTCGATTATACTGCTCAATCGTTTTGTTAGGCTGCCTCGACGGCTCCGTTGGTCCGAGGCCTATAAGGGAAGACTTGTGTCGGGTGATCTTGAACTCGCCGATGTCTGTCACAATCTCCGCCGAAGTGGGACCCGTTGTCGAGATAATCTCATTTGGTACTCCATATCTGCACATGATGTCCTCCTTAATGAAGCTGTGCCACCTTTTTGGAAGTCAACACCTTGTAAGATTTTGCCTCGATCCACTTGGTGAAGTAATCCATGCTACTAATACAAAACAATGCCCATTGCTTCCCGCGGTGTAATCTTGCCAATCACATCAATCCCCCATGTCGCAAATGGCCAAGGGTTACCATGCTATACAACTCGTGAGGGGTACATGGTTCAAATTGGAACACATTTGGCATTTGGGACATTTCCGCACAAATGGATGCGATCGGCTTCTATAGTGACCCAATAATAACCCAACCGTGTGATTTTACGTCTCAACATTCTGGCATTCATGTGTGGACCGCATAAGCCATCGTGTACTTCTTCCATGATCACTTCGCTCGTTTCGCGTCTACACGAGTAACGAGGAGACCATCGTAGTGTCTTTTGTACAACATATCATCCAAGAGAACAAAGCTGTCCTAGGCCAATCGCTTCAATGCACAAACTTTTGGCTTTCACGTCACCTAGAAAAGACACATCACCCTTCTTGAGATACTTATAGATTTGTGCGTACCACGGATCCTTGTTCTCCTCGATGTCAGCTTGAATCTCGCAGCAGTAGGCTTCGTAGCAGTAAGCGGGGTTCTCTCTTCGGCCAACTCTGAACGGTTTTACAGACATTCCGTGAGGGATCTCGACCAAAGAAGCCAGTGTAGCTAAAGCGTCGGCAAATCTATTTCTGTCTCTGGGTAGATAATGGAATGTCACTTCCTTGAATTGCTTGACAAGCTCTTCCATATGAGTCGTCTTGTTGCAAGTAGGGGTCAACAGTCTTCCACTTCTTAGACGTCTGATTGATAATTAAAGCTGAGTCTCCATATACCTCCAACTCCTTTACATTACGCTCCAAGGCTGCTTCTAAACCGGCTATGCATGCCTCGTATTCAGCCGCGTTATTGGTGGTTGTAAAATTCAGCTTGATGGCGATGGGGGTGTGCTCATCTTTAGGATCAACCAAGAGGATTCCCACTCCGTTGCCTCTCTTGTTCGCGGCTCCATCAAAGAATAGTTGCCATCTCTCTTCCGTATCAATGTTAAAAATCCCCTCGTCTGGAAATTCCGGTTCAAGCCCCTGTTCTTCTGTACTTGGAAACTCTGCTAAATGATCCGCCATGGCTCTCCCTTTAACTGCTTTTCTCGGCACATAGGTGATATCGAATTCCCCCAGAAATACCGACCATTTGGCTAATCTCATGGACAAAGAAGGCTTGTCAAACAAATACTTAATTGGATCCATCTTCGACACTAGCAGAATCGGATGCGCTGCCAAGTAATGCTTGAGCTTATTAACCACCCAAACTAGCCCGCAGGTCTTTTCCAATGCCGAGTAGTTTAGCTCACTCCCTTGCAACTTTCGACTAACAAAATAAACGGCGTTCTCCACCCGAGAGTCCTTGGCTTCTTGTGCCATAGCCCCAACGGCCGTATCGGTTCATTGTTAGGTACAATAGCAATGGTTTCTCCGAATGTGGGGGCGAAGGATAGGGGATTGACCAAGTATCTCTTAATTTCCTCAAAGGCTTCTTGACACTTCCAGTCCCAATCTATACTTGCGGTCTTCTTCATCGGTCCCGAAAATCGGTTCACACATGGTAGTTAATTGATTAATGAAGCGGCGATGTACCGTAACCGTCCCATGAATCCCTTAACTTCTTTTACGTGCGTGGTGGCTTCATCTCCATGATGGCTTGAATTTTCCTTGGAGTCCGCCTCAATTCCTCGTTCGGTGACCATATAGCCCAGACCTTTCCTCGAATAACCCCAAATGTACACTTGGCAGATTCGGGCGCATTGCGTGCTCACGCAGCCGTCGAAGAACTTCCTCAAATCAATGAAATGCCGACCGTCGACCCCTTGGAATGAATGATCATATCGTCGACATACACCTCAATCTCCTTATGGATCATGTCATGGAATAATGCTGTGACCGCTCTCTGGTATGTAGCCCCTGCATTTTTCAATCCGAATGGCATTACAGTGTAACAGTACGTTCCCCATGGTGTAGTGAAAGCCGTCTTCTCTTGGTCCGCCTCTGCCATCTTGATCTGATTATATCCTGCGAAACCATCTACAAAAGACTTGACCTCGTAGTTAGCAGTGGCATCTACTAGCATGTCGATATTGGGCAGTGGGAAGTCGTCCTTCGGGCTAGCCTTGTTGAGATCTCTAAGTCAACACAAACTCTAACCTTGCCATTCGATTTACTGACTGTCACAATATTAGATAACCACGTCGGATACTCAATAACTCTGATAAAACCCACTCGGAGGAGCTTCTCTATCTCTTCTTTAACTTGAAGAGACCATTCTGGCTTAATGCGACGCAATTTCTGCTTGACAGGCTTGGCGTCTGGTGTCAGCGGTATTCTGTGCTCCACTATCGAGTTATCCAGCCCCGGCATATCCTTGTATGACCATGCGAACACATCCGAATACTCCTTAAGCAGCTCAATCAATGCTTCCCTTTCAGTCCCTTCGAAGAAGCTTCCAATCTGTGTCTCCCTCGGCTCTTCTTCCGTTCCCAAATTAATACATGATAACACCTCATCGGCAGCTTGGGCCCGACCTTCCTTTTGATTGATAACTTGCTTAGAAACTTCTTTTATGTATTCATTGTTTAGTGCGTCCGCTTCTTCTAATGAGTCATTATTAACTAAGTTAATTTGATTAAGTTGAGCATTATTTTTAGTTAATTTATCATTAAGAAGATTGGCTATGAGGGGATACTCAGAAAGATCTAGTTTTTCATTCATAGCGAAAGGGAAAACAACATTTGCAACTAACTCATAGTCTTCGACGTGAGGTCATCGAGACTTGGAAGACGACTCAAACTCAAAAGAAAACACATCGACTCAAACAAAACGATGACTCTGAAGAAACAGAGGACTTGGGGGAATCAGGGGGAGACTCGACGGGAGGAGGCATCAGCCCCAGCTCTTCAACCATGTATTCCTTCGTGGCTACGGGTCCGCCAAATACGCACCAATTCTTCAGCTTTCCAACCATGGGCGTCACCAACGTCCTTGGATCCGTATCGTCTGCCATCTCTCGCCCCAATGATCGCAACCATATCGTCTTCTATATTCGCATTCCCCAAATGCCGCAACATGTTCTCGACCATCCCATTCTTCCGCATCCTCTCGAAAATGCAATGTTCTCAACCAACGGCTCCTCCAAAGATACTCTGCCCTAGCCGATCGGCCAACCCATCTTCAGTCTTGATGACGTACCGGCTCTGGACTGTGACAACCTTGCCTCTCTTCTGGCGTGGATCCATGAGAACCGTCTTCAGCTTCGACCTATCAACTTCTGTATCCCTGAAGATTTCGAAACCTTTCTGAAGCCTGCCCGTGTGATCAAACCACGGCTCACTAAACTCCATGCAAGAGAATTCTTCACCCTCCTTGACAAAGTAACTATTGAGGGAAAGGCGGTATGGCCTCATCTCTCGCTGTTGGTAGGGCAGCTTCACCCTTTTGATGTATTCAATTCTTTCCATCTCGGCTTTATCTTCGGGAGTAAGGACGTAGCCTAGACCTTGGTGGCTGCGATGATCAATAGCCTCCACTATTTTCGTGGGTCCTTGGAGATCGATGTCTGCCAAGACCCAGTCCTGGTACAAATCCCATGTTTCTCATCATTCTTATAGCTGGCCGTACTCTGTCCGATGTTTTAGTGAGGTCCACCGCGCAAACTTGTGCTTGTGCTATTAGCTGAAAACCGCTGAACATTGAACTACCCTCTTCGTGTTGAATCTGTAGGACCGGCTTTCCCCCAGTGCTTGTTCCTTGAGATGTTACCAGATCGCTGTAAATAACTGTCACTTGATCGCCCGACTGGAATTTCACACATTGATGCAATGAGGAGGGGACTCCATTCATCTGATGCAACCATGGCCTACCCAGCAGCATGGTGAAGGTGGAAGGTATGTCTATGACTTGAAACTCAGCAATCATAGTAGTGGTCCCGCAAGTAAGGGGCAAACTGATTATTCCCAACACTGACCGGCTAGTAGAATCATATCCCCGCACGGAATGAACTGAAGGTCTCAAATCTGTGGGACTTAGATCAAGGACGTCCATCATCCTGGAAGGCAGTATGTTCACCGCAGAACCGTTATCTATGAAAATACGTGGCAACCTTTTTCCGTTGACTTCAATAGTAATGTGTAGTGGTTCATTATGATCCGATCCAAACTCCGGCATGTCCAACTCTGAAAATGTAATGATATTCCCAAAGTGTATGTTGCCGATCATCTGCGTTACATCTTCTGGCTTTGTATCGACGGCACCAAAGTCGCAAAGAAGATTCTCGTTCCAACATCATCCTATGGGCATACGAGGACGTTAGCAAGGACCATAAGGATATCTTGGCTTGCGTTAGCTTCAGCTGCGTGAGAATAGGGTCTTCTTTATCGGTGGTTCACTATTTCGGTTTCGGACCAAACACTTTCTTCGCCCTTTATCTTCAGGTTGATACACCTTTCCGGACCTCGTGAGTAGACTAACCCTATTCTTCTCCATATCAGATACTTCTGCGTGAATTTCAGCCAACGAGAGAGGTTTAGGACTCTCTTCCACATAATCACCATTTAACGAGGCAACTTCTCTAGACAGTTCCTCAAAAGACAGCATATAACAAGAAAATTCTTTATAAATTGAACTCAAATTACAAACTGACACAACTGCCTCACTGTCCGTCACAACAGACTCGACTGGATCAGTGAGGTCTTTCTCTACTATAGCAATATCACTACCAACTATCTTACTAGGATTTTCTACCTTCCCTTCAATGATGAGCTTCTGCACAGCCCTTTTCAAAGCAAAACCAGCATACTCGGAGAATTTCGGCACGAACAATCCCTTTCTGACAATAGCTGAGAATACATCTTCTGTTGACAGCCCCAGTTTCTCAAAAGCATCTTCCATCTCTACCAAGCTGATAAAATTACCTTCCACCATGTGGATCTTATTGTTAGGGAGAGGATTCCCCACAACGTTAGGAGACTTCGGCTTCTCCACCTTACCTTGCCGAATCAAGTCTTGTACCAAACGTTTGAACTGAAGGCAGTAATCAGTAGTGTGACCCTTGTACTTGTGGTAGTGGCAATACTTAGAAGCATCCAAGCCTTCCTTCGGGTTTAACGGTTCATAATTCTCAAGCGGCTTGACCAAGCCCTTCTTCACTAGCACTTCGAAAACCTTGCCCATTGGCATTCCAAAATCATCAAATACGTCCCTCTCGCGGTGAATACTATTATTTCCCCTCATTACGGCTTGAACATCCAAAGCGACTTCCCTTGCACATAATTTACTTGCCCCACGGGCTCTTTCTTTCTTTGCGGTATTTGCGGGAGCTCTATAGCGGAATGAATTACTAGCAGCCCCAGTGTCCTTTGGTGGAGCGATTCCGGTGATGCCACTCTCATAACGTACGCCCGAATCCACCATTTCCCTAAGATTGGGAAAGTAACCATTACCAACTGCCAACTTATGTCCGGGCAACAAGCACTTGTAAAAAATCTGTTTCTGTTCATTCTCCTTGGGCGGATACTGAATTTCGCTCAACTTATCATTCCAACGTTTGTAGAAGTCATAAATCGATTCTCCATTCTTTTGAAGCGTGTGCTCCAAATCAGCTCTATTCACTTGCCAATCCATGTTTGCTTGATACTTTTCAGAGAACACCCTACTAACTTTGTCCCATGTGTCCCTTTCCTCCTCGTTCAACTTCAGAAACCAACGGAGAGCAGCCCCTTCCAATGTGCTATGGAACATTCTCGCCATCTGCTCAGGTGTACAATCTTTGGCCCTCATCGCCAACGTATAGCTGTCTAAATGTGTCTTCGGGCAAGTAACTCCTCCAAACATAGCCATCTTGGGCATCTTGAAATCTTGAGGTAGGGGTGCAACTTTGCTCGGATTAAGCATCTTGATGGGGGACACACCTTGCTTTCCCATTTGCTCGGTCAATGCCTTCACTTGTTCAATCAACGCTAACACAGTCGGGTCCGTAGCAATGTTGGAGTTCTGCATGGCTGGGGGTTGAGTGATGGTAGGGGAGGTGGAGTAAGTAGGGATGTGATGGCCGGAATAATTGAAGGGTAAAGTGGGAGGGGGTAGATTAGCAAAGTGGTCCTTGGGTGTGTTGGCAGGAGGTTGATAGGGTCTTTTGGACTTGCTTGAGCTCCCATACATAACAGGTGGTGGAACGTTATTGTAGCTGTTTGGAACATAGTTGGGTAGAGGGAAGGTAGGTGCATTGGGATTGGCGGGATTAGGAGCATTGACAGTTTCATCTTCAACATCGACCACTTCATTCCCCATCAAGATAACCTTATGTCCCCTTTTACTGAGTTCCTCAACAAAATGATCCTTCAGCTCTTGATTGTGGTTCTTCAAAGTGCGATTCGCTCTCTTCAAGTTTCTCAACCCTCATGGTTAAACCGGCAAAGTAGGCGTGCAGAGCAGGCGGAATGTCATTGAAGTCGGGGTTGACAGGACCTTCCATTGAAGTGACTGGTGTAGAGCTGGTTGCAGAGGCAGCAGGTGCGCTTGGAGTAGTTGGAGGCAAGGTTGTCATTGTTGAATGAAGAACGCGGCCCGACCTTAGCTCTGCGGAAGTATCAGAAAAGACTCGGTTTTAGGAGAGGGGTTGACTCAATGCAGTGTACTAGCTTGAAATTTTTATTTACAAAAGCTTTGTACATTTTAGTCCTACAAAGGTTGGAAGGGATACCCCTTTTTCGCAACTAACTAAATATCCTAAAGTGGTGGATCCTAACGACTAACCTTCTCATATAGACATTTAATATGATTTTTATGAAAAGTACTGCAAACCAATGATAGGTCAAGATCTTTTAACAATATATAACTCGTTCTCACATAGCACGTCCTTTGAAAGGAAATCAATTTTTTAGTGCTTTTAATCTCTCGATAGATCTTGACTTATCATTGGTTCGTGGTGACTTAGCATAAAGACCCCATTAATTGTCTATATAAAAAAGCTAGTCAAACCAACCGGTCATATGGAGTGTATTCCTAGAAAAGTGGGTGACGCAAGGGTTAGGTTTTAGGCTCCCACCGTGCAGCCGAAGCGCACTGATGAGTGGATGGCCAAGTGAGACTCGGAAGGGAGGAGACATGATCACCACACTTCCCGCACTTTGGCTTCTCCGAAGGGTAAAAGGGTGTCTGTGCAGTGTGACACGGACTCTAGTGGTAGTGTGAGGTAAAAGTATCTAATTCTTTTTAAAGAAAAAAGAGAAAGATTTTTTATTTACATGAAATGCATGCATGCAATGCAACAGTTAAGAGTGAAGAAAATAAAAAGAAAGCAAAATACAACACCACAAAGGAAAACGAAAGTCTGACCCACTTAGTTTGAAAAGATTTCAAAAACAGTCCCCAGCGGAGTCGCCACTGTGAATACCCCGTCCCGATGCAACGCGCATTCGGAAGTTTGAAATAATTAATTATATAAAGTCGGATCGAAATGGGATATTCATTTAGTGACACTCGCTTTAAACCATATTAAAATATTAGTTTAAATTTTGAGAGTCGCCACGCCACTTTGATATAGCCCAAAGCTTTGAAAAAAGGCTAAACAGTTAATTGGGTTCGGGGGTCAAGTTACAACAGAAGAAGAAACGCTATCACTCCTATTGCCCGACGGATCGGTCTTTCTAGCATGTGGGGTGTTGGTTGTGTGCGGTGTTTACAGGAATAGATAGAAGAAACGGGATCATGCATAAGGAGGAGGGGAGAGAAAGAATTTATTGATGATCACACCCTAGAACCTTTGAGTTAGGCCCTCGGAAGGTGCACTAATCAACGTTCATCCTTGGGGGATTGTTGATCATGGGACAATTATTACTAAGGTGGAAGGAAAGAAATAGTTCCTAGATCCATTGGGTTTCTTAGGGCGAAACCTTAGATCATCCTCGGCTATAGCATAATTAAAACAACCCTAAATCTAGCATATATGGCATAAGCAAGAAATAAAGCAATTAAAATATACTAAGCATGCAAACAATAATAATAAAGACAATAATAAAGAACAAGAATATTAAAAAGAGAGTCTTACCAATTGTAGCAAGACTTGGGGGTCGAATCTTGGCGATTCGAGAGGAAAAAAGAAGAACTAAGGGTTAAAGCAAGTATGGTCTCGCTTCTCCCGGAGAAAATTGTGTGTGAATATGGGGAGCCGGGCACCCCTATTTATAATACCTCGGAACTTGGGCTGGGCTTCTAAAGGGTCGATCGGCTCTAAGATGGAAGGGTCGATCGGCTCTAAATAAAAGGGTCGATCGGCCAATGCACGAGCAAAGGGCCGATCGGCTCTTCCAACTGGCGTCCTTTCCAAGCTGACAGCGACGGCGCAGTATGGAAGAATTTAATGAATTAGGGTTTTTAGGGTTTCCCTAGGGTTTCTAATTAATATCAACCGGGCCAGGTATTTGGACTACCTTTTTTCGGACCGGGTACTAACATAATCCCAATAAATAAGATCCACATTCCTCAAATGATTCATGGTCATATGAGTCTAAAAGTCCATGTTAATGGAGTTTAGATATATGTTTCTTATTTATTTGACAAAGTCGGCAATGCCTTATGAACGCGTTTGTTCATATTGTTCGGTTCAGATTTCCCATTCATATTTTAGATATCTTCAATATTATTTTGTTTTTCATCATCAAGGATATGAAGATCATTTAATGACATATGCAATACAATAAGGCATATCATTAAATAAATATAAAACTTCTTATTTTCAATAAGAAAATTATATCCTTCATCATCCATATAAGAAACGGAAACAACACTTCTGCTCAAATTCAGAACATAGTCATATTTGTTCAAAACAAGTACTAGTCCACAAGGTAAAGTGACTTCATAAGTCCCTATGGTTAATGTAGCAACCATTGCTTCATTCCCACGTATATGTTTAATTTACCTTCTTTGAGTAGCTTTCTATTCATTGTTCCTTGCACATTTAAACAAATGTGGGATCGAATCCGGTATCATATACCCAAGAACAAGAAGTCGAAAAGAAAATATCTATCATATAGACACTTGAAGTAGTAGCAATCATATTGCCCTTCTTCACCTTTTAGGCCTTCCTAATAAGCCTTGCAACTTTGATTCCAATTAACAATCTCATTGCAATGGTAGCAAATTGCATCCTTTTGAGACACTTTGGGTTTAGCCTCTTCGGCTTTGACAACTTTTGTCCTAGGTTTAGCAACTTTTGCCTTACCTTCTTTTCCTTCCTTTTGAACCCCTTTCTTGTGTTAACCATTAACACTATTACGGATTGCTCCTTGTTGCATCTCATGCATTAAGAGCCTTCACCACAACATACATCTTTTGCCTAGTTCGCATTTGGAACATTTCCTTTTACGTCGTGCTAGAACAAAAGTAACTTTCATGTGTTCAAGATTATTCATAAGAGCCTTCAACCATGGTGGCAAGTATAAGGCAAGCAATATTATTAGAATCATCAATATGTTTCTAATGTTGCTCCTTATTTGCCCTTTGCAACAATTGCAGTCGGTTCAGCGGGAACGGATTCGTCAAGAACGTACACATTTGCCTAAGAATAATTCTTGAGCATCTGATCAAATCAGAATAACTTGTATCGTTCTTTTCGAACTTTGTCCTTCATAAGGACGAATCGCAATTATCATTATGTAATGCTACTTCTACAACAAAATATACAAATTATATGAACACATATCAATACCAACACATTTATCATTTAAGAGCAAATAATGTATTTTACAAATACTCCCACTAAATCATACACCTTCCTATGCAAATAAGCATAATATGCATTTAATGGGCTAAGATCCAACTTTAATTTAATCTCAAGTACGCTATGGCGCACCGCTCAAGATTAAATTAATTAGGTAGAAAACATCAATCATATCGTATATGACTCTAAGATCTTTTATGAGATTTATTTAAGACATTCTATGTCTAAGCATATTTTAATCTCATCTTATGCCTTGGGTCCAAAACCATTTTGATAACCCAATTAAGTTCATCCACTTTAAACGTATAAGAACCACCATTTCCTCATCTTGCTCGCAAACGGAATATAATCAAAGTACCTTGCTATGGCAAGCCCATCCAAAACTATCCGAGTGGTCTCAAGTGTTTTAATCATGGATTGGCATAAATAACTTAAAAATTAAATGAAGGTTCTTTAAAGTAGATTATTAGCATATCAACAAAGATAATCATAATGTACACCAGGTAAGTTTCCAAGAAAATAGGTGAGCCACAAGGACTGCTTAAGTACCAATTATTCCTTCTACAGAACTCTCCTAGTCATGCACAATTATAATATCAATTTGAATGCAACATAATCAACACTTTGTACACTGACTTGTTTCTCATAAACAATCAGACTCGTAAACTGACTTGTTTCTCATAAACAATCAGATAACCAAGATTTTGATGTTTCAACTAAACATACGGGAAATATCAATTCAATGTTTTGACTAAACATTTAACAAAACTTCTTAACACTTAAGAACATATAATTCATGCATCGCAACAATTAATTAAAATCATATTTAAATTAATTAAGCATGCATAAATAATGAATTAATCTAGCATAGCCATATAAACTTAATTTCCATAAATTTATAGCATCCAGATTAACACATAAACATATCAGATTGCAAACATATTCACAGATTACCAGGATTATGAACCAAACTGATTTTGCCCAGATTGGGCTTGGAGTGTCGCGTGACACAGATCAACTATGTCGCGTGACATAGACCTTCAGAGGCACGATATGTCGCGCGACCTAGAGAAGCTACCAGACAATCCATGGCCAACTCTGTCACGTGAAATAAACCAACTGTGTCGCGTGACACAAGTTGCCAGATGCAGATTTCCAGTGTCAATCAATTCTTAGTTATAAAGCAATTAAATCAATAAAACAACCCTTTTACAGATTTAATTCAGCATAATCAGAAGACGATTTTCACATTGTTTCACATAAACAATAAGATTCTACCGCATACAAAACATGCAATAAGCATATAAATAATTTATATCTTAATTCTAGCATGTTAATTTAAACTTAATCATACGAACGGGGCTCTGATACCACTTTTGGGTTTTATGGGTCTATGCGCAGCGGAATTAAGCATCAAATTAACACAAAACCCAAGCCCTAAGATCCGTTCTATACGATTAAATTGAATTCCTATGAGATAGAATTTACCAACCTTTATTGCTTTCCGGTCTTGAGCTAACGAACAATTCATTGGTGTGATTTTTCCCTTGGAAAATTTTTGGCTATATTGATTTAAGGTTTACAGACTTAATATTTATACTACCTTAGTATTGATATTAGTTTCCTAATCAAATTAGGAAACTGCTCTGTATACGCCTCAGGCTTTAATGTGTCGCACGACTCAATGAGTCCATTGGACAGGTTCTGTCGCACGGCAGCTCAGGTCATATCAGAAATTCTCAATCATTTTCTTCCTTGGTTTAACCAATTCATTCTAGTTGTGTGTGACCCAATAGGATTATAGTATGTTAGCAATGAGCTCGATCATATCGATTCTCATAAGACATAAGCGGACTCTAGCAAGCCATTATGTCTACCCAAATAATATAACGTAAGAGTTCACATTTCCAATGGTACACTTCCATTTCTCCCTTTGTCTCACGATGTTATATTGAACACAAGTCATGGTCCTCGTCAACTTGTATTTGTTCAATGCTTTCTCGATCATGAATATAATGATAATCCAATCGTATTGGGGTGTGGCCACACTCTTTCATCATTATCACTCATCGAGGGGCCCAAGCAAAACATCTCTCTTTCGAGGAAAAAATTCCATCTTGACTTGTCATCCTTGCCATCATGAATCCGATCATGTCAAAGATAGCCTTTATAAATATCGTGTTAAGATATCGTTTAACTAAAATCAAACATGACTTTCATCATATGTAAGGTCATGATAATCTCAGGTCTAGGGACTAAATGAAGTGACCATATGAGATTTAATTATGACATTTGACCATGACATAAATCTCATACGGGTCAAGTCCAGTCACTTGTTCTCTAACAAGTACCCATAATTTCAGTGTGCATCTCTATGCATATAATCATCATATCATTATCTATTGACAATTATACTAATTATTCTCTTAATAATCAGGACGGAGATTATTACAATAAATATGCAAACTATATAATAATCAAATAATAAACTTAAACGATAAAGATGATACATAACGGTTTTCAGTTAAACATAACTAAAGCCTAGGGCATTAAACCAATAGTAGGTGGGGACGGAATCAAATCTAAAGTGTTTCTAAATTATTGTTTTTGCTCTTAATTAGTTTAATTTCTGTTTTTAGGATTTAATAATTAATCTAAACCCCCAATCTGGTCAAGTGATTGTTCGCAAATAATCATTGTTCTTCATGGATCGACCCTGACTTACCCTAATTACATTATTAGTGGCCGAGTTTAGGTCTAATTAGTAGGCGTGCGACTAAGCCTACCAAATTTTGGCGCCGTTGCCGGGGAACGGTGTTATTGTTTGCGTTCTTTTTCTTTTTTTCTTGTTTTATTTTTCTTTTAGTTCTTTATCTGTTATCTCTTTAGTTATATTTATTACTTGTTATCCTGTGGTGTGGAACCGTGTATGGTCCACACCCGTTCTACTAACGATTTGATTGTTTCGCTTGATCCAGAAATCGAAAGATCTTTCAGGAAAGGACGACAACAAAGCAGGAGATACAAGGAGATTTTGTTAGCCGAAGAGATGCAGGATGGAAATAATGCAGGGGGTGGTGAACAAGCAGTTCCACCACAGACGTTGAGGCAAAGGACTGCCCCAAATTGGAATGAGCAACCACATGCCGTCCAATTCCCCGCCTTACCTGCAGGGGTGACATTTGAGTTGAAGTCGGGGCTACTCAATCAGCTACCGCATTTCACAGGGATGCCCGGAGAGGATCCTAATCAGCACATCTCTCAGTTTGTGCAAATCTGTCAGAGTATGAAGCCGGCATCGCTTTCGATTGAGCATCTATTATTGAGGGAATTTTCTTTCACACTGAAAGATAACGCGAACGGGTGGTATTACCACTTGCCCCCCAACAGCATCACAACATGGCAGCAGATGAAAGAAGTATTCCTGGAAGAGTTCTTCCCTCAGGACCAGATTAATGTTATGAAGAGGGACATCAGTAATATGGAGCAAAAGGTAGATGAGACTCTATACGACTACTACAATCGCTTCCACAAGCTTTGTAGGAGTTGTCCATATCATGGGTTTACTGAGGATCAGCTGATTGTCTATTTTCATGGCGGGTTGACCATTCAGGATAAAAGATTAGTGGATTCATGTTGTGGGGGGAGTATTTTGAATAAGACCACCGATGAAGCTAAAAAGTTGATCGAGGAGCTGGCCAAGAGTACGAGGACCCATGGCAAGAGGTCAAATCTGAGACAGGTTAGCGCAGCAGGTTTTAGCAGTGGGTTGACCAATAAGTTCGAGACAGATTTGGAGGATCTTAAGAGTATGGTTAAGCAGTTGGTACTGGGACAGTCGCCGAAGTCATGTGGGATTTGTTATGACATTACGTACCCTACAGATTCGTGCCCCTCATTGCAGACGGGTGAGATGGAGGATGTTAATGCAGTTGGGTTTGCGCAGCAGGGACAGAGACCGATGGGTAACACTTATAACCCCAACTGGAGAAATCATCCTAATTTCAGATGGGGTACAGGTCAGCAGCAGAATCAGCCGGGTACTCAGGGATAGCAGTTTGGTAATTAGCAGGGTTATCGCGGCAGCACGTGGTAATCGCACAACTCTTATAGACCACTATATGGACACCGCTAGCTTTGACCACAGCAGCAGGGACAGTCTACAGAAGATAGGTTTCGTACATTGGCTAAGAGTATGACCACCTTATTGTAAGTACCCCAATCTGGATCACCCCCTTTCAAGCACACGGGAAACACCGCAGACTCATCAACGCAGTCTCGACGACCTCTGGCACTCAAAACCCTCTCAAAACCCCCAGCCAAACCAAGGGAGGGGCCTTTCTGGGACAAAAAGGGACAAAAGGACCTTTTGGGAATTTTCAGGAAATTGGAGAAGCACACATGGTCCGTACGGACCTCTTTGCTTTAATAATTACTGAATCCTCTTAAAGTCCACAATATTCCCTCAAATCCCGGGGAAAATGATTACCCTCCTGCAGAGTTGGTCCGTACGGACCTCTTTGCATGTCAACTTGGTCCGTACGGACCTTATTGCACAGGGAACATCATAATTGCAGAATATTCACCATCATCACAGATTCCCTCAAATCGAGGAAAACCAAAAGTCTGGATTACCAGGGAGGTCCGTACGGACCTTCTTGCACCAAATCTGGCACTATAAATAGAGGGCTCCCCCTCCTCATTTTCACACACCTCCCACTTCTCTCTTCCTCCCTAAGCCTTCTGGCTTCCCCTCTAAGTCCTCTCGAGGCACTCCCGGCCCCTTTCGGATCCTTCCGAGGCCTTCCGAGCCCCCTCGTGGTGCTCCGAAGCCTCCCCGAGCGCTCCCGCGACGCTCCCGCACTGCCCCGAGGCACTCTCGAGGTACTCTGAGGCCCCTCGTGGTACTCCGAGGCCTTGCCTGGTCTTTCCACGGTGTCCCGGCTCTTTCCGAGTCAAACCGACGATTCCAACCCACGCCGAACCTCTGCCCGAATCCAACCGACGATTCCAACGCACGCCGAAACTCTGCCCGAGTGATCCCTGCGATCTCAACGCACGCCGAACCTCTGCCCGAATGCAGCCTACAATCTCAACTCACGCCGAAACTCTGTCCGCAGACAACCGGCCCCTCCCGAAGCAATCCCGATCCGTGCCGGAACATCATTCCATCCCCAAACACTATTCCCCAGCGGAAGACAGACACGAACCAACATTGGTAAGGCTTCCTTCCATTACTATTTCAATACATTTCAATACGTAGTGTACCATGTAGACATCCGACACAGCATGCATTTTTAAAAGCACACACACACACACACAACAGTTAAAGAATATTAGGGGTATCCGAAAGACTCGTTTTACGAGGCGACTCGGGTGAGCTCTAAGATTCTAATATTCTCTTCCCGAGGAGTAACCTGACCTCCGAACTCAAAATCTCATCACACAAAAACAGTTTAAAATTATCTTTAAACTGATGCCCTTTTTCAATGTTTTGGGCTTAATAAAAACGGCGTGGCGACTCTACAAATGCGAAAACAAACGGCGAGACACCTCCACCAACGAAAACGCTGCAAAGCGGGAAATGCCAGATGCCGGGGCGCGATTGCGCTGCCTCTCGGATCCGGGTGATTTCAGTTGGCGACTCCGCTGGGGAATTTTTTGTTTTAAAATCTTTTTAAACAAAACAAAAGATTTTTAAAACGATGATGAGGGTCAAACTTTCATTTTACCCCTTTCTTTAACTGTTGTGTGTGTGTGTGCACGTGCTTCGTTTTTATTTTACAAAAAAAAATAAAAATACAAAAAAATGCATTAATATACATCTGTGCATACATTTAAAATTCTTCAAAAAACTTCTGTTTTACTCAGAAAAAGAATTTTAGAGACCGCACACTACGCGCACTGCTGTCTCGGTTACACCGCACACTACTCGCACTGATGCCTCGGTTACACCGCACGCTACGCGCACTGCTGCCTCGGATACACTGCACACTACAACCCTCAACCCGGAGTGGTCTCAGTTGCAGTCCGTTTGGTCTTCCTAGGCCTCTCGGATGCGCACGGGATCATTCCAAACATCCCATCCTAGCCAAGCGTCAACCCTGCACGTTTGAGTCTTGAGTCACACTCTGTCCAGACTCGGTTGGTTTTTACCCAGTCCGTGTCATACAGCCTGGATACATATACCATGCCGGCCATTTTTCTGAGTCAGGGCTCGGAATTCTAGATCCCTTGCGCAAGCAAAGCGATGAAAGGTCATGCTAAAATCTTGACCTGATCTTGATTTCCGAAGCTACACTCAGACGATGTTCCGTCCCGGATATACATCCATGCTCACATGACACCATGTCATCAAGCCTTTGATACGTCAGCCATGACAATATGACCCAGCTAACGCCCAACGTCACAGATCCCTTGCGCAAGCAAGGTAAAGAGAGGTCATGCCAAACTCTTGACCTGATCTTGACTCAATGGCCGGCTCGGTTCACTATTCACATGGCTAATGCATCAAAACGAACATGACAGGCTCGGTCCTTAGGTTCGATTTTTCTGTTAGGCCGGTGGAAACCACTTGCACTATAGGACCCTCGCCTGGGGCTGTCCACCCTGGGATGTCGAAATACAGGTGCAAAACGAGGGGCTTATAGCCGCACAGATGGTCTCCACTGACCCAGGATCTAGCATAGTTGCGAAAAAGAAGAGCAATCTTTTCCAACCTACCTAGGACTCTGAGAAAACATGTTTTAAGTAAATTAAAACAACAAAAAAAAATCAGAAAATAAAAGAAACGGAAACCGCATGCCACGTGAGCTTTCCCCCTTTTATCCCGTGAGGCCATTCCTGTGTCTAAACCTTGCCCGTCACCCCCTCCAGCGAAAAGAGAGTGATCGAGAGTACCCGGGAACCCGTCTCCCTGTGTCAAAGCCGCAAGGTCCAACTTCCTTCCTAGCTCTGTCACCAGGACAGTCCGTCAACTCCCCATGGCCAAATCAGTGGATAACAACGATGAGAACGGGACCTTAGCCCCAAGAAATTTCCCGACATTGGAGGAAGTTTGGCAGGTCCTCATGGCTATTGAGAAACGCCAAGGTGAACAACAAGCCTGGATCGAAGATGCTATGCACCACTTCGGGACATTAGCCACCCAACTACCTGGGGCTTCCAAAGCCGTGACTGCTCCTGCGGTTTCTAACGCCTCTCATTGTCTCCCGGAGGTCAACCTGTTACCCTCATACGAGCCATGCAGTTATGACGTAAGGCCACAAGACCTTCCAGAGGAAAGCCTGCCCATCCAGCCTCCTGAGGTCCCGGTACCACCGCCGAACAACGAACACATCTGGTGGGACGTCTGCGATTGCAGTGCTTGTCTGGAAATGGAATTCCATGATGAAATGAACGAGGGCCGTCCTCGAAGAAAGAAGAAGCCATCTTCTCAACAAAAACTGAAAAAGAGGTATGAATCCGGTGATCCCACAGTTGGAACCCTTGGAGAACCCTCAGGAAAGTTTGACTACTATGTCATCTACTCCAGCAAGTCTAGCTCTGCACAAGGCCATGGCAACATCTGCTCTATGATCAGCTGGGACGAGCTCCGCACCGCCACCGAGGGCCCGAAGGTCCAGATAATCCAACCCCTGTCTTGGGAAGATCTCAAAGCCACTATTGATGCTTCAAGAAAGCCATGACAAAGAACGAATTGAAATGCGCAGTCCGCCTTACGCCAATCGGGGTCCTCCCACTACGTAAATAGGAGAGACAAGCAAAACCATAAGTCCAGAAGTGAACGTTCGACACGTTCCGGCCAAATCCCAGTGAATCCTCCACGGATACAAAAGGCCAGCCATACACGAGCCACAAACCGAAAAGGGGCCCTACGCCAAAGAAGCCGAAACCTTGGACCCAAAGGTGAAGATCCTGTCTTAACACACTCAAGCGCACTCAGGCTAACATCTCACTCTGGTCCTTACTCACTTCATCTTACCCGCACAAGCTCAAGTTGGAAGAAAGCCCGGCCTGCACCATGGTTCCCATCACGGTGACACCCGATGAAGCGGTTCGGATGATTGGCAACGTTAATTACAGCAATATCATCACTTTCACAGAGCTCGACCTTCCAAAATTTGGGGCCGACCACAATGAACCTCTCTACATAATGCTCAACCGGACGAGCGTCGTCTCCCACGGGTTTTGGTAGATGGGGATCATCCATGAACGTCCTTCCACCAAAATGATGGATTTGCTA
Source organism: Adenophora triphylla var. japonica (assembly GCA_022495995.1). Classification (NCBI taxonomy): domain Eukaryota; kingdom Viridiplantae; phylum Streptophyta; class Magnoliopsida; order Asterales; family Campanulaceae; genus Adenophora; species Adenophora triphylla. The sequence goes on from JAFEMH010001061.1 coordinate 444,191, forward strand.
GGGATCAAAGCAACTGATCTAAAGCCCTCGACTCAGGCAATCAAGGCATACGACTCAACATCCCGCCCAGTCTTGGGAATAGCCACCTTGAACCTATGGTTCGGAAAACAAATGGTCCCGACGGATTTCCAAGTCATCGACATCCCGATCACATTCACTGCCATTTTGGGACGCCCTTGGCTACACCAGATCAATGGGGTGGCATCCACTCTCCATCAGTGCGTAAAGTTCGTCCAAGGAACAGATCTTACCATCATCTACGGTGATAGCGTAGTCACCGAAAGGACCGACACAAACGGCGTCCCGGTCTTAGAGATCAAACCCGACGATGATGGCATGATGCTAACAGGGTTCACCATCGAAAGCCCAAAGGCCCAAGTGTGCCACATAGACCTGCCTTTGATTTGGAACAAGATCCCTTCCCCGATGAAAATGATGAAGCACATGAACTACATCCCGGGGCTCGGTTTGGGAAAACGCCATCAGGGCACCCAACAGATCATCAATATCAAAGAACAGAATACCCTGCACGGCCTGGGATACATTCCTACTCCCGAACACATTGCGGAGGACAAGCGAGCTGCACGAAAATGCTCCACAGATAACAAAAGAGGCTTGCACGCCATCTCCGATCTTCGTCCTTACAGCTTCGACATGACCAAGTACTTCACAAAGAAGGCCGGCAACTTGGAAGAAGATCCAGAAAAGGGAACAGAGCTGATCAGCGCTGTAAGTGCTCCAATTTGAGCTTGTTAGAATTTTCGTTAGAAAATTAACGAAAGTTATAACATTTCTAACAATTCCTAACTATCCTAACATTTCTAACAAAGTGAGGGTAAAATGGGCATTGTTATTTAAGGTTAAACCTTAAAAAGAATCTTAAAAAGAAAAACAAAAGAAGAAAACCAAAAATGGCAATGACTGGAAACACAAAAACTGGCTGTTAATTTGAATTTTGAAAAGAAATATTCTTCTTGTCCAAAGCTGGAGCTGCATTTAATGAACAGTGCACGCTGACTGGATCCATCCGCGCGGACATCTTTGCTATTTTCAGAGGGCTATAAATTGAGCCCTCCAGTCACAAAAATAAGGAGGAAGAACACATTTTGCACCGAACCTCTGGCGAAATATAGAGAGAAAACAGTGAGAATTCACTTGAATTGTCACCTTTTTCTCTCCAATCTTTCCCAACTCATACTCATCCACTCACTCTCATATTAAAGCCCTAAACACTCATACACTCAAGCCAAACACTCAAGAACACAAGGAAGATTGGTAAACCCTCCTCTTCCTAACCCTAAATCTCATCCATGCATGCATCTTCAAACTACAAAATGTAGTTCTTTCATCTTCTTGCTTTAGATCTAAGAAGATCACCATGGAAGACCATCTCCATGGATGATCTTCTACAAAGATCAACATTATTTTTAAGCTTTCTTACTTTCTTGCAAAGAAAACTCATTTTCAAAACCCTAAAAACCATTTTCAAGCATAAAATCTTGATTTCAAAGGATAAAATTCCCCTTCCCAAGCAAATGAAATGCTTAGTCCTAATGTACCCCAAGGATGGTTTGGTATAGTTGATTCACCACTAAAATGTCTAGTGATCACTAACCAAAACCTAGGGAAATGGGGACAAGCATGGATGCAAAACCCCCTTTTAAATCATATTTTCTTTCTTGAGAAGTTGCTGTCCAGTAGCAATTTTCTCAGACCTCAGTCCATGGTCTTAATTTTTGGACACAGATGAACTTGGAATTTGGTGTTGACTACAAAACACTTTTTGTATCCAACATCCAGAGCTTTCCAGACATATTTTTACTTTATTTTTTGGGTGAGTAAAACTCCTCTTTTCAAATTTTCTTTCAGAGGCTAGTTCATCAGCTTCTGGGAATCCAGATCTCATATCTGAGGTTTCCAGAAGGTTTTGACCCCTCAAATCTTCTCCAAAATGGAAAATTCCTTCGCACAAACTTTATTTAAGGTGTCTAGAACAACTTTCATTCTCTGAGTTTATCCAGATTATGAAGTTTTAAGACCCTTGAATCCCTTTCAAAATCAAAGGTCCACTGCCTTTTTCATTCTGGCAGAAATGGCTCTCAACTTCAAAAGGTCTTTTGAGTACCAAATCTCAACCCAAAAATCTTCCAAAAAATCATGGGATCAGTTTAAAGTCTTAAAAGGATATCCCAATTTTTACTTTTCTGAGTTTCAACTTATTTTGGCCAAAACACACACACACACACACACACACAAATGATTTTCAGCTTGGAAGACTCGTTTTACGAGGCGCGTCGGGTGCACACTAACGTCCTTCCCGACGCGTAACATGACCTCCGAACCTAAATCTCTGATCTCGGGCTTTTTTCAAAGTTTTGGCCCTCAAAATTAAAATGGCGTGGCGACTCCGTTTTCGTTGATTTTTTCAAACACAAAAATGGGAAAATTTTCGGATACACACATCATCACAGTGGCGACTCCGCTGGGGATTAAGTTTTTTTTTTTTTTTTAAAAAAATGGTATTTGGTATATTGGTGGAAACCACTAAATTTCCCGTTATCGCCTCCTAACACGAGTCGGGGATAAATTGTGGTCTAACAATCCCACGTACCGGTATCACCGTTTTCAAAAAAAAAAGCTTTTGAGGGTCAAGCTTCCGTCCCGGCTTTGAAAATCATTTTTGTGTGTGTGTTGATTTTTGCACAGTTTTCATGTTGTTTTGGCCGCCTCGGAGAAAGTCAAAATTTTGACTGTCGGAATAATGTCCCTAACTGTCGGAATTTTCGTGATTACGTGCTTATGTGCTCATAAAAAAATCAAAAAAAAAAAAAGGATTTTCAAAAAAAAGAAAATTTCCAAAAAATCATGCATCATATATTTAAGACACATAAAAAATCTCTATTTTACTCGTAAAGAGAATATAGATCGCTTGCACACTACGCGCACGTGACCGTACACCGCACACTACGTCCTTAACCCGGGAAATCCTTGTCGCGGTCCGTTTGGTCTTATTACGCCTCTCGGATGAGCACAGACTACCCAAACATCCCATGGAGCCTCGTGTCGACCATGCACTTGTCCGTGACACACTTTGTCCGAGACCCGGTTGGTTTTTAGTCCTGTCCGTGTCATGCCCCGTCCGTGTATAGACCTTTTCTTTCAAGCCTTTGTCGGCATACCGACTCAATATCTCTCGGGTCCCTAATCGCCGAAGTTACGCCGGTTTTCCGCCGCGGACTTTGACCAAGATATTGACCGGCGCCTTGACTTCGGCTCGACCGGCACAAATTATACACCGACTCCCAGATTGACACTGAGTCATCAAGGATTAATGACTATTCCATGCCTAATTACGGCTTAACTGACGACAAGTCAAGATCAATCGTGGACGCTTATCAGTCCAAATCATGCCGACTTTTTGTCGAGCCCTCGGACATGATCTTGACTTTCGACGTCAGCCTTGTCCGTAATTTACATCGAATGCTCGTTAAGACTCGATTACCCGCCAGACTTTTAGGATCGTTTTTCTTTCGGTCGGTGGGACCCGCTTGCCCTATAGGACCCTCGCCCGGGGCTGTCCACCCTGGGAGGTCGAGATACTTGTGGAATACGAGGGGCTTATAGACTGAGTGACGGGGCCCACCGATCCAGAATCGAGTAGTTTGCGAAAAAGAAGAACAATCTTTTCCAACCGATTAGGTTAATAAAACATGTTTTAAGTAAACGTGAACAAAATAACTGCATGTTGCATGAGCCTAAAGCCCAAACACCTACCCTCCTTCCATTCCCGGACATCCGAACCTTCATGTCCTTTCCCCCGCAGCCTCCACACAAAGCTTGGTTTCTGCACCGGGTCACCGTTTGATCGCTTGGGAAGAGTCAAGCGCATCGTCGCCTTCACCGTTTGTTCCGACTCCGGTCTCGTAATGTCTCGCATCGCCCGGTAATGATGGGGATAACATCACTCCGCCTCCCGGACCCCTCGTACAGAGCAACAAAGTGGAATCGGCTAGCGTAACGTATGAGGTTACGACAGAAGCACAAATAAACAAATTTATGGAGGCTATTAAGAGTCACGGCCGGCCGCCACCTCAATCCGGATGGCACCTTCACCGTGGAAGAAGACGAGGATGCCAACCCCACTCTCAGCCGCCCGACTACACCAGGATGCCGCCACCCACCTCCTATGGTGCCACTACCGTAACCCATGCTCCTCGATTTTCGGGACGGCCTCCCCAACCACGGACCACCGGATCCATGCAGCCCGACGGCACAAATCAGTGGGGGCAAAATCGCACGGAATGTCTTCTCATGGTTGGGGCTATCTCGGAATGCCACAGCCTAATCGGGATCCCTCCTCCCGGAACCGATCAATCCGACCCTCACAAAGAATGCCTACAGTTCGGAATGCCGCCACAACTTGGTTCTGGGCCACGCCAGGAGCCCCTCCTCGTAATGCACTAGTTCACCGCTCCTCACACAAATCCATTCCTCACTCAGACTTCTATGGGTTACCAAGCCTCCATCCCTGTCATCCGAATCACCAGGACCGCAGTACCCCCCGGGTTACACACCTTCACCACAAGCAGCCATGCAATTCAACAATCCGGGACAGCAGCCCGCACTCAAGCCTACTTACGGGCCCCACTCTGGAAATCCAAGTTATCCGGCTACATCGGGGCTGCCCCCACCTACTTTGCCAGTTGAAAATCAACAGCAAGCCGCAAGGTTCTATCCTTTTACTCGTGCTCCTACTCATGCTCCCTGTGGTAACTCACCCTGTGACAGGTTTTCACCTACGTCCCCGGATCGGCCGTTCCCTCCACCAGTCTGCCTCCAGTGGTAGCTCCTCTCTCTAGCTCAGCCACTAGCTTGAATGCCACGGTTCCGCCACAAGACCCTCATCTGGCCTGGTTCATGGAACAACACAAGGAAATGAAAGCGCGTATCGCCGAACCGATCGCCAAGAAGTCTCGCCTTCCGGCCTGCACCCGGACTCCATTGTTCCTCTCCCTCACAAATTTGTGATGGCTAATCTGGATCTCTTTGATGGGACCGCATGTCCAAAAACCCATTTGGACACATATACCCTGGCAATGAAAGCCAAAGGATGTACCAATCGCCAGATTGGCCGACTATTTCAGTCTATCCTTGAAGTCCAGTGCCTTAAAGTGGTTCTTCCGTTTGAAACCCGAAGCCGTGGCTACATGGGACCAGATTACCAATGCCTTCACGTAAAAATATAAGGCCAACTTGGAATGGGAAACAAATAGGGTTGATCTACAAACAACAAGCGGCCCCGATGAGAATGTTGGGGACTTTTACAAGCGGTGGAATCTGAAACTCAGTGAAATGGCCATCCCTCCTTCCGAAGAGGAACAACTGGACATCTTCCACTCATGCTTGAAACCACATCTCGAGAGCCTCCCTCGCCACTTCCCATACTCAGACTTACGGGCCATGGTTAACTCTGCAGCCTAAGTTTGAAAAGGCCTACAATCCGCAACCGGCCGCCTGCACTCCGCCTACGTATATCGGGCTCCTCCCGCAAACACCGCCCCGCCTCGCTAAAGGCAAAGAGATGATTAACTATGCGGGACAGGAATGCAATAACACGACTCCTTTTGCTCCCAGAAAACCAAAGAGCCCAAACCGCGGGTCATAAATCTCGAAAACTTTGGAATGCCCCTGAATGACATCTTTAGGGGACTGGTGAAAGAAGGCTTGTTGCGGCCTTTGGAAAATTTCCAACCCAGAAATCCGAATGCTCCCGTAGATACTACAAAGTATTGTGCTTTTCATCAAGCTCACGGACATCTGACTGACAGCTGCTTTACTCTGAAAAAGGCAATCCAGGGGCTAATAGAGCAAGGAAAGTTGGAAGGCCCCGAGGGGCCCAACACAGTCAAAAATCCGCTGCCACGGAACCATAATCAGGTGAATATGATTGAATGCGGAGAATCTTCGCATGACCATGAAGATGCTGATGAAGGTCCCCAAATACCCGTGGCCAACCTCGTCGAGGATCCTGAATTCGGATTCCCCCTCAGCCTCGAGGATATCGAACGAATCAACCCATCTTGGTCTCATGTCAGAGACTCCTTGCAAGAATACGAGGCCCGCTATTTCTCGGATGAAGGGAAGGCCGATATCGAAGAACTGGGGCTGTTCCGCTCAGAACATGAGAGAACCATTTACACAAGATGGTTAGAACAATCGAGAAGAATCGAACAAGAAAGCTTCCGGCGGGCGCCTGTACTGGGGCTTATCAGCAAAGAGGCCGAAGAGCATCTGGAGCTAGTACACTTCTGCAAAGTGGCTTTGGGAAAGCCCGAATATGATCCCGAGAACAGCGAAGAATCGGAAGAGGAGGATTCCTTCTATATCCTACCTGGTGTCAAATACGTGCCACCCCCTCTCACTCTTCCCCCGCAATTTCTGGGAGGAGAAGCTGAGTCACAATTGCCACTTCCGGGAATGGGAACATATGACAATTTTTGCGGCTGCACGCACCCATATTCCCCCAACGGGTTTGATCGACGTTCCCTCTCAGCCGAAATCCCGGTAGTATGGGAAGAAGATTCTAATGACAGCGATGATGATGATGATGACGAGAGTGAGGAGTCAACTGAGGCCCCGGATCCGGAAACAATCTGGAACAATCATGCCAGAAATGAGCCCATGGGAGCTAGGCACAATGGCTGGTTATCAGCAAGCGACGACGAAGAAACTTCGGAAGACGAATATGAGACCGAGGACATGAAGGCCATGAAGTTTCATGGATCTGAGCACGTGGATGTCTTAGAATTCAACACTGCCTACCATGCGTTGGGGAAAGGGTTTTCAGGTGTTCGATCCAGACTGATAGTCGAAGATCTGATCGAAAGAGGAAAATTAACTCCCATCCACCCAAATGAGAAGATAACCATGGTTAGATCAAATCCACCCCAGAACAAAGTAACACTCCTTGTCAGGGTTACCCAAGAAGAGGTCACTTTCCCCGAATGTATGTCAGCTTTCAGAGAAGTCCTAGAAACTGGCATGATACCGGATGCGCCTCCCACACAGAACGCTATAATCATCTCCAACTCCGAGTATTACAGAAGGGAACCAGAATGGCTGCACTATCCAAGGGATGAAATCGAAAAGCCGCCGAGTCCCGACAATAGCGACTCTTGTTGCATGATAACAATGAGCAAGGCCGGCCATGAGAGTGAATCGGAGGACGCCCTAGCTCTGTGGGCCATCCAAGGGGCAACAACACAACCCCAAACCCAAAAGCCTGTGACTTGGGAAGCAGTTATAAGGGCCGCCCAGGAAGAAGCCAGTACAGCTCAGCCTCTTACTGTCACTAGACTCCGTCAGAACCAGTGGCCAATAGCCAAAAGGGCTCCCCCATTGACCCTAGCAGCATTGAAGAAATCCAGTCAAGAGACGACTGATGAGGAAGTTAATCTGTTGACCCGCTCTGGGCAGATTTTCCAAGGAAATCCCAAGGCAGATAAGAAGGCCACAGATCAAGCACCGAAAGAAGATCGCCGCCCCTATGCTAAGACAACTGAAACTCCAGATCCCGAAAAAGAGGATCCCGTGCTCACCCAGTTGAAGCAAACACAGGCCAACATTTCCCTCTGGTCTCTACTCACCTCGTCCTATCCCCATAAGCTGAAGCTGGAAGAAAGCCTGGCTCGTACTCTCGTGCCTATTGATGCTACTCCCGATGATGTGGTACAGCTGATTGGAAACATCCACTACGGGAACATAATCACTTTCACAGATCTCGACCTCCCTCAATTTGGGGCTGATCATAATGAGCCTCTCTTCATCACAGTCCAGCTGGATGAACGACGCCTCCCTCGGGTCCTGGTTGATAATGGGTCCGGAATGAACATTCTTCCGGCAAAGATCATGAGCTTGCTTGATATCAAGACTACAGACTTGAAACCTTCCTCCCTCACAGTCAAAGCTTACGACTCAACATCCCGAGCAGTCCTCGGAGTTGCTACTTTGGACCTCTGGTTTGGACAGAAATTGATACCTGTGGAATTCCAGGTTATCGACATCCCGATTACTTTCAATGCCCTGCTGGGAAGACCTTGGCTCCATCAAGTCAAAGGGGTCGCCTCAAGCCTTCACCAGTGTGTGAAATTCGTCTCGAATGGGGATCTGACGACCATTTACGGAGATTTAGTCACTTTAGAGGGCACAGATACGGGCGGAATACCTATTCTGGAAATCAAACATGACGAGGAAGGTCACATGCTAACGGGCTTCACGGTCGAGCCTCCCAAGGCCCAAGTGTGCAACATAGATCTGACGGTCACTCGGGATAAAATCCCACCGGTCTTGAAAATGATGAGAAAAATGAGCTATCTACCTGGCCTCGGTCTGGGGAAGCACCAACAAGGAACTCACAAACTCATCGAAGTGAAAGGACAGAATACTCGCCATGGCCTGGGATATGAGGCCTCCCCAGTGGACACTGCAAAGGGAAAAAGATTTGAAGCTGCCACAGGAAAGGTCCCGGCCGACAATCCTAAATCTCTCCCCTTCAGTCCTAATTTGGCTGACTACTTTGTAAAGGGTCCCACACAACCAGGAAACATCACAGAGCCCACTCCTACGGCAGGATGGCTAAAGCTACAGGATAGCCTCAACAAGTTCAGAGGAACCAAGGCTAACCCGGTCCGTAGAATGTTCCTGGACCTACCCAAGATACCTGGGGCTACCACTGCCATGAAGAGTGAGTATACCTTCAGAGGCGTGCCTGACCTGGTGGAACAGTTCGAGAAGCTCACAACCACTATTCCTACTGCCCAGGAAGATCCGAAACCTGAATTCGAACTGACAGTGCCAAAAGCTAAGGCCACGGAATTTCCCTCAGATGATTGGGATGGTCTGGTTATGCAGCAATTGTTCGAAGAAGAAGTCCAGGTGCCAGACCTGATTGATCTCGGCTCGGTCCAAAAGATGATAGCGGCAATTGAGAAAGGAAAACAAAAACAGCACAGTTCCCGAGTCATGAGGCCACCAACAGCGATGCCGCTAAAGAATTGGGAAACTCTCTCAGGCCCGTCCGCGACCAAGGAGGAAATGATCACCAAGCTTGGATTGGTCCCCCGTCCCTTTGTGTCAATCTAGGACAAGTCCTCCCAGTCTCTCTGTTAAGATCGAGTCTCTAGGGTCGTCCGATGGCCTTACGCCTGAAGACTACGAGTCTGTAGCAAGCACTGTATCCCCTTTCGTTTTCAATGAAATGACGAACCTTTCTGAGTATCCCTTGATTGCCACTTTAACTAATGATGAATTAATTAATAAAAAAAAATTTAATAATAATTCATTAGATAAAGAAGCAGACACATTAAACGAAAAGAAAATCAAACAACAAAAAAAAATCTTTAAGCAGGTTGTCCGGAAAGAGGAAAATCGAGCCCAAGCTGCCGAAGAGATTTTGACAAGTGTGAATTTGGGAACTGCGGAAGAGCCTAAAAGACGCAGATTGGCGATTTCTTCGAAGGAATCGAAAAGGATGCTCTGCAAAGTCCTACAAAATCCTCAATTCAAAGAAAGTTGCCCTCTTCATCAAAGAAAACATCATGTGCAGATACGGGTTGCCACCGAAATCATCTCGTATAATGGATCCCACTTCAAGGGGAATGTGAAAATTGCTGGCGGAATTCCGAATAACCCGTCACAAGTCATCTCCCTACAGGCCCCAAACCAACGGAGCCGTCGAAGCAAAGAAACAAGACTCGGAAAATATCATCCGGAAAATGGCCGTCCAAGGCGTAGATTGGCCCGAGAAGTTACACTTGGCACTCTGGGGCTACGTAACATCGCCGAACGGCAATCGGGGAAACACCTTTTGCCCTCACATACGGAATGGAAGCCGTACTCCCAATCGAGCCGGAAATCCCTCGCTCCGTATACCGTTGGAAAGCCGATCAACGAGGTCGAATGGCTCCGCAGTCGCCATGATGAATTGGCCCTACTAGACGAACGCCGACCGAAGGCCATGGAACACATCCGAGCCTACCAAGGAAGAATGGCTAGAGCCTTCGACAAGAAAGTAAAGCATCGGGAGATCCGAGAAGGTGATCTCGTTCTAAAAGAAAAGCCCCAATCCGTATCAACCCCTCGGCAAATGGGAGCCTCGTATGGGTCGGGCCATATGTCGTCCCGTAAGATCTTCTCCTGAGGAGCCATGCAACTTGCAGTACCTCGACGGAATCCCTTTGTACACCCAAATGAATGGTGACAAGCCGCGCGTATACTACGCGTAAAACAAAAAGAAAAGAAAAGAAAAAACAAAAAAAGAGTGCTAAAAGAGTAATACCCAACTAGGTTAGAAACCCGAGAAGGGCGGCCTAGGATAAAAACAGGTTGCACCAAAAAAAAAAAACAAAAAGAAACAAACAAAAAAAAAAAAAAAAAAAAAAACAACAAAAAAAGAGTGCTAAAAGAGTAATACCCAACTAGGTTAGAAACCCGAGAAGGGCGGCCTAGGTAAAAACAGGTTGCACCAAAAAAAAACAAAAAAGAAACAAACAAAAAAAAACAAAAAAAAAAAAAAAAAGAGTGCTAAAAGAGTAATACCCAACTAGGTTAGAAACCCGAGAAGGGCGGCCTAGGTAAAAACAGGGTTGCACCAAAAAAAAAAAAAACAAAAAAAAAAAAAAAACAAAGAAAAAAGAGTTCACCAAAGTTGAACTACGAAGACCCGAGCTCCTCAAAATGAGGGGAACGTAGGCAAATGAAACGGTTCGGTCTAAAGCACAAATAAAAGCCATACTTTGGCATCAATACAATTGATCGACCATGAAAGCGTCTCAAAAACTCTAAAGCAATTCAAATATTCATTACAAGTTAAAAAGCTCTTTGATGAGTCTAAGCCCGATTCATTCCTACAACCGGCAACCCGCTAAAAGAAACTAAGATACATAATCAAACTAATGTGTCCGCCATGACAAGAAAAGGGATACTCGGAAACCTCGTAGTCACTCCAAGCCACTCGCATCGGCCTCTCCCTTCTTCTTCCCCTCCGAGTCTTTCTCTTCCGAACCGGAAAATGTCGGTATTCCTCCTACCAAGCTCCGGTATAGGGACAGTGGTCTATCAAACCAGCCTCCGTCAGTGGCCTTAGTAGCCCTAGCGTCATCCCTCATCTCCCGTAACCTAGCCGGTAGCATAGGAGCCCTCCTCTCCCGTCTCTTGACGTAAGCCTCATAATCGCCACGCGCCGTCTCCGCTCCCGTCATGAGGGTTGGCCCTCGCCTCGGCCCTCCTCCTCTCGTAAACAACAGTCCTCCGCACCCACAATGGCCTCACGCCGTCTCAAAATAGCCACCCGAGTCTCTCCTGCATGCCTCTCATACCAATCCAGGTACCAAGTGGTCGTGAACACCGGTCTTGACGCCGAGAATGACCCGAGGAGGAAAGGCATCATACCTCCATGCTCGGGAAAGAAATGGAAACACCGAGGGATCATCCATGGAAACAGGAGCCACCACCCCGGTGGCTATATCATCAAAACCCTCCAAAGGAACCCGCTCCAAGCCAAACCTGCCTCAGACCGTAGCCGGAATGTAGAAACCGGACCGAGAAAGCCCCTAAGCATAACCACATGGGACCCGTCCCCGAAGCACTCTGCGAGTCTCCACCCGCCAACGAGGCACCAACCATCTCGATATCTTCAGCCTGGGCGACCCGCCATCCAACGCGCCCACGAGCCCCGATCATCAAAATCTACATCGACACCTCTCCCGGCAAAAGTCCAAGGCCTCGATCATATCGTAGGTTTCCCGAAGAACCCCCAAACGCTCCATCGCCCACAGTGGTCAAGAGGAACGGGCTGCCCCCGCGCATATACCGCCGTCCGTAGCTAATCTGTCGAGAGCATGAAAAGTCTCCCCGTAATCAAAGGAACGACATCTCTCGCCTGTGCGACAGCCGAACGACAACATCCAAGAAAGACCGATGGCAGATCCCAAAGGAATAGACCATGAACAGGGTGCCAAACATACAAAGTGCAAAGGCATCCCAATAGGCATCATCCACCAAACCTAGGCCCCTAAATCTATCGGGAAGACCGGAAATATCGAGATGATCGGGACCGCGGATCATACCTTGCGCTTCCTCCGGGAAAGATGAAGGAGGACGCACACCGTCGCCAAAAGAAGCCCTCCGGCAAAGGAACCGCTATCTCTTCCACCTCCGGACCTCCAAGTAAGGCCCGAAATTCTTCGACAATGGAACAATCTCGTTGAAGGAAAGGCAAAAGACATGCCTTCTAGTATCCCAAAACGAAGAAGAAGCTCTTAAGAGGTCATAATCCGAACCAATTCTTTGAGAGACCACAAGCATCGCATCTTGTACCTTTCTTCAAAGAATGATCTTCTCTCATGCATGATCTCCCTACACCACTCCTTGAACTTTTCAAAGAACAACATTTGCCTTTCTTTGGACAATTTTGGAGAATTTTTGGCCATTTCCATGGTTTTTCTCTCTTTCTCCCCGAAAATGGTCCGTTTGACCGGAGGTTGAAGAGGATATTTGAATTTGAAATAAAGCAAGACCAGGTCTGAACCAAAATTAAAGGACAATGTCAGATCTTGACCCTATCCGCGCGGACATGTTTGTCATTTATCGAAAAAAATCCGCAATACCAAGCTGCTACATCAAAAGAGGAATATTCCGTCCCGGTTGCTCGAAACTTGTGCAAAAACCTCCCCAAACCAGTCCATATACCAAACACCCTTGCAAAAAAAAAAACCAAGGCTCATGCAACACTGCATTCATATTGCATTGCATTCATAAAATAAAATCCTAAATTATTACATTTCAAAAAAAAGAGTGTGCATAAAAAAAAAAAGCAAACATAAATAAAATCCTAAATTATTACATCAAAAAAAAATGTGCACAAGCTGTACAAATCTCAATCTCAATCTCAAAAAAAAAATCAATCGGAGTCTCCAAAGACCCGATGTCTCCCCGCCCTCTTGCGACTCGGGCCCGCCTCCTCAGAGCCCCGAAAATCTCGGGCTCGAATCGTCCTCGTCTCCGCAGAGAGGCTCGTCAGACCAACCGGCACGCTCCGATAGGGCAAGCCGAGATCTCGCGAAAAATCGTACCCGAAGGTGAAGGCGTCGGACTCCCGCACGTACGAAGACGACCCGCCATGCCGCCATACGTGTCCCCGCCCTGGATCCCCGAGAATGACGTGATCCGAAGGCAACACTGCGGGGATCAAGGAGAGGAGACAAAGGAGTCTCTGAAGAAGTCTCGAGCGAATAGGGGAAGCCTCCCGTCCGACGTGCGCCGGCCGTGGTCGCCTCGCTCTAGCCTCGAGGAGCCCCGCAAGCGACCATCCTCCCGATGAATCTCTTGGCCCGATCACTTGCTTCGTCAGCTTCTCGACGACCACCTCCGAAAACTGCACAAAAGCAAAAGCGTCAAAAAAAAAAAAAGAAAGGAGGTGATGCTAAAGATGATGAAACAAAAGAAAGAAAAGAAGGGGAAAAGGTGAAGCCATACCTTCATACCCGAACGAGGCCGGAAAGCTCGTGGAAGTCGCTCGGGCTGAGGGATCTGCACCCTCAATCGGACCCCATCCTGGATATAGGAAAAATCCGTCCGAGGGTACCGCGGATCCCAAGCCCCTCCCTATCCGTAACCCGAGGCATCCTCGGCCTCCTCAAGACGAATGTCGCATATGGCTCAATCGCCACGAAGTCCGAGAAGTGCCGTCTCGGCTCGGTAATCATCCCAGTCACGGACCGATCGCCGGTGCATCATATCGGCGGGAGGCTCCACCGGTGTCCTCAAAGGCGAGTTCACGCCATGCCGGCGCGTCACCCTCTCTCCGCATAATAGGCATCGCAGTCGACCCTCAAAATCCTCCGCCGCATCGCCCGTATCTCGCCGCCCTTCACCGCGCTTACCTCAAAGCGATCCTGTGGGAAGAATATCATCCCCTCATCCGTCTCGGCCTCCGTCAAAGGAAGGCAATCCGCGTACCCGAGAGTCGTACGCCCCGGAGCTTATCTTCTCCCGGCATGCTTGGACCAAGACCGCATGGCCGGATACGCCCGACGTACTCCGCCGGCCGCCGCCACACCGTGACGTGAAAAAACTCCAACGCCCATACCTGCGAAAGGTAAAATCCAATCAATCCAAAGTGCAAAAGAAAAGTGCGTGCTCAAAAAAAAAAAAAAAGAGGGAAAGCAAAAGAGAGCTTATACCTCCAGTGGCAAACTCAAAGCAAGACAAGGAGCTCACAGCCTTCCGCCGTACCTATCAAGAGCAAAATAAAGCTCGCCACTCCGGCCTCTCCCCACGAGACATCTCCGGCCGTCTCCATGTCCTCCAAGGACCTCAACAAGGCAAAGACTGCCGTCCTCAAAGCATGTCCAAAGAGCGTGCTCGAGAAAGCAAACCACAAGAAGGCCCCGGCAACTGATCGGCGCCTATCCTCTCCTCCCCACCTCATAACTCGCTATGGTCTCCACGATCTTGCCGTAGACCACGGCATACTCCATCCCCATCCCCTTTTGGGAATAGGGAAAATCCCGTAAGAGCTCGCAGACGCATCGCCGTAGCCATCTCGCCACTCAATGCCGCGCCCATTAAAGGACAGCCCGTGATCGCAAAGATAGTCGGAGGGCGTAACCGTAGCCTCGCCCCGTAAGAAGTGGAAGGTGTGGGTCGCGTCCCACCAATGCCGCGCCGCAGCAAACATCAAGCCCTTGCTCTTAGGGAACTTGACTGGGCCCCTCAAGCACTCGACGAACTCCCAAAGCCCCGTCTCGACAACAATCTGTCTCGGACTCGCAAAGCTCGGCCCGCATCCGGAAGCCGGTCCCACAAGTCAATCACGGACTCCACCGATCCTCGAGTCTTCATTTTGTTCACCGCTCCGTCACAAAACGGTGTCCGCCCGTAAAAAAAAGGAGAGAGAAAATGTCAAAAAAAGCATACACATGCATTAAAAAAAAAAAAAAAAGGGGCATACACATGCATTAAAAAAAAAAAAATTCGACAAAGATAACAAAGATACAATGAGCATAGCCCCATTTTTCTCGCATGAAAGAAAACAAGCTTTTCAGAAGTCCCAATGCATTCATCAAAAAAAAATAATAATAAAAATGCATTCCTACGGAAGTAAAAACTCCGTCCCATTTTCATAAAATAACATGCATCATCTCAAAAAAAAATTTTTTTGCATACATGCATATCATCCATCTTACATGCAACGGGAGGAAAAATCCGTCCCACTTTTCAAAAAAAAATATATATATCCTAAACATACATACATCTCATATTGGCAAAATGCCCATTCTTTCCAAACAAAATGCATGCATTGCATCATCATTCATCAACATGCAATATTCAATTTCAAAAAAAAAAAATCATCATCATCATCAACATATCAAAATTCAATTTCAAAAAAAAAATCACAATTCTTCGAATTTTCACATGTAATTTTCGAATTGAAAAAAAAATGTGGCAAAAATGCCAATTCTTTTTCCCAAGCAAAGTGCACATTTTGGGTTACTCATATACTCATTACAACATGCAAAGCATCAAAATCAAGATTCAAAGCCAAGAATATCAATCATTCGAATTTTCAAAAAAAATTAATTCAAAAATCACCCAAAATTCGAATTTCAAACAAGAAATCAACAAAGGGATCAAAGGGTTTCAAAGTATACCGTTCGGAGATTCGAATCCGAAGCCCAATGTTGCCAAGCATCGGGGTAATGCTCCTCCGCAACCGATTGCGAAAGATTGTAATGCCTCCTCATTCGGACGAGCTCCAACCGCCTCTCCGCTACCGGGCCACGTCCTTGGCCTTGAAAAGCGCCTTCCCCGTGTTCCATTGCTCAAAAAATTGAAGAAATCGGAAGATTTTTGAAGCTTCTAAGGCCAACAATGGCGGATTTACGATTTCTCTCTCTCTCGTAATTTTTGAAAAACTCGAATGGGGAAGAGGAAGGGCGTTGACCCTAATTAATACCCCGACTTTCCATTCCTCTCCGCGCGGATAGGATTGTAAGGGTCAAAATGACCCTTTTGCCCCTTAAAATTTCGTGACTCGCAATTCAAATTCCCAACTTGACAAGGTCAACCCCTTTCAAGAAAATCTTCCCTAGCAGAAACGTAAGACCGAGTGCCCCGAGAAAGATAACGAGATCCCGTATCTTTCATCAAAATTACCCCTAGTCAAACGTAAGACCGAGTGCCCCGAGAAAGATAACGAGATCCCGTATCTTTCATCAAAATTACCCCCTAAGAAGAAACGTAAGACCGAGTGCCCCGAGAAAGATAACGAGATCCCGTATCTTTCATCAAAATTACTCCCGAGCCAAACGTAAGACCGAGTGCCCCGAGAAAGATAACGAGATCCCGTATCTTTCATCAAAATTACCCCCAAGCCAAACGTAAGACCGAGTGCCCCCGAGAAAGATAACGAGATCCCGTATCTTTCATCAAAATCTACCCCTAAACGTAAGACCGAGTGCCCCGAGAAAGATAACGAGATCCCGTATCTTTCATCAAAATTACCCTAAGCTCAAACGTAAGACCGAGTGCCCCGAGAAAGATAACGAGATCCCGTATCTTTCATCAAAATTACCTCGGCGAGCCAAACGTAAGACCGAGCGCCCGAGAAAGATAACGAGATCCCGTATCTTTCATCAAAATTACCCCTAGCCAAACGTAAGACCGAGTTCCCGAGAAAGATAACGAGATCCCGTATCTTTCCTCAAAATCACCCAACGGCAGCCAAACGTAAGACCGATTTCCTGCACAAATACGTCTCGATTTTCCTCAAAGAAAGGCTAACGAAATACCCAAAGAAAGTTAACGGAATCCCAAAAGCCAACGGAATCTCGAGTAGTACTCGAACTACGAAAGGGCTTGATTCCCACTAGGGATACGTAGGTAGCCTATCATTAGGTCCACCCTCGACCAAAACGGTCACCCTATCCTTCGGCAGCAGCCGAAGTCCACCGAAAGGCCATTTCAAATTAAGGACCGAGGCGCCTAAAAAGCCATCATCATCAAGGTCCGAGGCGCCTAAAACGCCATCTCCACGGTTCGAGGCACCTAAAACGCCATCATCAAGGTCCGAGGCACCTAAAACGCCATCTTCAAGGTTCGAGGCACCTAAAACGCCATCTCCAAGGTTCGAGGCACCTAAAACGCCATCTCCAAGGTTTGAGGCACCTAAGACGCTATCACTAGTAAAGCGATAAATCACAAAAATCCCCAACAGAGCGGATAGCCATCGACCGAAAATGGTCATCTCTTATCCCCACAGAGCGGATAGCCATCGACCAAAAATGGTCATCTCTTATCCCCAAAGCAGAAGTTTCTTTCCAAAGCAACCGACCGCAGAACTCGCTCATCGTGTTCGAGGCACCTAAAACGCCATCATCTCCAGTGGTCAAAGACCCGAACTACGATCGGCTTGATTCCCACCCGGATACGTAGGTAGCCTATCGCTAGGTTCACCACCCGATCACTGATCATCCCGCCAAATATGGAGCCTTACTCTTATCGACGACCCCGCTTCCTTCGAGCGCCGTCGCCGAGGGGCTACCGTAAGTGCTCCAATTTGAGCTTGTTAGAATTTTCGTTAGAAAATTAACGAAAGTTATAACATTTCTAACAATTCCTAACTATCCTAACATTTCTAACAAAGTGAGGGTAAAATGGGCATTGTTATTTAAGGTTAAACCTTAAAAAGAATCTTAAAAAGAAAAACAAAAGGAATAAAACCACAAATAGCAATGGCTGGAGACACAAAACCGGCCGTTAATTTGAAATTTCAAAAGAAATATTCCTCTTGTCCAAAGTCAAGCCGCATTTAATGAACAAAGGCACGCCGAGGGGATCCATCCGCGCGGATATGTTTGTATTTTCCGAGGGCTATAAATTGAGCCCTCCAATCACAAAAATAAGGAGGAATAACACATTTTGCACCGAACCTCTGGCGAAATATAGAGAGAAAACAGTGAGAATTCTTCAAGAATTGTCACCTTTTTCTCTCCAATCTTTCCCAACTCATACTCATCCACTCACTCTCATATTAAAGCCCTAAACACTCATACACTCAAGCCAAACACTCAAGAACACAAGGAAGATTGGTAAACCCTCCTCTTCCTAACCCTAAATCTCATCCATGCATGCATCTTCAAACTACAAAATGTAGTTCTTTCATCTTCTTGCTTTAGATCTAAGAAGATCACCATGGAAGACCATCTCCATGGATGATCTTCTACAAAGATCAAAATTACTTTCAAGTTTTCTTACTTTCTTGTCAAGAAAATTCATTTTCAAAACCCTAAAAACCATTTTCAAGCATAAAATCTCATTTTCAAAGGATAAAAATCCCCTTCCCAAGCAAATGAAATGCTTAGTCCTAATGTACCCCAAGGATGGTTTGGTATAGTTGATTCACCACTAAAATGTCTAGTGATCACTAACCAAAACCTAGGGAAATGGGGACAAGCATGGATGCAAAACCCCCTTTTAAATCATATTTTCTTTCTTGAGAAGTTGCTGTCCAGTAGCAATTTTCTCAGACCTCAGTCCATGGTCTTAATTTTTGGACACAGATGAACTTGGAATTTGGTATTGACTACAAAACACTTTTTGTAGCCAACATCCAGAGATTTCCAGAAATATTTTTACTTTATTTTTTGGGTGAGTAAAACTCCTCTTTTCAAATTTTCTTTCAGAGGCTAGTTCATCAGCTTCTGGGAATCCAGATCTCATATCTGAGGTTTCCAGAAGGTTTTGACCCCTCAAATCTTCTCCAAAATGGAAAATTCCTTCGGACAAACTTTATTTAAGGTGTATAGAACAACTTTCATTCTCTGAGTTTATCCAGATTATGAAGTTTTAAGACCCTTGAATCCCTTTCAAAATCAAAGGTCCACTGCCTTTTTCATTCTGGCAGAAATGGCTCTCAACTTCAAAAGGTCTTTTGAGTACCAAATATCAACCCAAAAATCTTCCAAACAATCATGGGATCAGTTTAAAGTCTTAAAAAGATATCCCAATTTTTACTTTTCTGAGTTTCAACTTATTTTGGCCAAAACACACACACACACACAAACAAATGATTTTCAGCTTGGAAGACTCGTTTTACGAGGCGCGTCGGGTGCACACTAACGTCCTTCCCGACGCGTAACATGACCTCCGAACCTAAATCTCTGATCTCGGGCTTTTTTCAAAGTTTTGGCCCTCAAAATTAAAATGGCGTGGCGACTCCGTTTTCGTTGATTTTTTTCAAACACAAAAATGGGAAAATTTTCGGATACACCATCATCACACCCGCCCAATCCGCATCACAAAAGGCATGTAGAATAGGAGGAGTATGTTTGAAGAGTTGTAGACCCAAGTGTGTCGTACCGCGTAGGTACCGAAGCAGCCTTTTTAGAGCTGTCCAGTGGGTCTCTTGTGGGTGGTGGAGGAATTGAGCTAACTTGTTAACTGGGAAGGCGATGTCGGGTCTGGTGAGGGAGAGATATTGGAGACTACCAATGATAGCCCGAAACTCAGTTGGATTGTGGATTGGTGTGCGAGGATGAGCCGAGAGTGGGGGGTATGTGGACATAGGAGTGGGAGAAGGTTTGGAGTTGTCCATGTTATGTTTGGACAGAATATCTCTAATATATTTAGACTGAGAGAGTAGGAGGCCATCGGGGTTGGGGGTAACCTCGATGCCAAGAAAATAAGAGAGCGAGCCTAGATCTTTCAGAGAGAAACGAGTGGAAAGACCAGTAATGAATGTGGAGAGAAATGAGTCGGATGGACCGGTGACAACAATGTCGTCGACATAGACTAGGAGAAAAAGATGGTTGGAATTTTTGGAGTAGATGAAGAGGGAAGGGTCGGATAATGAGGAGAAAAACCCGAAAGAGAGTAGGTAGTGTTTGAGGGCGGTGTACCAAGCACGTGGTGCTTGTTTTAAGCCATAGATGGCTTTCGAGAGACGATATACATGGGACGGAGTGTGTGTGTTTCGGAAACCGGGAGGTTGAGACATGAAAACGGTTTCGGAGAGTTGGCCTTGAAGAAAGGCGTTATTGCTATCAAGTTGGCGAAGGGACCAACCTCGAGTGATTGCTAAAGAGAGAATGAGGCGAATGGTGACGTGCTTGACCACCGGACTGAACGTGTCGAAGTAGTCAAGACCGGGACGTTGATGAAATCCCTTGGCAACAAGACGAGCTTTGTATTTTTTAATGGAGTTGTCGGGATTGTATTTAATACGAAACACCCATTTGCACCCGACTATATTTGGAGCTCCATGGGACGGGACGAGAGTCCAAGTGTTGTTATGCAGAAGAGCGTTGTATTCCTCTTGCATGGCGGCATGCCAATGGGGTATAGAGAGGGCTTGTTTGGTGGAGGTGGGAAGAGAAGTAGGTGAGGGAAGGGTGGCAAGGTTAGCATATTTTGGGTTGGGTTTCCGGATGTCATGGGAAAGTCTTGTTTCCATGGTGCGTGGAGGGAGAGTGATTTGAGGGGCTGGAGTGGAGGCGCTTGGCTCGGCCGAGTGGGTAGGGAGAAGGGTGGTAGGCGTCGGGATGGTAGGTTCATGGGTGGCAGTAGGGTTTTTAGAATTGGTGTTATGGCCAGTAGGTTGGGTTGGTTCGGTAGTAGGAAGTGTTTGGTTGGTGGGATGGGGATTTTCAGTTGGTAGTTGGGGTAGTTGGTCTGAGATGGCAGTAGGGTTTTGGGTAGTGGGTAATGTTGTAGTGTTTGGTAATATAGTAATGGAGAGGGAGCACCAATCATCTGGGGAAATATTTGATGGGGGGGACGGTTTGTTGATGAGTGTTTGATATGGAAATACCGTCTTGACAAAACGAACATGACGGGAGGTGTAAACTCGATTAGTTTTCGGGTCTAGACAGTAATAGGCACTTTGAGAGGGTGAGTAGCCAACGAATATGCAAGGGGTAGACTTAGGAGCAAGCTTGTGAGGTGTGTATGGTTTGAGCCACGGGTAGCACAAGCACCCAAAGCTTCGAAGCTTAGAATAGTTGGGTGGTTTTTGGAATAATTTTAGGTAAGGGGAGTCATTTTGGAGAGTAGGTGTGGGCAGTCTATTTATGAGATAGGCAGCGGTAGTGAGGGCATGGGACCAAAAAATGAGAGGAATCTGAGAATGAGAGAGAAGTAAGAGAGCAGTTTCGACTAAATGGCGATGACGACGTTCGGCAAAGCCATTGTGTTCGGGTGTGTGTGGGGGGGAAGTGAGATGAGAGATCCCTTCTTGAAGAAGTGATGGTGTGAGTTTAAGATACTCACCGCCATTGTCAGAGAATAGTTGAACAATGGGACGGGAGAAATATTTTTCAACGAGAGCTTTAAAGCGAGTAAATGTGGGAAGGGTGTCGGATTTTCTTTTTAGAGGGTAAAGCCATGTATATTTAGTAAAATGATCCACAAAGATCATATAGTATTTGTAGTTGTCATATGAGTAAATTGGTGATGTCCAAACATCGGAGAAAACAAGTTCTAGAGGGGCTTTAGTTTGTAAGGAAGAAGTAGAGAAGGTAATTTGTGACTTTTATTTATGTCACATGCATTGCAATTGGAGTAGGGTTTTGATGAGATAGGCAGAGAAAATTGTTTTTGGAGTATGGAGATTATAGGGGTTGCGGGATGGCCTAGTTTGTGGTGCCACGAGTGGAGAGAGGTAGTGATACTAGGGTGTGCTTCAATGGAAGCGGAAGTGTTTGTGGGAACATGAGATTGTGTCGGGTTCCAAAGGTAGACACCTTGGTCAATGATTCCATGAAGAAGAGGTCGTTTTGATGCGATTGATTTAATGGTGAAGGATGAGGGTGAGAATTCAATGATAGCATGATTATCCTTACAGAATTGTGAGACAGAAAGGATATTTCTAGAGATGGTAGGAACATGTAAGGTATTATGAAAGTGAAGTGTGAAAGTGGGGTTGGAAAGGGTAAATGTACCAATGTTGGAGATGGGAAGAGAGGAGCCATCACCTATGATTACACCATCATTACCATGATATGGGCGATGAAGAGTAAGGTTTTGTAGGTTGTTGGTGATGTGGTGTGTTGCCCCACTATCCACAAGCTAGGATGTGAAGATGGTAGAAGGGGCTGTAGCAGTGTGTACGCGAGGGTGGAGATTCTGAATGGTTGGTGTGACTGCCGATGTGATCACAGTGGAGGCTACATCAGTTTGCTGGAATTTTTCTGAAGTTGGGTTGGGACTAGGACCAGGGTTTTGCCTAGGATTTTGGTAAGTGATTGTTGGTGGCAGAATATTGATTGGGTTGAGTTGTATAGATGGTGGGATGGAGGGAAAAGTAACGGTGGGATAATCCCTCTTGAATCGATTGCATTGGGACGTAACATGTCCCTTGCAATTGCAATATTGGTACTTACCATTAAGGTAGCCTGAAGTAGGGTAGTGGGTTGCCGACGGCACTAGGGTTTGGGTTGTATAGTCATGTGTAGCCATGGTAGAATAGTAAGGTTTTGAGAATGAAGTGACGAATGTTGCCGATGCGGCTGAAGGATGGATTAGGTTTAGGGTTTACGGAGGAGGAGATGAGAGAAACGGCTGGTGGGGTTTAGCCGAGAGCAAGTTGGGGTATGGTGGCGGCTGAAGTTTTGGAATGGGTTGGATTTTTATTGATCACAATAGCTCTGATACCATGTGAAGACTTTGGCAAATGATATCTTTTTACATTGCACAACTGAGATTATATATACAAAGATAGAGCTATATGAAGAGACTAAACTAAGATACATTAATCAAAATTAAAGCAACAATCTGAATGTACACGAACTGAAGTGGAATCATCAAGGAGGGCAACAGACGCATGAGGCGGGCGCCTGGCACAAGTTGAGGCGGCAGCCTCGGAGGCAGAAGGTTTAGCTTTGGTGAAAGCAGGTTGAGGCGGGCGCCTGGCTTCTGATGGTGCGGCCGCCTGGGAGGCTGTGCCTTCAGCAATGGCATGAATGAGGTGAGGCGGACGCCTGGGGTTTGGTGAGGCGGGCTCCTCGCTTGGTTGAGAATGTAAGGAGGTGTTTGTAGAAGATGGAGAAGTTATCTGATTATTTACACTTAATGCTTCATTCTTGCAAAAGACGAGTATGACGAGAACATCAACTCCGGCGAGATGGTGATCTCGCCTAAATCCATCTGAAACATTTATAACGGTTCTCAACAAATGACAAACCATCTCTAACACACAAAGATATTCATGAAATAAAACAAGAGACAAATATCTACTTATGGTGTCCCATGATCCCACCCTGCAGAAGAAGTAGAGTTGGATAAGGTATGTTGGGGCCAATCATAGGAGGACACATGTCATATGGTCCAATATGGCATCGATGATGTCATAACAATTTATTAGACTATATATACAACATGTATATTGGAGGTCAAGTAAGTCATTTTTTCTACCCTTAAACTCTTTCAATTCAGTTTGAGCTTTCTCACAATATAGATAATTATTTTCACACAGCAGGGGTTTTAGCCGGAGAAGCCCCCGATGTTCATTGTGCAGGTATGAGGTGAACGATCTAGTCAGATAATTCTCCGTGGAGTCAACAATTTTGGTGTTATCAACCGATCTCGATTCTTGATAGTATCAATACTTATAGACGATTTTTTTTCTTGTAAATAGAAATAAACTTAATTGTTTTTCAGTCCAATGCGCACAGGTGAATATCACTAGACTTAAGCTTTTTTAAATATACCCATAAGCCAAAGTAACAATCATTAGAATCTTTAATTAGTATTATCTTTGTATGCCAAGTTGATAATTAACTTAATGTGGTCAAACCTTGAGCCGGAGACGAAAAATTATTAGTATTGTACTTGTGGTGAAGCTAACTTTTATTGTGAAAGTGATGGATTGAGCCGAGCGTGTCAAAAAGTGCAACGTATACATAATTGGAAAAAATAGCCGCCGTTAAATATCAAGGTTTAATTTTAATGGAAGAGCCACTTGAATGACCCCTAAATACAAATCAATCATTAGGCTAGCTAAGTTATATAGCTTCGATCTTATTGAATACTTCCTTCGTTCTATTGGAAGCTTAACCTTTTATCAAAATGGATATTTCATTAAAAATTTCACCTTTTTTAATTTTTTAAAATGACAAATAATTTTTACTATTTCATCCACTAATTTTCTCTTCTACTTTACTTTTATACTCACAACATCAATCAACTTTACTATTCTCTCCACTCATTCTCTCTCCTATTTTATTTTTATACTCACAACACTTTTTTCACTAACTTTTTTTCTTAATTTATGTATCATGCTCAAAATGGTAAACCTATAAACAAAACGTTGGGAGTACTCAAGTTTTTAGGTGACAAACCAATGATTCATTCCACTTATTAATTTTTAATTATAGCAATCTTAGATTCAGTGCCATACTATCATTAGTACTTGTATTTGAAGTGAACGCAAGCGTTGTACACAACTACAAATTTCATATTCTATACTCCCTCCGTCTCACATCATTGCAAACCATTTTTTCGAGCACAATAATTAAGAAGTATTATTAAAATAATGAAAATGTGTGATAGAAAATGAAGAGAAAGAATGAGTGAAGTTAATAGTAGGTTCGTTGAATAAATTGTATGGTGAAAAATGAAGAGAGAGAATGAGTGGGTGGGGTAGGTAGGGTGAATATAAAATAATAAATTTGTTTCCATTTTGAGCAGTTTGCATTCACGTGAAACGGACCAAAATGGAAATAAGTTTGCATTCACGTGGGACAGAGGGAGTACTAATTTTGTGTGTATTATTTCTGTTTGATTTTTTTTTAATCTTATTTTGATATTAATGGTCAAATTAATTAAATATTTAAATTTATTTTTAAAAAAATATTTAAATCATAAATTTTGTTAGTGATATTTAAGTGAATACTATGAATCGTTGGCTCCACTTGTTATCTCCTTCTACGACATGCTGTTGTCGTCGACATATGAATGTCACTTAGTAATCTTTGCCTCGCTGCGGGTCAGGTCATCACTTCTGAAAGAAAGGAAGGACTTGAGTACTATGTACTTTCTATGGAAAAATAGTTCGCAAAGGAAATTCTTAATTAGCAAACGTCTTTATTATGGACCTCTGAAAGAAAGGAAGGACTTGAGTACTATGTACTTTCTATGGAGAAATAGTTCGCAAAGGGAATTCTTAATTAGCAAACGTCTTTATTATGGACGCTTTATTCTCTCTCCACTTCTGAAAGGTCAAGCTGATACAATATGCATTGCGATGCGGCGAACTTTGCTTGGAGAACTAGAAGGAACGTATATTACACATCACACGGGCAAAATCTGAGAAACTACCGCATGAATATTCCACCATAATGGGTATTCAAGAATCTGTCATATTATAATTTCACTAAAATAATTAGATTGATGTAAATTTTTTTGTCATTATTTCATTAAGTTGACTATCAAAATTAGAGTTGTACTAAATTCACATAAAATGTCGCAAAATTAATTGGTTTCTCTAATGGTCTGCTTCCGAGTTTAAAAATGGAGAGAAAGGAAAAGAAATGGAAGGAAATTTTTATAAATTTTCTTCGTTATCGTGCTTCCGAGATTTTTTAGGGAGAAAGTGAAAAGAAAGGGAGGGAAAATTTTTAGGATTTTCCTCCCAAAATTGAGAGAAAATGGAAGGAAAGAAAGTGAAAACTTGACAATTTTTATTATTATCCCACTTTTACCCTTACATATTTTTTTAATCTCATTATTACCCTCCGTCATGTCGGTACTCCGTCACCGTCCGGCGAAACCCTCACAGAAGGGCCAGACCCACCTAGACATGTCCAAACGGTTTCGGTTCTGATTTTCGGTTTCGGAATCGCCAGTTCCCGGTTTCCAAATAGCCGGAACCGTATTCGAACCATATTAATTCGGTTCCCGGTTCCCGTTTCTATCCGCCGATTCCGGTTTCGGTTCCAACGGTTCCACCGGTTCCATCACCATCTAACTTTCTTTTTTTTTAAATACAAACCTCTTAAGACAGTAAAGACGCAAACTAATCTTTTTTTTTTCACTTGGGGAGTATATTTTTGGAAAGAATGAGAAGTGAACAAAATTTAGTTAGTATATTATTAAAGATAGAATAAAAATTCTAACAATATTTTTAGGAAAAAAAAGGGGCGGCACTCTTATAATTTTATTAATATAATTGAAAATATTACAATGAGGGGGACAACCAAGTCTTTCCCTTTTATAATTCAAGGTAGACAAAAGGAGCCTATATGGTGGATTCAGTTCCCGGTTTCGGTTCTCGGTTCCAACGGTTCCACCGATTCCTCGGTTCCCAATATGGTGGATTTGTATTCGAACCGTTTCAATCTGGTTCCCGGTTACGTTCGGTTCCCGGTTTCGGCGGTTCCCGGTTCTCGCCGGTTCCCGATTCCGGTTCTACCCGCCAGTTCCGTCGGTTCCCGATTCTATTTGGACATGTTTAGACCCACCCCTTCCTCCGTCGTTAATCACAAAGACTGGTTAATCCGAGCTGAAGTTGTCAAGATTTTCCAAACCTTAAAAGACCCTAATTCAACCCTCCCAGACCCGATTCTTAGGCTGTGCAAAATGGCCTACAGCACAGGGCCCATTTTTTACTAGGGCCCCAAAATTTCCCCCAACCCAATACTACATAGCCCAAAACCTTAATATCACAGAGAAGAAAGCAACGCAATTACGCAAACAACAAAGCTGACTTCCCAAAAAAAAAAAAGATTCATGGCTCGAAAATTACGCAAGAAGATCATACGGCAACTCGAAAATCGCGGCTTGAATGAATTGAAGAGGCAACGGCGATTGCAAAACAAACAACGGTAAAATCCAATTTCTTTTCTTCTTTTCTTCTCCGATCAATTTTTTTCTTCTCCGACTCCGATCAATTTCTTCTGTGTTGCGCAATTGTCAACTGTGCAAAACTGCAAATTGCAATTCCCGTTGGCCGTTGACGTTTACTTGTTTGAATTTTGATCACCCATTTATTGTTCATCGGTTGTTCATCATTCATGTAGACTAGGTGTTTGTTAAAATGCCCGTGAGAGATTGAAGAGCTGAACTCTGAAGACATTGTATTTGTAATTTGTGGCCTTGCCGGCTGCCGCCTTGGCCCTTGCGAGTTGCGCCGCCGCCTTGTGGCCTGTGGGTCAGTGTGGGTGTGTTTAAAAGCCAAAGAAAGAATTGAAAGAAGTCTTCCAGAGTTCCAGGTTTTTTTGTTCCTTTTATTTGAACTTTAATATTATTATTAAAAGTGTTACATTTTATTTTATTTTTGTATTTTTAGCTATGCCTCCTAAGATTAGAAAACAAGAATCTGGTCATGAAAAGCGTAAAAAAAGAAAAAGAATTGAAAATTTGAATAAATCTCAAAGAGGAGCACTTAATAGATTTATTATAAAAGACTCACAAAATTTGGTTGAAGACCAAAATCTTGATAATGTGCCTATTGATGCTAGTTTGTCTATTGATGCTAGTTTGCATATTGAGAATGTTAATGTTGATGTGCCTATTGAGAATGTTGATGTTGATGATATACCAGTTGAAAATAATAATTTGGGTGATGTGCCTAATGAGAATGTTAATGTTGATGTGCCTATTGAAAATGTTAATGTTGATGTGCCTATTGAAAACAACATTGATGCTGAAATTATTGACGACATATTTGTTGAAAATGATACTGTGGAAGAAACAATTTCGTCCCAAACTTTTCATTTTCCTAATATATATGATCCAAGAACATGGGATTGTCTTGATTCAAAATTGATTGATTTATTAGTGAAAAAAGGTCCCAAAAGGGATTACTCTATTGTGAAAGGTCCCAAAGATAATTTTTCTAGGAGATTTACTAGTAAATTGTATACCAGAGTTTTATCAAATGGAGAAAAGTGTGATAGAGATTGGCTTGTTTACTCAAAAGAGCTTGATAAAATATTTTGTTTTTGTTGTAAAATTTTTAAAAAAGAAATTGGTAGAGGTCTATTAACAAATGAAGGTTTTTCGGATTGGAGGCATGTTGGCATAAGACTTAAAGAACATGAGTCAAGCATGGATCATATACAAAATATGGCTACTTGGTATGATTTGCGTCTAAGATTTTAAAAGAATCAAACTATTGATAAGGCGGCTCAAAGAATAATTGAGAAAGAAAAAGATCACTGGAAGAAAGTTTTGCAAAGAATTATTTCAATTGTTAAATTTCTTGCTAAGCATAATTTATCTTTTCGTGGTTCTAAAGAGAAATTGTATGAAAAAAGCAATGGTAACTTTTTGGGTTTAATTGAAATGTTGGCTGAGTTTGACCCAATTGTCCAAGAACATGTTCGACGTATTACTAATGGTAATATTAATATTCATTATCTAGGTCACTCCATTCAGAATGAGTTAATAATTTTGATTGGTTCTGCAATTAAAACTCAAATTATTAAAAAAATTAAACGAGCAAAATATTTCTCAGTGATACTTGATTGTACTCCCGATGTGATTCACCAAGAGCAAATGTCTTTGATATTAAGATATGTGGATGTTTCATCAAATTCTGTTAATATTGAAGAATCTTTTTTAGGATTTTTGAATGTGAATAATACAACTGGACAAGGAGTTTTTGATGTTTTACAAAATGAATTAAAAGAACTTGATCTAGATATACTTGATGTGCGAGGGCAAGGTTATGATAATGGTTCAAATATGAAAGGAACAAAAATAAGGAGTACAAAAAAGATTACTTGAAAAAAATTCTAGAGCTTTTTATACTCCTTGTGGTTGTCATAGTTTAAACTTGACATTATGTGATATGGCAAACACGTGTATTAAAGCCATGAATTTTTTTTGAGTTATACAATGCATATATACAATTTTTGCATGTTCTACAAAGAGATGGCAAATTTTGAAAGAAAATGTGAAATGATTGACTTTAAAATCATTGTCATCTACTCGTTGGAAAAGTCATGTTGAAAGTGTAAAAGCTATATAAGATTTCAAATGTCGGAACTACGAGAAGCTTTGCTTCAAGTAGCGAATAATGATAATGATTTCAAAGTAAAGAGTGAAACTAAATCTTTAGCAACCAATAAACTTGGTGATTTTGAATTTTTGATTGCAATAATTATTTGGTATGAAATATTATGTGCTATTAATGTTGTGAGTAAATTTTTACAATCAAAGGACATGCTTATTGACGTGGCTATTAAAAAAATAAATGATTTGATTTCTTTTTTTGAGGCCTATAGGGATAATGATTTTAATAATGCGTTAGACTGTGCTAAAGAACTTGCCATTGAAATGAATATTGATCATATCTTTCCTCGTAAGCGTGAAATTCGAAGAAAAAAACACTTTGATGAAAATTCAAGTACATCATCAATTACTCCATTATCCGGAGGGGAATCATTTATAGTAAATTATTGTCTTTACATAGTCGATCACGCACTTAGTTCTCTTAATAGGAGATTTGAGCAATTTAAAAAATATGAAAGTATTTTTGTGTTCTTGTTTACTTCTCACAAGTTTAAGTCATTGGATGATATGAGTTTTAAGAATTCTTTTATTCAATTTGAAAATGCAGTAAAGCATAATGAGTTATCAGATATTGATGAAAATGAATTATTTGTGTAATTGAAATTGCTTAGGGAGGTTTTACCCGGATAAATAGTGGGAGCTATTGATACTTTGAAAGTTTTGAAAGATATGGATTGTTTTCTAAATTTGTTTATTGTTTATAAAATTTTGTTGACTATTCCTGTGACTGTTGTATCTGTAGAAAGAAGCTTTTCAAAATTGAAGTTGTTGAAGTCTTATATGCGTTCTACAATGTTACAAGAAAGACTTAATGGATTAGCGATGATAGTGATTGAGAATGAGCTCTTGAAAAGTGTAGAATACGAAGAATTGATTGATGATTTTGCTTCAAAGAATGCCCAAAAGATGTCTTTTTTTAAATAAAATATTTAAATTGTATATTTTTATATATATTAAAGGCTCATTATTTATATTAGCACAGGGCTCAAAAATTATTGGGACAGGCATGCTTGAAAAGGCCAAATGCATGTCAAAATGCAATGTAAAATACTGTATTATGTTCATTATTGGACAATGGACGGTATAGAATTCATTGTAAATTTATGTCAGCAAAACTATCTTTATTCAAATAAGATTTTTTCTTTCCCTTTTGAGTGCGTCTGCTGAGAAACGCGTTTCTCCATAACTATGGAGAAACGTGTTTTTCATAGCCAGAAGCTTTACATTTGATAACCAGAAAAAAAAAACCCAAGGCCAAGACCAAAAGCTTCTGGATATCCAGAAGCTTTGCATTTGATAGCGTAAGCTTTGCGGTTGATATCCGAAGCTTTGTATTTGATAGCCAGAAGGATGTGAAATGTATATCCAGAAAGCTGTTAGGTGCATATCCAGAAAACTGTTAGGTGCATATCCGTAAATGTGTTAGGGCATATCCGTAAATTGCTATTGAAGGTTTTCGATATCAGAAACCTTCAAATGTATATCCAGAAACATTTTGAAGGTTTCTGGATATTCATTTGAAGGTTTCTGGATATCACTTTCATAGGTTTCTGGCTATCTAGCTCATTGTCGCGCGACATGTCGGGACCCGTTTCTCCATAACTTATGGATAAACGCGTTTCTCCCTAGATTTTGTGTTCCCTTTTATACGACTGTCTTTAATAATAGATTCTCCATTCGTTTCGTCTGAAGTTTCACCTTTTATTTAAATGGGTGTTTCGATAGAAGCTTCACCTTTCCTAAAATGGTAATAAATGTGGGCCTCATTTGTCAACCTCACTCACTTTTTTCTCTCATATACTTAAATTGTGAAGCCCACTTGTCATATCCAATAACTTTTTTTCCTCGTATATTTTAATTGTGAGCCACACTTGTCATATACACTCACTTCTTCTCTCTCACAACCCTTCTCCTACTCATCATATTTCTTAATTTACGTGCTTCACCAAAATGGTGAAGCATCGGGCGGAACGGAGAGAGTATTTTTTTATGTGATACTCCCTCCGTCCCACTTCAAGGTTCCTACTTTTCTTTTTTGTCCGTCTCACTTCAAGGTTCCCTTCTATAAATGGCAAGTTTTGAATATATTTATATCCTTATGATTTAATATATTTACAAAAAAAACATTCATTATACCCTTATAAAGTTAACGTATTTACAAAAAAAAAAAAACAATTATTAACTTACTATTCATTTCACTCATTCTCTCTCCTATTAAATGTTTTTAACTTTTACATTCTCTCTCCTCTAATCTTCTACCCATTTTTAAAAAAACCGTCATTAATTACTATTTCCTACTTCACATTTAATTTTTATATTCTCTCTTCTCTAATTTTCTATCCACTTTCAATTTTTTTTTTTTAAAAAGCATGAAATTCACACAAACACAAAAAAATCTTGGTTGGTGTGGGACGTAGAGAGTATTACAGTATTGGGGCACCACATGTGAGTATTGGGGCACCACATGTGAGAAGTGCGTGTCTATTTAGAGTAGGTCTGCTGAGAAATGCGTTTCTCCATAACTATGAAGAAACGTGTTTTTAATAAATGTGTTTTGCAGATTTCGATATCCGTAAAAAAAAATCCAAGGACCAAAGCTTCGGATATCCGTAAGCTTTGGGTTTGATATCCGTAAACTGTTAGGTGCATATCCGTAAGTATGTGAAATGTATATCCAGAAGCATTAGGTGCATATCCGTAAATGTGTTAGGGCATATCCAGAAATTGCTATTGAAGGTTTCCGGATGATATTCGAAACAACAAATGTATATCAGAAACCATCAAATGAATATCCAGAAACATTTTGAAGGTTTCTGGATATTCATTTGAAGGTTTCTGGATATCACTTTCATAAGGTTCTGGATATCCAGTTCATTGTCGCGCGACAAGTCGGGACCCGTTTCTCCATAACTTATGAAAAAACACATTTCTTCCTAGATTTTGGCGTCTGTTTATCATTCAAGCTTGTGAAAGAAGCACGTGAAAATGTAAGGAACCCCGTTTCTCATTTTGATATACGTCCAATCAAATATAAGTCATTTATTGCTCCAGTTTTTTTTTGTTTTTTTTTAGTGTCAACTGTTTCATCGAATCGGCAAGACTTTTTAGGACTTTTTATGTTCGAGTCGCGTGAGCCCACGAACCTATCGGACCGGGCCAAAGAGACCCAATTTTTTTCAGGCCTTCTAATTTGAGACCCAAACCCTTAAAATATCGAGTGAGCTGAACCAAGCATACGGACTGGTCTCGATTTTTACGGCTCTAATTCTAATTCTAGCTACCCAACTTACATTCAGTACATTCATCGAAAAGTCCTAAGGAAATCCATTAGTACTTATTTTATCTTGAAAATGTGTGCCCTTTCTTTTAAAATAAGATTTTATTTTTAATAATGTAAACATTTAAGTGTAATTAAAATTTAAGTAGTTTTACTTGAAAACATATATGAATATTAAATTTATCAAATAGATTTATCATATGACATCTAGATTGAAAGTGTGAACTGCATATGAGCATTGAGAAAGAAGTGTTTTGATACCTTATTTTGTTTTTTTTTTCTAAAAAAAAAAAAAACTTCTTTATAAAATATACATTCATGCAGGAATATAATTTTAAATTTTAAAAATAAAATAAAAAATTATTTATGTATGGTAAATTAGATCCCTAAATCCTAAAGGACCCTTACCCGGACTTTTGCGGTGGATGCTTTAGTCTTAGCCCAACTTAGTTAGTTTAGCCCAAAGATAAGCCCAACTAAATTTAGCTAAATCTTCTAATTTAGAAAAGTATCGTTATCTCAAAAATATATACTCTCTCCGTCCCGTTTGATATAACACTTTTTACTCAAAATATTTTCTTATTTGAAACTACAATTTTCATTTTTGGAAAATATTAATACTGGAAAATATTAATACTTCCTTAATTAATAGGACACACTTGAGAGAAAAATAAAGGAAATATATAATATATTCAAATAATAAAGAATTTGGTATATCACATTCAACTACTAACAATTAATTAAATTCTATATATCGTGGCAAAATAAAAACCACAAACCAGAATAATTCTCTGTCCAATCACCAACAGCCACATGGATTCATTTTTCTTTCCCAAAATCTCATCATCCCAAAAAACTAGCTTCAAATTTTCCTCACCTCCCAAACTAACTTTGATGGATAATTTAACCACCAAATCAATTCCATAACCAAGATTGACAACCCCTGGTGCACATTAGCATCACCTTATGCACTCTGCTATCGTGCACATAGCGCGTTGAGTAGGACGTGACCGAGCATTAGGTCAACAAAGTACTGGTGGCCTATCTGGCCGTCCCTCCACCTTGCCTTGGCCGGAGCCCGGCCGTAGTGTACCCCGTCGTTGCACCGGTTATCATAGTGCCACGGATAGGTCATATCGAAGTGGTCAATGACTTGGTTGACCACCTTGAATTGCTTCAACTTGTCCAAAAGCACCCCATTGAAAGCCTCCATTTTGTTGGGGTTAAACACCAATCTCCTAGCGTAACCTCCTGTTGCCACCGTGGACCGGTATATAACCTCTGGCACCGCCACCCCCCTCCGCCTCACCTCGTCCATCACATCCGCCCAAAATGCGGCGGCATCCTCCGCTCCATTAGTGAACTTCCTCAAATTAGTCCAAAACACACCGTCGTGTAAACCTGAATTCATGATCACAGTATCTGGAACAACCTCTCCAGAGAAATACCCCTTCAATTTTTCTCTATACACTTCGTTTTTGAGCGAGTTCAAACCTTGGTAATTCCCAGTATCATTATAATGACCATTGAAAATGCTAGTGATACGTACCGATTGACTAGGGTTGTTCGGATTAACGATTTTCATATCAAACAATCTAGGAACAACCTTCATATCAACATTCAAGACAAAGTTAAGAATGTTTCGAATAGTATCACAATGATTCGAATCTCCCCAGAAAAAAATCCACCGATTATTCAAACACTCCCAAGCCGCTTCACCTGTAAATATTTTGAATGAACAATGTGATGAGTACACCCAACCGTTACTTTCAACTGCGCCAAGAGGTCCATCACACCATGGATGCACACATGGATAATTCGGTTCCAGACATCTGTATCTACCATCATTACTAATCACGCAGTTATCGTTCTTCCCATGTCTAGTCCACCTCCCTGACCAAGCATCCCTGGTGAAGTCAGATTTTTTGCATTGTTTTATCTCTGGCAACTGAGACGCCGTTGATTTCTTGAAATTAATCTGAACCGTACGAAGCAATTTATCAAAAGCGAATCTCACCGGAGAAAACTTCAATCCTTGGTAGTGTCTAAACAATAACGTGACGTTCAGCAAGTAATTTCCAGGAAAATCGGGGTGAACTTGAATTGAGAATACATAAGTGCCATTGCCCAAGTCACGAATAGGGGGCCTAGACTTCCATGAATCACCAGAGAGGTCAATTTCAAAGTAATCGCCGCCCAAACAATGGGGTTTCCCTGAATTATCCAATGCTTGGATAACGAATTCGTGAATTTCCCCTGTTGTTAACTCAATGTTGTCTTGATTATCCAAACCAGGGATAGAGATATCCACAGTTTCTGAATCCTTACAAGGCTCCCCACCAGGAGCCAACCAGTTGGCCAGAAGTTTCGAAGAATAATTCTGTTCTAATTCTGCTGAAACCCATTCCAAAGGGCCTAAAATTGAAGGTTTTTCAGTAATATTGGCCTCATTCAATGTCACATTGGGTTTAAAAGACAAACTTTCTGGGGGTTGGGTGAAATTTTCTTGAGTATGTGTAAAATTTTCCGGGAAAATCTTTCCCGGAAAAGTTGAATTAGACTGAAGAGAAACCCTATAAGAGGTTAAATTCTGATGATTTTCAGTCAAACTTTCAACACTGCTAACACCATTAATCTTAATAACAAGAAAATCTTTGTTAAAATTACTAACACTCCAACTATCAATCCCCCAAACAATCACTACACCAAGAAATACTGCCAACATTAACACCTTAAACGACCAATGAATCACCGGAACCGGCCGGAAAACCGAGTTGAAAGATTTTTCCGGCATCTCAAACATATGAGAAAACAGATAATACAAGTTGGGGTTTTCAAGAACGATGTTCAGAAAAACATTCCAAGAAACAATTTTTATATTGTAACATAGACTTGCAACTAGTACCCAGAAATTTTCTCGGGAAAAAGAAGAAATAGTAGAAAAAGATAGAGGGTTTGTGGACTTACTGGGTTTCGTGCCTCAAGAAAGAAACTTTAAAATCTTGAAAGTTGCCAATGCCGAGTAGTAGAAAAACAAGATAGAACAAGAAAAAAGTTCTCTCTCTCTAGAAAAAATACTTTCTATCACTAGAAAATTGCATAGCGATTTTAGGATGGAGGAGATTTATCGTACAAAGAGTCCTAGTTCAAGAATGAGGAGGAAAGTAACGAAATTAGTTGGGTTTTGCAGCGGTAATTTTGTTGACGAAAATAGCCTTGAGTTTGGGTCAAAAATTGACCGGGGAGATTTTCTAGTGGGAAAATACCGACAGAAACGGGAATTAAAATAGGCAAAAACCCTCAATTAGTCACAGAACTTTAAGCCAATTTACAATTGTCTCATTAAATTTTTATTTTTTCCAAAGTTCTCATTAAACTTTTCATGTTTTTTCAATATTCTCACTCCGTTCATAATTTTGCTAAAAATTATACGAAAGTTAGTCATATGACCTTATGTGAGTAACTTTCGTTAAATTTTTAATCAACTTGCTGATGCATATGTTGACTAGATTATGAACGGTAAATCACCCGCGAGTAACCTCCCAGTTGACCTCACAAAAGTTTGTCACATTAGGTTACGTGACCAAATTTCGGTAAATTTTTAGCGAAATTATAGACAAAGTGAACATACTTTCTATCTCTAGAAAATTACTCTGGAAAAAGAAGAAATTAGCCTAAAGTTCGGCAATAAAAAGATGTTTTTTGCCAAAAATATGAAAAAAAAAATAATACTTTCTATCTCTAAAAAATTACATACGATTTCAGGGTGGATGATTTATAAGTAGTAGATTGAAATTTTGAGCAAGTACAATTTGACTATCGTAGATCCGAGGGATAAGGTATATATGTGAGATCGGGATTGATTTGCACGCGAGATCGAAGAGTCATTTGAATCAAAGATCGAGATGCATGGGCCAAAAAAATATTCAAAATATTTCCCAACTAAATTTCTAAATTTAAAAAGTTTAAATTGAAAAAAAATTAACAAAATTAATGAACGGTATAAATCGAGTACGACCATTGGTCATAAAACGGGTAATATCCAATGAAAAATATGAATAAGTCCCAAATACGACATAAATAATGAGCTTTCGTACCTATACACGATGTTACTCTACTCGCCATATCAAATTATGTCTTGACCTAGACATAGTGGAATAATCATATGACTAGGATAGAGATGTTAGGCTATGCCGATCAACACATATAGCAATTAAAATGCGTTTACAACTTCAGCTTCCAGAGTCAAGATCAATGCCGCTTAGAATCTGGGCCGCTGTTGACCACAACCCTTCAGACTCATACAACTCTGCAAGCTTTTCTCTAATAATTAAAACCTACAAGTTGCCATAGGTTTAGAAAATCATATCCAAAATCAAACTTAACTAGTAAAACGGTAAAAAGTTTATCACCAGCAAGTGTACACGGGACGGGACGGGATGGGTGGGACCGCACTATGTTGTTCCGCGACGAAAACGGGACGAGACTAAAATATTCCGTCTCATCCCATCCCATTTGTATGGTGGGACGGGACCGTCCCAACTTGACGGCTCTAGTGGTGAGGGGGAGTGAGAATTGTAAAATCTAATTTTAATATAAATAATTTTGTTTTGACGTGTTAGAATGTGTTCGCGAGTTCAACCCGGCTTAACTCGCGAAAATTTGACGGGTCATTTGGGTAACTTGTTACAACCTGATAAATTAATTGAGTTGGGTGGGTTGGGTAATTAATGAGTTGAGTTGGGCGTGTTGATGAGTTGTTGGGTAAAATTGCCAGCCCTAACCAGCACACTATGATTTCAAGATGGATGATTTATATGTAGTAGATTGAAATTTTGAGTCGGTGCATTTCGACTATCGTACATTAGATGGATGAGATCAGAATTGACTTAAATCAAGGGTAGAGGTGTACGATGAGATCCGGGAGTGACTTGAATCTAGGGTCGAGATGTATGGGTCAAGCAAAATGTCCATAAATCTCCCAACTAACTTTTTAAATATAAGCCATTTAAGTTTTAAAAAAAAATTAAATATATTTCAAAAGTGTTGCTGCATATTCTAAGGCTCAGTTTGTTTCGACGTAAAATGTTTTCCGGAAAACGTTTTCTGGAAAATGTTTTCCTGTAAAATGTTTTCCTGTAAACTTTTTTACGGAGGTAGAGCGTAAAATATTTTACGGAGGAAAATATTTTACGGAGGAAGGGTGTAAAATATTTTCGGGTGTTTGGTAAAACGACTCATATTTCACAAGGTGACCTACCCCACCCCCCCCCCCACCCACCCCAAAAATTTTTTTTTTTTTTTTTTTTTTTTTTTTTTTTGTAATCGCCCTACTCCTCAGCCACCCCCCACCCCCACCCCCCCCACCCCCCACCCACCCCCCCCAAAATTTTTTTTTTTTTTTTTTTTTTTGTAATCGCCCCCACTACCCCCGCCTACCCCCACTCCCCACCCCCCCACCCACCCCCCCCAAAAAAAAATTTTTTTTTTTTTTTTTGTAATCGCCCCACCTCTCGCCTACCCCACCCCACCCCCCACCCACCCCCCAAAATTTTTTTTTTTTTTGTAATCGCCCCCTCACCCCTACTCTCCCCACCCCCCACCCCCCCATCCCCCCAAAAAAAATTTTTTTTTTTTGTAAACGCCCTACCCCCTTCACCCCCCAAAAATTTTTTTTTTTTTTAATGTCGCCCCCCACCCCCCTACCCCTTCTCACCCAAATTTTTTTTTTTTTTTTTGTAATTTCGCCCTCCCCCCCAAAAAAAATTTTTTAGGGGTGGGTGGGGGTGGGCAAGCAGGGTGGGGAGCGATTACAAAAAAAAAAAAAAAAATTTTTTTGGGGGAGGGTGGGGGGGGGGGGTGGAAGTAAGGTGGGGTAGGGGGCGATGCAAAAAAAAAAAATTTTGGGGGAAGTGGTGGGTGGGTGGTGGGGGTGAAAGGCGGGGGCGATTACAAAAAAAAAAAAAAAAAAAAATTTTGGGGGTGGGTGGGGGTAGTGCAAGTGGGTAGGGGGCGATTACAAAAAAAAAAAATTTTGGGGGTGGGGGGGGTTGGGGGTAGGGGGCGATTACAAAAAAAAAAAAAAAAAAATTTTTTTTGGGGGCGGGGTGGGTGGGGGGGGTGGGTGGGGGGGGGTAGGCAGGGGGTAGGGGCGATTACAAAAAAAAAAAAAAAAAAAAAATTTTTGGGGGTGGGTGGGGGGTGGGGGTAGGCAGGGGGTAGGGGGGGCGATTACAAAAAAAAAAAAAAATTTTTGGGGGGTTGGGTGGGGGGGGTGGGGGGTGGGGCTAGGTGGGGGTGGGTGGGGGCGATTACATAAAAATTAAAAAAAAAAAAAAAATTTTTTTGGGGGGGGTGGGGGGGTGGGATAGGCGGTGGGGTGGTTGTAGGCGTAATATGAGTTGTACATTAAGGCCTCCATTTTCCGGAAAATGTTTTACTTGGGACAAGGCCAAGAGGTCGTTTTACTTAGGAAGGGCCAGTAAAATGTTTTAGGAAAACGTTTTACTTAGAGAACCAAACAATGAAACGAGTTATTTTCCGGAAAACATTTTCCGGGGGCTAACCAAACACCGTAAAACAGGTTATTTTCCGGAAAACATTTTCCGAAAAATGTTTTACGGTGAAACAAACGGAGCCTAAGTTTCTAACTGTATAATTCGGTGTCCGAATCCCCCAAGCTATTGTACAAGAGTTCTAGTTAATAAAAATGAATAGGAGTATAACGATACTAGCTGGGTTTTGCAGTGGTAATTTTGTTGACGAAAATAGCCTTGAGTTGGGGTAAAATTGACCAGGGGAGATTTTCTATACCGACAGAAACAGGAATTAAAATATCTATCTATATATAATAACAAGATAGTGGTAATTTAAGAGACTATGAGGGGTATTTTAGTCATTTTACAAGGTGGCAAAATGGCAAAATATCTGACTGAAAAGGCATGTGGCAAGCTCTGATTGGTTGATAATTTTTTTTTAAATTTTTTTTAATCAATTGAGGCAGGTGTCGCCCATTTAGTGAAGGGCGATTTCGTAATTTCCACGGCGCGTGTGCTACACGCGCCTACAATGTCCCGTGAAGGCTGAATGATTTCTCTCTATTTTTTTTATTTTTTTTGTTGTACACGTGTTTTGCCTGGTATTAATTTGTTTTTTTTTTAGCCCACTTCTTTTACCTAAATTATTTTATGATAAATTAATTTTTTTAAAAAAAAAAATTTACACCAAAATTCATAATTTGTTTTTCTCTTTACATAGAAACTATTTTCATTTGATTTGGACACAGAAAAAAAAAACTCTTTTTTTAAATATAAATTTCTTAATTATCCTTTTTAATTTGTCAATATCTTTTTTGTCAAAATTAATTAATTAAGTGTGAAGTATTTTTTTTATTATAAATGATAATATAAATAATAATAATTATTATTTTACTAATTATAAAAATAAAGAATATAAAATATAAAATAAAAGTGATGGGGTATATGATAATGAGTTGGAAGGGGTAATATGGTTATTTGATTTATTTTAGTTCGATACATCAAACAATTTATTTAATTTATTTAAAAAAATGAAGCATAGTATATAAAGTATTAATAAAGACGAATATCGGAAAAGATGGTCATTATTTTTAAAATTTTGATAGAAATGCATATCAATATTCTAAGAAATATAGATAGTATAAATTGGTATTTTAAAAAGGGTGATGAAGAAGTGGGTTGGGTTGGGTGTGATGATGGAGTGGGGGGGGGTTGGAGAATTTTTTTTCATTTAACACAATTGTTGAATTATTTTTTGGACAATTATTTGAGAAATGAGGAAATTAGTATAACAAAGTTTTAGTCCAAAATTAGATTAGTTTCTTGATTTATTTTTTTTTCATTAATTTAAAACTCATATTAGAAGTGAATATAATATATTTTCAGAAATAAGCATAAAATAATTATTTATAAATCGCTATCTCTCTCTCTATATAAAAAGACTTGCATAAGTTTTAAAATAAACGAGGGCACATTTGTAGTTACTCGGTTAATATTGAAAATCTATGGAGGGCAAAAAGATTACTGAAAATGAATAGCTTATTTAAGAAGCTTTGTACATTATGTTAAACATACACATGTGCACACACACTAAAACACATTAGAACAAAATATCAAGTAACTAAATGAGTTATAATCTCAATTTTTATGAAATGAAATAAATTACTTTTATTAACAATTACCCAAATAAAGTGAATAGTAAATGATTTATTTTATTCTTATTTTTTTAATGGTTAAAATTATGAGATCAGTAAATTACACGGGCCTAAAGAGGCGCGTGAATGCATTTGTAGTTACTCGGTTAAGATTGAAAATCTATGGAGGGCAAAAAGATTACTGAAAATGAGTAGCTTATTTAAGAAGCTTTGTACATTATGTTAAACATACACATGTGCACACACACTAAAACACATTAGAACAAAATATCAAGTAACTAAATGAGTTATAATCTCAATTTTTATGAATAGAAATAAATTACTTTTATTAACAATTACCCAAATAAAGTGGATATTAAATGATTTATTTTATTCTTATATTTTTTAATGGTTAAAATTATGAGATCAGTAAATTACACGGGCCTAAAGAGGCGCGTGAATGCATTAAGAGTTTTTTTTTTTTAAGATTGGCCACGTGTCGTCCGTCTGTGGAAGGGCTATTTCGACATTTCTCTGGCGCGTGTACTTCATGCGCCGACAACGGTGCGTTTATGCAGGTTTTTTTTTCATTTTTTTTTAAGAATTTTGACACGTGTCGCCCTTTGATTGGCTGGTTGCATTTTCGATTTTTTTTTTCATCCGATTTCTTTACCCTCAATTATTTTATAATAAAATAATTTTTTTAAAAACTTTTTTTACACCAAAATTCATAAATTTTTTTTCTCTTTAAATAGAGACTTCTTTCATTTGATTTGGACAGAGAAAAAAAACCATCTTTTTTAAATATAAATTTCTTAATTATCATTTGTTAATTTTCATTTTTTTTCAATGTCCTTTTAGTAAAACTTAAATAATTGTGAAGTATTTATTTTTAATTATAAATGATAATAATAATCATAATAATTTTACTAATCATAAAAATAAAGAATATAAAATAAAATAAAATAAAAGTGTTGGGATATAGGATGATGAGTTGGAATGGCGTTGAATTTTTATAAACAAAACAATTGTGTATTTATAAAGTATATATGATTATTTAATATATAATAATCTATATATATATATATATATATATATATATATATATATATATATATATATATATATATATATATATATATGAGGGATTGTGTTGAATGTGGGTTTGGGTTCAATTTAATAAGTGAGATGTGGTAATATGGTTATTGTGTTTATTTTAGTTCGATATATCAAACAATTTATTTAATTTTAAAAAAAAATCTTTGAAGCATAATAAATAAAATGTTAATAAATTTGTCGAATAATATCTCTCTCTCTCTCTCTCTCTCTCTCTCTCTCTCTCTCTCTCTCTCTCTCTCTCTCTCTCTCTCTCTCTCTCTCTCTCTCTCTCTCTCTCTCTCTATATATATATATATATATATATATATATATATATATATATATATATATATATATATATATATATGGGGAGGATTGTGATGAATGTGGGTTTGGGTTTCTATTTAATAAGTGAGATGTGGTAATATGCATGGTCATTGTGTTTAGTTTAGTTCGATATATCAAACAATTTATTTAATTAAAAAAAAATCTTTGAAGCATAGTTAAGAAAGTATTAATAAATTTTTCGATTTTTCTATTCGTCTCAAAATATTGTGTATTTATAAAGATCAATATCGGGAAAGATGACCATCATTTTTAAAATTTTGATTGAAGTGTATGTCAATATTATAAGAAATAAAGATAGTTTAAATTTGTATTTTAAAAGAGGGAGAGGAAGAAGTGGTTTGGGTTTGATGAGGAAGTGGGGGGTTTGGGGAAATTTATTTTCATTTAACGAAATTGTTATTATTTTTAGGATTTTTATTTTTCTTCTAAAAATTAAATAAGTTACATTGAAAATAAATATCATAATTATGTTCATAATTTTTTTGATGTACGAGCATGAGTTAATGGAAAGTTTCCATTTGAAAAAAATGATATTAATTTTTATTAGATAACTGTACTATCCTTTTGGTATGAACAAATCTTTTGTTCTTATTTAAAAATTTCTCTTTATCAAAAAGAAATAAAATATCACATTTTTTTTAACTAGATTTCCAATCTTCACTTTTTTTTTCTAATTTCAATAACTTATTTCGTATGTGATAAACATGTTCGTGTGTTTTATTTATTTTTTTAAATGATAAAATACTACAGAATTGTATATAGAGAAATGCATATTCCTTATGATTTTTGTTTTATTCCTATTTTATTGTTTTCTAATTTTTATGTACTGACAATGTCGTCTTCAAGGAAGTATTCCATAATGTATAAACGAATTGAGTTTTTGATTTATTTTAGTTCAATTTTTGTTTTTTGAATATATAGTAACGCCCCGTGCATCGCACGGGAGTCAATCTAGTTTGAAATAATGGGAGAAACGGTGCATTGGGGCACGTGCCGAATAAATGTGCTTTCACATGGAATTATGGGATTTCTTCCTTCTCCCCAATCATATTTGCCCACGAAAATTATTCCTCTAATTCTTTATTCATTGATTGGGTTTTTAGAATATTTAAGTTGTAGTTTAGTCAAATTTAAGTTAATTGAATTACAATTAATATTTGAATTTAATTTAATTGAATAATTAAGCAATACTGAGTTTTAATGATACTTGTATTTTAAACAGTCCTAATTAAGCAATACTGAGTTTTAATTACTTCTTCAATCGTGAAATAATTATTAATTTTTGTTCTTGATAAGAAAAATATTGATACTTATTTTAGCATATAAAGATAATAATAATAATAATGAGATTAGTTGTAAAGGCCAGATACAAATTTATCATTGAAAAGCTTTTTTTTTTTTTTTCCTTTTGAGCGAAACAAAAACATGACAAAAAGTGACTCATCATCCGCTCAGGTTTGTCCGCTCGAATTTTGACACGTGTCATTATAAAAAACACTTTCAGCAACTAAAAATGAAATAATTTAAGATTTTGAAGTCAAAAAAAAAAAAATTTGAACACATCGATTAGTTATTATCGGCGGGACGAATCAAAGTAGAAGCGTGATAATATGATTTAAATTATTTTTATAAAATCATATTTTGTAACAAATAAAAAAATTGAGTTATTTGTCGCCTGAAATGTAACACTTAATATAAAGGAAAGTAATTGTTAAAATTCTGAAATGTAACAATTTTTATTATAAAATGTAACTTTAGTTTGTAGAATTTTTTAAATAGTTTGATAGTTTTTTACTGAGAAAGTAATAATTGAAATGTAACACACTATATATATGAATATAATTTGTTTTACAAATGAATTTAACAATTTTGTAAAGTAAATGTCACATTTTTTTTAAAAAAAAAATAATTTTTCACAAATGAATGTAATAGTTTTTACTATAAAATATAACATTAGCTTTGTAGTAAATCTTATGTTATCATTAATTCATTTTTTGCAAAATTATGGTTATATTTCAGAATAAAAATTGTTACATTTCAGAAGAAAAAAAATACATTTCAAAATAAAAACTGTTAAATGTCAAAAAAAATTACATTCCTTTATTATATAAAATATAACATTAGTTTTGCAGTAAATCTTATTTTATCTTTAATACATTTTCTACAAAACCATGGTTACATTGCAGAATAAAAACTTTTACATTTTATAGAAAAAAAATTATATTCCTTAATAATAAGTAATACTTTTGTTGACGAGAAAAAAATGCCAGTAAAAAAAATGTCAGGCACAAATAAAACGGGTGAACGTCTCACATGAGACTACCTCCAAAAACGTTACTTGCATATTGACAAGAATAAAGGAAGTGACCATCCACATATGTCGGAAACTTACTCCAAATTGCAACAAGACTACCTCCAAAAACGTTACTTGCATATCTATATCTATATCTATATCTATATCTATATCTATACCATATTAAAAGGAAGCAAGCGG
The DNA here is from genome assembly GCA_022495995.1 of Adenophora triphylla var. japonica. Classification (NCBI taxonomy): domain Eukaryota; kingdom Viridiplantae; phylum Streptophyta; class Magnoliopsida; order Asterales; family Campanulaceae; genus Adenophora; species Adenophora triphylla. Next base: position 488,651 of record JAFEMH010001061.1, read on the forward strand.
TAAATTTTTCAACAATAAAAGGCAAATCTGACATTTCTCATCTTTTGAATAAAACAAATACTTCACAATTTTCATGGCTTTTTCATTTATTTTTTAAAGTTACTTTCCCCCTCAAAAGTGTCAACATCAAAGGGCAAAATAGTTAATACATTGTTTCATTAAGGGCAACCAAGTCTTCCAACTTTAGGATATAGTTGTAATATTCATAAAATCTTAAGACTTTTACAAAAAACGTTTTTTTAGGTCTTTTAACAAAGGTTTTATTTCAAGACTTAAAAAAAAAGATTTATTTTATAAATATATTTCAAAATTGACCTATAAATATTAAAAATTCATAATTATTACTTTATTTATTTTATCCAAAAAAGTAATTCAAATAGATGTTGTATTACTATTCCTATATTCAAGTTAAAAAAAATTATAAGTTAATAATTTATTTATTTTAAAAAACATTTTGTTTTAAGTTGTTTAATTAAACCTTTTTTACAATTTTGTATACAACCCATCTAAATAATAAATTATTTTTAATTTTTTTGAAATAATAATTTTTAGTCAAATCTAAAAATTATTATTACAAAAAAAATTCAATTTAGTGTTTTTTAATAATTATTAAGTGTAAATTATATAATATACATATATATATATATATATATATATATATATATATATATATATATATATATATATATATATATATATATATATATATATATATATATATATATATATATATATTGAGATGAGTATATGTTTCTTTTAAAAAAAAATAAGATGAGTATACCGCATGATTTTTTTTACTTTATCTCATGTCATAAGGAGGCGAGGAGATGAGTATTAATTGTGTACGAATTTTATTTTACTAATACGCCAAAAAATACGGCATGAAAAAAGTGGAATATAAATATTGTATATTTTTTATATAACATGTATTATATGTATCATAGTCAAAATTACATACGTAAAAGTATATGAAAAATATAATAAATATATATAGGTAAATTATGAATATTAATTATACATTTACCTAATGTGTTAGAAGTATAATATATTTATAAAAAATATGCCTTAACTCTCACGCGAAAAGAAAGAAAGAAAAAAATCAAACGTAGATGTAAAAAAATAACAATCTTTATTGTTTTTCTAAAAAATGAAAATTAATTATACATTTTGGGACGGAAGAAATAGTACTACTATATTAATCTATATACATAAATCTTAAAATATTATATAACAATAGCATTAATGGAATATGTAAAAATCAAACGTGGATGTAGAAGTTGAATACGGCTCAAGAACAAAATAACTTATCAAAAATCGAAATTGATGATACTTGAAAGTTTCATGTAATTTTTTTGTTTGGAGAATTACTAGAGTCCAGAGTTCTGAATTGCAGTTGAAGAGAAAGATTGGGAGACCTAGAACTAGGATAGATTATGTTTTTCCAATCGTTGGAGAAAACTAAGTAACACTGTGGGCAAATTACTTCCCTTAATCACCTGTTTCTTAACTACAATTACGCACATATCACGTTCAATACTCCCTCCGTCCCATTAATAACTTCACCTTTTGCCATTTTGGGTGTCCCATTTAAAGCTTCACCTTTCCTTTTTTGACAAAGAATCTTTACTATTCCACCCACTCATTCTCTCTCCTATTTTACTATTACACTCACAACATTTATTAAATTTACTATTTCCTCCCCCCATTCTCTCTCCTATTTTACTATTACACTCACAACATTTTTTCCACCCTTAATTTGCGGGTCGGGCAAAAAAGGTAAACTAATTACTAGGACGGAGGGAGTACACAAAACTATGTTTTACATCAAAAATATGCGTTTAATTCAATAGCAATGAAAAACGGACGCCTAACGTGAGTATTATTGAATAGAATGAGAATTTACGTATAAAACGCGTTTTGTACAAACTAACTATGCTGTAAATATAGATTTATTTTAGTAATCTTCAATATGATATTTTACCGATAATATAGTTTTCAAATAAGTGTTTTACAATGTATACAAACATATCTATTTTCTGTTGTATTTGTATAAATTTTCGTTTTTTTTTTTTTGTGTTAGTAGATGTCCGTGCATCGCACGGGAGTAACACTAGTCTCTTTAAAAAGCCAACAGTTTAAATTTGGGATAAATTTACACTTTCACCCCTTCATCAATGTAACAAAAGTTCAATGATTCTTAAGTAAAAAAATGGTTCAATGACTAATACTCGTTTAACATTTGTTAACATATATTAACGATTTACGTTGATTTGGCTGATTTATGAATAGTACGTAGGTTCGTTTGATAGTTTCGATAGTACGCGGGTCAATTTGGTTGTATTCAAATAGTAGGCGATCATTTTGGTTGTTTACTCACTAATTAACACTTATTGCACTCTTTATAAATAAAATTGACACGTCTGATCACTGCAAATGACACTTTTCTAAAACTAAAACTAATGCACTCTTTAACACTAATATCGGCACTAAAAAACACCAATTGACATTTTTAAATGAGTTTCAGATAATAACGAAAATGTCACCGTACGTTTTTAAAACTCATTATTCCCATGTATTTAAAAAAAAAAAAACTAATTTTTATAAGAAATAGATAGCTTGAAAGAAAACCATTGCAAGTTGCAACCATATTTTTATTATTATATGAATAAAAATCATCTAAACAAGTTATGTGCTACTACTAGTGGCCGAAGGAAATGTAAGTAGGTTTATAGAAATAATAAAAAAATAAAGAAAATTGGTAAGTTGATGAAGACTAGAGTGGTGAATAATATTAAGCGCAATTATTTTCATTATCAAAGTTCCTACCCACCTTTCTCTGGTATATATAAAAGCAGGAAAGCCAAAAGCCCGTCCAAATCAGGAGCATTTTAGTAATTTCATACGGTGTCAAAATTGTAGATTTCGTATCCTCAGCTGACGTGGCTGGCGCTGATTGGATGGGAACTTGGCGCGTGCGTTACACGCGCCGACAAAGGCGCGTGTACGCATAGGTTTTTCTTTTCTTTTTTTTTTTAACCGCGACATGTGGTGCTCTCTGTTTCGCCGGATCATTTCCAGATTTTTAATTTTCCTTCCCTTTTTTCGATCTCAATTATTTTATAAAAAAAAATTAAAAAAAAAAAATTTCACCAAAATTCATATTTTTTTTCCTCTTTAATTAGAGACTAATTTCATTTAATTTGGACACAAAAAAAAACACTCTTTTTTAAATATAAATTATTGTTCGTAATGTTTGTTCCTTCGTTTCAAAATCTGACATTAATTTTTTAAACATATTAAGTAATATTGTATAAAATATTCATTGGGATGAATATATTAATTTATTTTTTTTACAAGAAGTAGTATTATTTTGTAAAAATTAATGTTTATAATGTTCGTGTCTTCGTGTCAGAAAATAAATATTAATTTTTGAGACAAGTAAATTCATTGAGGCAAAGGAAGTATTTTTTTTTTATTTTTTTTGATATAGAAAGTAGTATTAATTATGGGATGAAAGTAATATTCATTTTTGAATTGAAGAAATTTTTTTTTCTTAAAAAGTGGAATTTTTTTATATGTAAAAAAAAAAATGAACATTGCTTCCTTCGTCTCAATGAACATTTTAAAAAATAATACTACTTTATTCGTCTTGAAAATTAATGTAATATATTGAGACGAAGACACTAACATTACAAACATTAATTGCAGAGGTGAATGAAGTAGTATTATTTTTTTAAATATTCATTGGGATGAAGGAAATAATGCTCATTTTTTTGGAAAAAAATGTAGTATTATATTTGGGTTAATCATTTTGAATCGAAAGTAATATTCATTTTTTAAATATTGTAATATTAGTGTCTTCGTTTCAAAATATGACATTACTTTTTTTTTAAACAACCTAAGTAATATTTTATAAAATATTCATTGGGATGAAGATGGTATTTTATTTTTTTAGCCGAAGTAGTATTATTTTGTAAAAAATAATATTTATAATGTTTGTGTCTTCGTGTGTCAAAAAATAAATATTATTTTTTGAGACAAGTAAATTCCTTGAGGCAAAGGAAGCAATTTTCTTTTGATATAGAAAGTAGTATTAATTATGGGACGAACGTAATATTCATTTTTGAATTGAAGTAATTTTTTTTCCTTACAAAATAGAATTTTTTTTATATGTCCAAGAAAAATTAACATTGCTTCCTTTGGGTCAATGAACATTTTAAAAAATAATACTACATTATTCGCCTAAAAAATTAATGTCATATTTTGAGACGAATGCACGAACATTACAAACATTAATTGCAGAGGCGAATGAAGTAGTATTAGTTTTTAAAATATTAATTGGGATGAAGGGAATAATGCTAATTTTTTGGATAAAAGATGTAGTATTATCTTTGGGTTATTCATTTTGAATCGAAAGTAATATTCATTTTTGAAATGTTGTAATGTTAGTACGTGCCTTTGTTTCAAAATATGACATTAATTTTATAAATAAATTAAGTAATATTTTATAAAATATTCATTGGGACGAAAATAGTATTTTTTTTTTCTTTTGCTGAAGTAGTATTATTTTGTAAAAATTAATTTTTATAATGTTAGTTTCTTAGTTTCAGAAAATAAATATTAATTTTTTGGACAAGTAAATTCCTTGAGGCAAAGGAATCAAAAAATTTTTTTTTTGGATATAGAAAGTAGTATTAATTATGGGATTAAAGAAATATTCATTTTAGAATTGAAGGACAATTTTTTTTCCTTAAAAGTACTTTGGAAATAATGAAAAACATATGATTATAATTTTTCATTTAGTTTCTTTTTTTACAAAATATTTTATATTAAGTTCTTCTCGCTCGCTTTTTTTTTTTTTTTTTTTAAGAAACAATTCCTATGGATCTCTTTTAAAAAATGATGGGTTATTAATAGATTAATGATAAAAAAAATGTGGAAGCCATTTGCTATAACATTTTTTTATTTAAAGAGTAGTTGAAGTATATTAGTAAAATAAAAATCTTATTATTGGCTACAAATATAATTATTAGAACTATTTATGTTTTAATTTTTATTTTATCAAAATTTGATGGATTATTAATCTTGGTTTCATTTATTTGTTCCTTTTTTATATATAATATTTATTAATAATTTTTTCTTCAACTTTTGTCATATTCTAAACGTTAAAAAATGGGTTCGGATATTAAAGAGATGAATGGTTTTATTATGAAGTATAAAAAGTTGGGTACAAAATAATTAGTGAATAGTTGTTGTGAGTATGACTTATAAGACCATTTAATATTGAAATTTTATAATTGTTTCATTGTAATTTTTATGGGACACCTTTTATTAAAAAAAAAAAAAAAAGTTTAAAATCGGACGAAGGGAGCATTTATTTATTTGATAGTGAAATAATTTATCCTAATGTTAAATTTAATTACTAGCAAAATAAAAATTACGTCTTAATAATGAAAACTAAAATAAATTAAACTAGAAGGGAAAATTATATTCTCCGTCTCAAGTCAACTTTAAAAAATGTCATTATACAAAAAAATTATTTTCTTCTTTTCAAAAATGAATATTACTTTCAACTCAAAATAAATCACCAAAAAATAATACTACTTTTTGTGCCAAAAAATTGCATTATTATGTGCTTTAACTAGAAGGGAAAATTATATTTTCCGTCTCAAATAACTAAAATTTTTGAATTAGCGAAATCAAATTACTTTTTTTGACCCACTTCTAGGAAAACAGTGTTAGTATGTGCTTTAACTTGATATTGCCCTATTTAAAGAATTTTGTAAGTAAAAAACGGGTTGATAAAATTTTTGAATCCCTCCTAATCCCGCAATGATACGCGTCTAATGAAAAGCGTTTGGAAATGTTTTCTTTTAAATCGGGTGGGATTGGGGTGGATTTGGGATTAGCTCGAACCGTCCCATTTAACCCGAACCCGCATAGTATTCATCTTTTTTTAGAATAAATTTTAAATACTGATAATATTTGTATATTATTATATACTTATTTGTTTATACTTTATTGTATTATTTTATTTTTCTATGTCATATTATTAATCTCTACATTTATAAGAAAATAAAGGGAAAAAATAGCATTTTATAATAGAAATATTAATAATTTTTTCTTCAACTTTTGTCCTATTTTAAACGTTAAAAAATTGGTTAGGATATTAAAGAGATGAATGATTTTATTATAAAGTATAAAAAGTTGGGTACAAAGTAATTAGTGAATAGTTGTTGTGAGTATGACTTATAAGACCATTGAATAAAAAAATATTAAAATTTTTCCATTGTATTTTTTTTAATTTAAAATGGGACACCTTTTATTAAAGAAAAAGGAAGTTTAAAATTGGACGAAGGGAGCATTTATTTATTTGATAGTGAAATAATTTTTCCTAATGTTAAATTTTATTAATTGCGATATAAAAAAAACATGATTATATAACAATAACAGTAAAGAAATATGTAAAAATTAAACGGGGATGTAGAAGTTGAATACGGTTCAAGAACAAAATAACTTCTCAAAAATCGAAATTGATGGTACTTGAAAATTTCATTTCATGTATGTTGTTTGTTTGGAGAATCACTATAGTCAAGAGTTCTGAATTGCAGTTGAAGAGAAAATTTGGAGACTTATAACTAGATTGATTAAGCTTTCCCAATCGTTGGCGAAACTAAGTGATACTGTGGGCAAATTACGTACAAACTAACTATGCCTTAAATATATATTTATTTTAGTTACCTTCAATCTGATATTTGTACTAATTATATAGTTTTCAAAAAAGTGTTTTACAATGTACACAAACATTTCTATTTCCTTTTATATTTGTATGAATCTTCGTCAATATGTGTTAATAGCTTTCCGTGCATCGCACGGGAGTTACACTAGTTGATAAGAATAAAGGAAGTGTCCATCCACATAACTAGGAAACTCACTCCAATTGCAACATACTCCCTCCATCTCATGATAATCTGTAAAATTATTCTTTTTGGACGTCCCACAATAATTTATATTTTTCTAAAATGGAAATGGGATCCACTTCTCTCTACTCACAACCATTACCCACTTACTCCACTTTCTCTCTCCTACCCAATCATCTATACTCACAACATATCACATTTTCTCCTTAATTCCCGCACTCTCCCAAAAAGTGCATATATTTGTGGGACGGAGGGAGTATGCAATTATAGAGAAACAATTTGCTTATATATTTTTATTAACAAAATAATAATCACATGAAAAATAAGAAAGGCTGATCAATAATTTTTTGGATCTGAGTGATATTGTTGTTTTGGTAGAACAAACAATCAATCAATGTAGAATTTTGACAATGTAGTGTGTGGATTATACTCCCTCCATCCCTGAAAGATTGTCCCATTTGCCATTTTGACTTGTCCCAAAAAGTATGTCTCATTTCTAAACTTAGGCATGAATGTTAGTGCAAATCTACTAAGGTACAAGAAGGTGAAGCTCTTCCTTAATAATTGCAAAATGTACAACAGGACAATTTTTTAGGGACGGAGGGAGTATATCTTTAGGAGGGAGCTATGGAATTTGATGTAAATGAATGCTAAAATTATGAAATGCAATCAAGGACACAACGATATAACGAGGAAAGCCCTTGAGACAAACGATCTCGCCGGCATAAAACCTCGGGAGGTTAGGTCACCTTCCTTATCAAAGAATTCACTAGGTATTGTTCGGTTACAATATGATTAAGAGCTATGGAGATTACAATGATAGTTTGATCAGTGTGCGTGTGTTTTTCCCCATGTGTCCGAGAATAAATAGAACTCTAAACAAGATAACAAACTAATCCTAAAATCTCGGCCTCTCCTTCCGACGTCTCTTGACTAGGTCTTCTACCGTTTGATGGAAGAGTCTTGCGTGTTGGTTATGATACCTTCGAGATTATCTCCATTTATCCAATTTAAATATAAACATAAATAATTAAGCATGCACATGGGGATTTGGCCTGCTGGCTAGAGCTCATGGCTTCCAACCTGGAGGTCATGGGTTCGATCCCCCCAGAAGTTAGAGGGAAGGCTTTCTCTCCCTAGGATTTATCTCCTAGGCACTTCTGTGCGTGCATGTGTGTGTGTGTGTGTAGTGAAAAATAATAATAATTAAGAATAAACAATAAACATTATGCAATACTTACAGTGAGTTAAGATGTCAACATGCAGGAACGTCTGAGGATGTCAACATACTGAAAAAATGCCCATAAAAATTTGTCCCCAATAATATTTATCACTTCACGGAATACGAAGAGGTAAATGTTTTTTCAAAAAAGAAACTGGCGCCTGGCAATATTTGACAACCGCATTGATATGGAGTTATGGACGGTTGGGGAGTTTATTTGAAAAAAGGAGTTTTAGAAAAAAGGATTTCCTTGTCATGATAACCGTCTTGTCATATTTATAAAGGTCGTGAAGACGAAGGAGGAGCGGCTGTGCACTTTCACCAGTTCAAACCAAATTTTGGCGCCAAGCTCACACAGCCGTGCAGTTCCCTTGACTCGGCCGTGCAGTCGTTGAACCAGTTCCAAAAAGGCACCTTTTAAAGGCACCACTTTGATGAGTCTCATTCATGTCTATATATAGGCCATTTGTAATCAGTCTTGAATATACATCAGAGCTTAGAAATACATTATATACCAGAATATATTTTTTCTTTATCATCATTAGTTCCAAATCTCTTGAAGATTCAAGTATTCATCATTGTTCTTGAAGTATTTTGGAAGAAGCAATAAAATTTCAGAAGTTATTTTCAGCCTTCGACTCTTTACAATCATAAGTCTTTCTTCCTCTTATCTTTTATTATTACTTATGTTTGTTTGTTCCATAATGGCTAGTGAGTAATCTCCTTTATTCTTGGGGTTGAATGCCTCTTGTTCATCATCTTTTATAGAAGTCTTGTCATTTCTCTTCATCTAAATAATTTCTTTATATCAATCTCAAAATGACTTACATTTTGGAGACGTCCAACTTGTATGATTCAGTTAATCAAGAGAAGTACCTAGCGGAGAATCTCGATTGACGAAACCATATAAAAGAACTAGGTTTCATTGATCACGAGAGTAGTTCAATGGCCTAGGAATGTTCCTTGAATGGAAAGTACGTTGATTTGCGAACTTTAATGGATCCTTGCTAATTATGGCCCATCGAGAGATAGGGCATAATTAGTGAAGGTACAAACGCTACTTGCTTGATCGTGAGAAGTAGTGTAGGCTTAACGTACCATCCTTGATTTTTATAAAAAATTTAATTTTTAAAGACATTACTATATGATGAATAATTGGCTAAAATGATTTCCAATCCCGAAAATGCTTCGTTTTATAAGAGTTTTTCAAAAGTATTTTCTGCGTATGTTCTATTCTTTTCTCAAAATAAACTATATTTCTCCCAATCTCATCTTTATTTTTTAGTAAAAATAAATCATCCCAAAGTAAACCCTGTCCTCATGGGATCGACCCGTACTTGCACTCACTATACTTCAATAGCCCGTGCGCTTACGGAATTAAAATAAACCGTTAGGTTTCGACCGAACAAGTTTTTGGCGCCGTTGCCGGGGACAACAGTTTACTTTTTGTTTTTGTCTTTACTACATAATCTTATTTTTTTTATTTTGTTTTAGTTTTTACTTTCGATAATCTGTTATGTTTAATCTTCTTGTTGAGTGTTCTTGTAGTATATGAAACGGGCTCGGATCTTTTTTGACAACTTTGATCCGGAACCCGAAAGAACCTTTCACGAGAGACTAAGAAAACTCAAGGAGACATTAAAACCAATACATGGCGGAAGGAGAGCCAGTAACACCTGCTAGGACCCTTCGGCACTTTGTGAATCCAAGTACCCCAGGAACTAGATCCCCCATTGTTGTGCCGAATGCCAATGCGGCCAACTTTGAGATTAAGGCGCAGCTTTTGCATATGGTTATGAACAACCAATACAGCGGCACTGCTTTCGAAGATCCTCACCTCCATATCCAAACATTCTTGGAGTACTGTGACACCACTTGCATCCAGAATGTCACACCAGAAGCAATACGTATGCACCTTTTTCCGTTCTCTCTTAAGGATAAGGCCAAGCAATGGTTGAACTCGGTCCCCCAAAACTCTTTACTACATGGGACCAAGTTCAAGAAGCATTCCTTGGGCGTTTCTTCCCACCGAGTAAGACAACCCAAATTCGTACGAAGATCACAAACTTTTGTCAAACGGGAAGTGAGACATTGTACGATGTATGTGAGCGTTTCAAGGAGCTTCCCAGAATGTGCCCCCACCAAGGGCTCGAAAAGTGGTTGATAGTTCATACCTTCTACAATGGTCTCATATTCAAAACAAGAGAGACCATTGATGCCGCTGCAGGAGGAGCATTGATGAACAAAGGAGTGGATAAGGCATACGACCTTATTGCATTGAACCACTATCAGTGGTCAAATGAGAGGGAGCAACAGCAACGTACGCCAGGTAAGTATAATGTTGATGCAGTTACTCTTCTCTCTTCAAAGGTTGACATGATTTTAAAGAAATTTGAGAATCTTAATGTCAATCCCGTGGCTAATGTTAATATTTTGTGTGAACTATGTGGGTCTAACTCACATAGTACGGATAGTTGTGATTTGCTTGACACTAGTTCTAGTGATCAAGTGAACTTTGTCAATTCTTTTGGACAGAAGGGGGGGGATGTATTCTAATACATACAATCCCGAATGGAGGAATCACCCCAACTTCTCCTACAAGAATAGAGAAAAGGAGGCGCTATAAGATAAAGGTTCATATCTTATCCATCTCAGTCTCACTTTGAATGAAAACACCAATGATTAATATATTCATTATTCCTAAATCCACAACCATCTACACAACCCCCGGGATTCGCATCTAAGAATTTCAATAATAATTCGAATACCTTTCCCCCTAAATCAAAATTGGATCTTTTAATGGATTTTGTAGTTGAAAACAAAAATGCTCAAGATAAGATCAATAATGAGTTTAGGTAATGTTTTAAATTGTTGAATGCTAGGTTCGATAACCTAGCAGTGCATAATAAGATGCTAGAAAGTCAACAAGCTCAACAGGCCATCCCAACGAGTAGACCATAAGGGAGTCTTCCCGGTCAACCTCAAAGGTCGAATGAGCATGTTAGTATGGTGAATGCTAGGAATGAACATGAAATGCTAAATGAATGCCCTAGTGAAGATGATTGTAGTCCAATCCCACCGAGGATTGAGACTAATTCAGGGACGGAATTCCCTAAAGAAGAAAACAAGGATTATACCGAACTTTTAGAGAACTTAGATGTCATTAATGTTAACATTCTATTATCAGAAAAAATTGAAGAAATGTCTTTGTGTTAGACCATTAAAACAATTACTTTCGGAGAAAAAGAGGCTAGTGGAATATAAGAATGTTATGTTAGCGGAGGAAGTGAGTGTTGTTTTGCAAAATAAGACTCCTCCAAAATTAAAGGATCTGGGCACTTTTTCAATTCCTTGTTGTGTTCGCAGAATTAACATAGATAACGCTATGCTTGATTTAGGAGCTAGTGTAAGTTTAATGCCATTATCGGGGAGTGAGAAACTTGGTGTAGGGGAACTCAAACCCACCACCATGTCTCTCCAATTGGCAGATCGTTCCATACAATACCCCATCGGTATAATGGAAAATATGCCATGTCGAGTAGGGAGTTTGATCATCCCTGTCGACTTTGTGATCCTTGATATGGAAGAAGACCATCAGATTCCAGTCATTTTAGGAAGGCCATTCCTTGCCACCGCTGGGGCAATCATTGATGTAAAGAATGGCACCTTCTCCCTAAATGTCGGGAAGGAAAAGGACGAATTTGATGTGAAAAGATCGGACCTCGAGGATCCTTATTTAGAGACCTACACCCCAAGCGATGAATATGAAGAGGGTGAGGGATCGCAATCAAAGGAAGATGGAAAATAATCTCATAAATAATGAACCTTTAGATTCTGATAATGATTTTGATGTTATATATATTTCTGCATGATAGATACTAACAATGCAGCGAAAAGGCCAAAAAGAATAAAGGTGCCAAGTAAGAAAGACACTTCGAATTTTCGAAAGTGCAAGGACTATAGGCAACTTGTTCTACCAAGAAAAAGATCGGGATGGAAAGCATGTGTGCCACTTAAAATTTTAATCACTCCGAAAGGAATGCATTGGCGAGTTGTCAAAGACGATAGACCGCCAAGATATCACGCATCATCTATTACCGGAAAGGGGTCGAGCTAATGACTTAAAACAAGCATCATCGGGATAGTAACCAATGGATTGTTGTTTATTTTATTTTGTTTATTTACTATTATTTTTTTACTAACTTTGTTTTGTAGGATTATACTATATAAAAAAATGGTGAACAGTGGAAGAGCACGGCCGTGCTCTATTCCTTGGAGCGGTCGTGCCGTTCATAGCGAGTTGATTGGGTTGACTCAGCAAGGAGGAGCGGCCATGCAACATTACAACGCACGGTCGTGCATACGCGTCTGGGAAATTGTGTCGTTTCAGCAACAACCATAACCCTTCCCTCTCTCCCCCAAATTCACTTCACCTCTTTCTCTCTCTCTCTCTAAACCTCTGCCCCATCCATTATAAAACCTTCATAATCCACCCTATAATCAGTCATCACACCCTCAATCCTCCATAATTTCATCTTCCAACACCTTCCCATCGCAAATCCAACCATCAAAATTCACCAAAACCCTTCTGAAGCCCCAATTCTGAAAATTCCCAAACCTTCACCCCAATTCAAAAAGTAAAGAAATTTTAAGGGATTGAAGCTCAAGAAGGAATCTTTTGGGTAATTTAAGGTTGTGTAACAAAGATTTCAAGGCTTTCAATGTCAATTTCTCCGGGTAAAATTTCTCCCCTCTCTTGTTTTTCAAATTCTTGGGTCTTGATCAATGGCTTCCAAAGGGAAGGAAAAGGCTACAGAAAGGGTGTCAAAGAAATCCCGAAAAGAACCAGCCTCTACCTCTAACCTCAACCCAACTCTCAATAGCTTGGGTATTGAATTTAGAAGTGCTTCAAAAACGACTCGGTTCACTGCCCTTCACTCCAAGCGAATGAGGCCAACCCAATTCCCTGATACCCGTGCCCTTAGATCATTGGGAATTTATTCAGATGTGTTTTCGTTTCATCTTGGGTTAGGCTGTCAGGGAATTCTTCGATTACATGAGAAAACTTATGAGAGACTTACCTTAGAATTCTTATGTACTTTGAGAAGGAGTATCACAACAGAAATTTGCAGCCAAACCGGAGAGTCATACAATCTGATCCATCTCAATTTTCGCCTTTGCGGAAGAGAACTTCATCTTACCTCTTTTGATGTCAACAAAATTTTGGGCTGGCCCTCTTTCACTATTATTGAGGTCGATACTCCCATTGAATTTAGGGAAGATGCATTTTGGAGCCAAATAACCGGGATTTCCTCTTTTAGATCTAGAAACGCCAAAGCCTCCTCCATTATCCACCCGTCCCTTCGCTTCTTGCATAGAATCTATGCTTGTACCATCTTTGCTAGGGAAAATAAGGGAACAGTTAATAGGAAAGAGCTATTTTTGTTGTGGTGTTTTGTTCAGGGGAATAGGAAGGTGAACATTAGAAATTTTCTCATTGAGTTGATTAGTGACATTAATTCACCAACCTACAATGGAGAGATTCATATAAGGGGAATTGTGACTCTATTTGCTAAACATTTTGGGTTTGAGGTGCCAAGTGATTGGATTGAGGTCAAAGGGTCAACAAAATTGGATACTTCGACCCTTCGTACTATGCAATTAATTTTAGATAGAGGGCATGGAGAGTACAATTGGTTAGTAGCGGCAAGAAAAACGCCCTATATAGTCCTCCCAAGCACTAACCTACCCTCCGCCCAAGTCAGACAACCCGAAACTTGGATCTTTCCAAATGCCTTGGCTCAAGAAGAAGGTCAAACAAGCCAAGCGGGTCAGGAAGAAGGAGAAGATGAGCAAGCCCCGCCAAATTTAAACCAAATGCCACCCGACTTCTACCAGTAATTTAACCAGTTGTCCATCTAACAAACCCAGTTACTCCAACAAAACGCACAAATTCTTCAGCATCTTGGCCAAATGGAGGGTCGTATTAAACATGTCCAAGGAAGAATTGATGACGTCTACAATTATGGGACAAGGTATTGGGACAACTTTCCACCACCACCACCATCTCCGTAAGTTTTTCTTCCCTACCTCCCCTTTCATTGGTTCGTGAAACATTGAGGACAATGTACACTTCAAGTGTGGGGGGTATCTATCTTTTCTTGCTTTCTAGTTTAAAGTTTTATGATTTCTAGTTTAAATTTTTCTTACTTTTTAACTTAGTTGCATTTGCTTTTCTTGATGTATGCATCTTAAAAAAAAAATCCTATGATGATCCCCATTATTAATCCTCTTGCTTACTATTTGCTCTAGAATAATGCCTTTATCTTTCTTCTCATATTTTTTATAAATTTAGAGATGATTAGAAAGAAAAATATAGGGATATTTTTAGGAAGTAATTAAAGCCTCATAAGTTAATATAGCAATATATAGGGTTTTATTAAGAAAAGCATTTAGTTGTTTAAGTTGAATCCTTCTTGATCAATCTTAAGCACTTGGTTTTTATCTTGTGAAAAAAAATTGCAAAAATTATTTCTTTAAATGTACATTTCAATATTTTTGATGTTTATTCCCCCATTAGAAACATTCATGTTGTTTTGCTTCCTTTGAATCACATCCCTTCATAAAATTCCATCTTTCCATTTCCACTAATAAATCAAGGCTAAAACGTTTTATCTTATTGCTCAAGAGTGACTAAGTCACCAAGTCTTCAAAAAGCAAAAAGCAATCTATTATTTCCTAAAGTAACTTGGGGCACGGCGTTCGCTGCGACGATGTTCCCTTGCCAAATAGAAGTAATATCTAAGATATTTTTTATCTAAGTATTAGGAACATGGGGTTCGCAGCCACAATGTTTCCTACTTGAAAGGATTAAAAATTGCTTAAAGCCTTTTGCAAATTTAACACGTATAAAAATAATATAATTTGTTAGGCCTTGATAAGATTTTCCACTATCATCCTCCATTTCCGCCCTTGTGATTCAAAATGCATTTCAATTTCATGAACGCTTCTAATTTGTGAATAGATGTTCATTCTTTTTATTTTTTACATTTTAAGCAATAAAGTCATTTTC
Organism: Adenophora triphylla var. japonica; assembly: GCA_022495995.1. NCBI lineage: Eukaryota > Viridiplantae > Streptophyta > Magnoliopsida > Asterales > Campanulaceae > Adenophora > Adenophora triphylla. The sequence continues at coordinate 503,865 of JAFEMH010001061.1, forward strand.
ACAAATCACTCTAAAGAGTGAAACTTTTCAGTGCACCAAGCTTATGATCCAAAGATTCATCTTTCTCTATAATATGCTTTGCTTGATCAAATTTTATTTATGCTATATTGGTTTATTGTCTTAAAATTGTTCTCTTGAAATATCCCCTAAATACTTCTTTTCTAATGATTTTTAAGGATATGAAAAATATGAATAAGGAAGCTAGAGGCAATTTTCAAAAGCAATAGGCATGCAGCAATAAATTTTCTGAGGGATCAATCTCGTTATTTTATCATTTACATTTTTTTCTCCCTCTCCGTTTTTTTCACCCTAATCATTCTTGGGGACAAGGAAGAGCTTAGTGTGGGGGAGTTAGATAAGTGACTATTATATAGTCATTTATCTCGTTATTTATCAATCATTTTCTTAGTTTTTAGTATGTTTAGTTTACATTTAGTTTATTTTAGCTTCTTTTGTCATATATCTTCGATTTTATGCTTTGATATATCTTATACTCTTAGACAGGTTTTAGAGTCATTTTATGAACAATTGGAGCCTTGGAAATAATCGAGTGTCAAAGCCATGGAGGGACAACATCAAAATAAGCACACCGGCTAAATCCTAGCCTGCACGATCGTGCTCTTTGCACAGGAGCGGCTGTGCATATGGCCATTGCCAGGTCAATTTTGGCCCCAAAACATGGAGTGGCCGAGGCTTGTAGACCAGAGTAGCCGAGCAATCCAGGCAGAGCGACCGTGCATGTGAGCACCCCAACCCGGGACCTAACACGTGTCCCGAGCTAAGGGAGCTCAAACTAAGAAAATCCATCTTGATTTTTAAAACATTTATTTGCCTTTAAAAGAATACCACTTTTCAAACTTCCAAATAAAAATCAATTGATAATATCCTTACTTAAAGGAAATCCAACTACAACTTTAATGAACCGGAATCTGATTAATTACACAAAACCCTGAATAACATTGTTTAGTAAAAGTGTTGTCCATACAAATTATAAAAGTGGAATACTTAATAAATACTCCTAATAGCCAACTTCTAACTTAACCTGACAAGCCCCAAAAGTACAAGTCCACAATGATATCCCCGGCCTCACTGGTTCGGGTCACCTGTCTCGGAATCTAAAACAGTAAAGGGAGAGGGGTGAGAATAAATCTCAATGAGCTATTATGATATGCAGCAAGATGCCAAACAAAGTGCAACACATAGCATGGTAGCACATAACACATTATGAAAGCGGTAAACACCTTACGTTACCTCATTTTACCTTTTCCCGTCTGAACAATAAGTCGTACAACGTGGGAGTAAAACTCCACTCTTTGGTGAATTGCCTCCAGCACATTCACCTCTTATAGGACTCATACCCCGAGACCATCCATATAAGAAAGGATACCTATATTAGAATATCCAAAAATAATATCGTCCTCTCACTTTACAACGATCATGGCAACAGTCTACGTAAAGCCTTTTGGGTCAATACAGTCGTTAGCACAGCCCACCCCGTGGCCACAGAGTGGGAAGGGTCACGGTATGATGTACCTTCAATCACTTATAGAACAAATCCATAATTGATTGGCATCCATCATACCCACCCGGACATAAACACGCTCAAGCACATGATAGATACTTGAGATAAATCCACAAACCGGGATAGTAATATAACAACATGGTAATGTATACTCATGCCAATCAATGCCATAATGCAACATTTAAGTAATACACTATGCATAGTATCATCAACAAATATGAATGATAACAAATAAATTCACAAATGGAATAACCATACAACTACATAGTAAACATATCCACACATTGGGATAACATAACAACTTGTCAAATATTCCACACTTGGGGAGCCACATAACACTTGCCAAATAATCCACAAAGGGGATAAACAATATAGTCACATGGTAAAATAGAATATCTGGAAATGATCATTACATATTTAGTTTATAAAACCAATTCCATTTGAGAGATCACCTAAAAATACTCAATTTGGACTCTTGAACCATCCAATTTCGAGTCCGTATGAATTAACTATGATTTATTCAATTTCCACTCAACTTCTAACGTACAATACTACCTGCTGTAATCAAATCAGATTTTTGGGACATAAGGATAACTTCTTTAGCTACGAAACCATCACATTCAGAAAGTACTCAGAAAAACACCCAATTTAGACCCAAGAACCATCCAATTCCGATTTAATATGATTAAGTTATGACCATCACAAGATTGCTAAACGAATTCTGGTTCAGAATTGAAGTTAGGATTTCTGGGGTCTTGGGCGACCGCCCAAACCTCTTGGGCGACCGCCCAAGAGGGTTTTCAAGGAAATGTGAGTTTCTGCCAGCATGGGCGGCCGCTCAGCCCCCTTGGGCGACCGCCCAAGCCTCCTGCCAGCCCAAACTTAGGTTTTTAACCCCTTTAACCCTAGTTCTTCCTTCCCTCTACCATTGATTATTCAAGAACACCCAAGAACACCTTCATTTCACCAAATCCCAAACAAACATGTAAACTCCAAAAACCAAGTAACCCTAGATTATTTATCACTACTATTTCTACCCATTTCAACCCTTTTAACTCATCTTCATTGAACCCTAACTTCAACAATTTCAAATTCCATCCATTCCTTAAAAATCTAAATCAACTCCCATGAACCACTATCTTTTTAAGTCATTAATCAATTTTCTAACTCCAAGAAGATTTCCAAAGCATATAATGACAATCACAACACCAAGAACAACAATAGATAGATTATGAGCACATAGATGAAAGGAGGTCATAACAACTCACCTTAGGATTTTAGGATGAAAGATGATCTTCAAAGCTTGATTGATTCCTCTAGGTGATCCAACTCCAAAACTACTCTTAGACTTGAATTTGATGAAGAATGGCTTAGCTTCAATAATAGGGTTTGAGAGCTTCCATGGCTTTAGATAGTGAAGAGGGAGTATGAAGAAAATGAAGAAGGGGGAAGAAGAGTGAATGAATGAGGAAGGAAGAAGTTGAGTGAAGAGGATGAAGAAGGGGGGGGGGCGGATGGAGGGAGGAGGGTGTGGGAGTATGGTGCTGACTTTGTGGGAAGGATGGGGAGTAATTTAGGGAAAAGGCCCCCCTTCCCACACCATACTTCCACCACACAATTCTTTCACTTATTTAAAATAATTCCTTCCAATCCAAACATTTTATTTGCTCATTTTATCACCACTCCAATCTATTACTTTATTTATTTTCTATTCTTATTTTTACTTTAGAACATTATTTATTTCCTTATCATTTTATCCTAATATAATAAATTACGTATAAAATGAACACATAATATCATCATTAATAGTAAAACATATAATATTATACTAAAACTAGTGCCTAGGGTTAGGGTCGTTACACTCACTCCCCCTTAAAGAAAATTCGTCCCGAATTTGATTGTCACTTACCCTAAGGTTCAAACTAGCAAAGGTTACCTTTTCACAATTTCTAACTTAATATTCCCAATTAGATTTCTCAATGGCATGACTCTACTATACCTTCCCATAAACCGAGTACTCTAGGACTTCAATTCTCAATTAGTCTCTTCACTTCTATGATTCTTCCCAAGATTTCTAATTTCATTAATAATACGATTTTACGACGCAACACCCCAAGAATACCATACAATTACTACTACCCGAATTTCCACGACCTCAAGAAAGTACAATTAAATAAAAGTATTACAACTTAAGTTACCAAATACATTACGACATTACATTTAAAACTTCCAACGCTCAATAAGCTACTCTAAGTCGGTCTATAAGTCAAATCATAATCTTTTCTAGAACTTCAATTGGATTAACAAACTTTGGCGCTAAATTACCTTAGGCCTAACTTTACTAATTTCATCCCAATAAATTGGAGATCGATATTATCTTCCTGAACCAAGATTAATACGGTTTCATCTCAATGTTAGAATAATAACTGCTATCATACGCATCCAACCACTGGTAATCATACGACCTATCGACTACCAAAGTCCATTGTACATGCCCGTAGCATATCCTCAACAACAAGTAATGATTCCTCAACTTTTTACAAGGTTAAACTTAATAGCATTCCTACCTTCCCAAAAGGACTTTCCCAAATGAGGTCTATCCAATCCATTTAATACTAGGGGTTTATACAACTAAACGATCTCCTAACATATGTGAGGACTTGATCAAAGAATTGTATCACTTATAAACATATACAATGAGTGGAAAATACAATCAACTTTCTATAAACAAAACAACATACTACTTTTTACTTCCAAGGTAACTTAATCAAAAATTTTATAGTGATAATACTCTCAAGTTCAATCTAGAACTCTAAATATTTTAATTAATCTTCTAACGACAACATTCTATTATCACCAATCAATGTTCCAATTATGTTCAGGACTAGTGACAATTCAATATTCAAATTGAATGGTTGGTCGCCCACAACGGAGCCGATCCAACTCCACAACAACAACCGAGTCTACTGCGACTTCCACATTAATAACTCCACAATTTATCAATTATTTCTCGGATCAAAACTTTTAATACAATTAATCACTATAGGGGAACTAGGTTGCTTTTCTACTTGCTTCTGTACGAACTATAACTTTAAAGTAACATGTCTTTCGAAAATTTACAACATTTTTCAGAATTTCAAATGATAACATAAGAAGAGATCCAAAGAGACCCGAATGGTTTACTTCTTTAAAACCGGCCCATACCAGTTTTAATTAACTAAACCACTCAGAAATTTCAAAGGATTGATAAGCTAACAAAAATAACTCGAGTGATTTAATTATCTACAACCGTCCCATACCAGCGGTAGATAGTCAAATTACTTCACAGATTTTAATTTACACAAAAACGATTTACTGACCTTATTAAATCATACTATCCCCGAAGGGCACAAATACTCACACAGATGTCCGATATAAAATCCCAAGTTCTAAAACACATTTAAAACAATTTTTAACATGATTTTCTTGTTCGACCTCTATTTATAGTATAGCCACCACTCATAATATTTATACTTAGTTAAATTCTTTATAAGAAAACAAAATCTTGCAATACTAATACTATCCCGATAAATAACACTAAAACAATCATTAAGATTATAAACTAGGTAAATCATCCTCAAATTGCGATTACACCTCAATAGTACTGTAACTAACTTACCTCTCGATAACCATCAACAACTCAAAATTCACATAACGCCCATACCTACCAAACATCACACTAATTTCTCATATGAGTCACGCAACTAAGTCGGTCTATAGGGTATAATCATCCTAAAGTATCCTGTCTTCCAATAAGATTTATCCTCATTTTATTTCCTCAACTAATGATAATCATCTCTCAAAACAAACCATATGCATTTTTCACCAATTCCTGAAGTTGATCCTTTAAGTCACCAATAACTGTATCTATTATACTTCTTTGCATTTTCCCTATTTACCGCTCCATCACTAATACACAATCCACAAATCAAAACGGTCATACTATATATATAAATGTTATCTTAAGTACATCCTTTAAGCAAATTTTCACTGTAATTGTAACACTCCGAAAAATTTAACTAATAACCATTGAGTATCCTACTAGTTTCTAAAATCAGTCATACAAATCATCAACAAGTGATAACGAATACTTATTCTTCACAGTTACCTATTTAAGATCTCTATAACCCTTTGATTAACCACCAAGTATCATCTTTTCTGATTACAGTAACAATTTATCCTTACTGAGAATCGCTAAGCTAGTTATCTTCTTTATCAATTAATTTCTTAAGTTGAATCATCGATTCCATCATCCAAATTTGTATACTCTATCTAGGGATCCGAATACCGAAATAGTGACTTATATCCATTCAGCTTCAATACCCTGGTATGATACCTGATGAAAACCCATTTTGGAAACTCACTTGAAAAACACCACTTAGTCAACTTATAGGGTGATATTACTTACAAAAATATCTGATTTCCTATTTAATTTAGTAGCAAGAATTCAATCAATCTCTCCTTAGAGAATACTTATAGCACCTAAGGCAAAGATATATTAGTTCCATAAGATCTCTTACTCGCGATAATTTATAACTCATATAATCTCACTTAGACTATCACTTTCAATACTAGTCTTCATATATCTAGTCTCCCCACGAGACACCAATGCATAATTACTCACACAAGTACACAACCATAAATCTCTCTTAATTAGGCCATACTTTAGACAATTACGCGTATGTGACATAATACCAATTAATAATTTACCCGACTCAATTACACACAGAGGTAATCAAACGTAGATAAGGAGACTCGCTTTTTGCGACAATCCTCCTCAAACCAACAACTATTCAAATAATTCAGGTTAACATAACGATGATTCACGGATAGGTACTCGACCAAATCCACCGGCAATACATGCCCACTTAATCACAATTACCAAGATAATTAAGGATGATTCGAGGTACGACCCCATCGGAGTAGAACCTCCAACACATAAGGCAACTCTTAGGCCAATTATGCAAATAAAAGATGAAATGTAATGCCACATGAGAACGAATGAACGAAGATTTATGAAAGTATGAATCCTAACTCCTGAGACAGGTAAAATACCTCAAATGATGGTGGGGAAATCTATCTTTCCAAAACTCACCTTTCCTTGATTCCTTGGTTGGTCAATATCATTTTCTGTCTTTGAACAAATTCCTGCATTAAACTCTCGACGTCAGTTATCACACACTCTCACTCAGCTAGACTCTACCCGAGAACTCTAACCGAGCTCGATAATAACCGTGAGCACCCCAACCCGGACCTAACACGTGTCCCGAGCTAAGTGGAGCTCAAACTAAGAAAATCCATCTTGATTTTTAAAACATTTATTTGCCTTTAAAAAAGAATACCACTTTTCAAACTTCCAAATAAAAATCAATTGATAATATCCTTACTTAAAGGAAATCCAACTACAACTTTAATGAACCGAAATCGATTAATTACACAAAACCCCGAATAACATTGTTTAGTAAAAGTGTTGTCCATACAAATTATAAAAGTGGAATACTTAATAAATACTCCTAATAGCCAACTTCTAACTTAACCCGACAAGCCCCAAAAGTACAAGTCCACAATGATATCCCGGCCTCATTGGTTCGGGTCACACTGTCTCGGAATCTAAAACAAGAAAGGGAGAGGGGTGAGAATAAATCTCAATGAGCTATTATGATATGCGGCAAGATGCCAAATAAAGTGCAACACATAGCATGGTAGCACATAACACATTATGAAAGCGGTAAACACCTTACGTTACCTCATTTTACCTTTTCCCGTCTGAACAATAAGTCGTACAACGTGGGAGTAAAACTCCACTCTTTGGTGAATTGCCTCCAAAGCACATTCACCTCTTATAGGACTCATACCCCGGACCATCCATATAAGAAAGGATACCTATATTAGAATATCCAAAAATAATATCGTCCCTCCTTACAACGATCGCAACAGTCCGTAAAGCCTTTTGGGTCAATACAAAGCATACAAACCCCCCACCCCGGTGGCCACAGAAAGTGGGGAAGGGTCACCGGTATGATGTACCTTCAATCACTTATAGAACAAATCCATAATTGATTGGCATCCATCATACCCACCCGAACATAAACACGCTCAAGCACATGATAGATACTTGAGATAAATCCACAAACCGGGATAGTAATATAACAACATGGTAATGTATACTCATGCCAATCAATGCCATAATGCAACATTTAAGTAATACACTATGCATAGTATCATCAACAAATATGAATGATAACAAATAAATTCACAAATGGAATAACCATACAACTACATAGTAAACATATCCACACATTGGGATAACATAACAACTTGTCAAATATTCCACACTTGGGGAGCCACATAACACTTGCCAAATAATCCACAAAGGGGATAAACAATATAGTCACATGGTAAAATAGAATATCTGGAAATGATCATTACATATTTAGTTTATAAAACCAATTCCATTTGAGAGATCACCTAAAAATACTCAATTTGGACTCTTGAACCATCCAATTTCGAGTCCGTATGAATTAACTATGATTTATTCAATTTCCACTCAACTTCTAACGTACAATACTACCTGCTGTAACCAAATCAGATTTTTGGGACATAAGGATAACTTCTTTAGCTATGAAACCATCACATTCAGAAAGTACTCAGAAAAACACCCAATTTAGACCCAAGAACCATCCAATTCCGATTTAATATGATTAAGTTATGACCATCACAAGATTGCTAAACGAATTCCGGTTCGAATTGAAGTTAGGATTTCTGGGGTCTTGGGCGACCGCCCAAACCTCTTGGGCGACCGCCCAAGAGGGTTTTCAAGGAAATGTGAGTTTCGCCAGCATGGGCGGCCGCTCAGCCCCCTTGGGCGACAAACCAAGCCTCCCGCTGCCCCAAACTTAGGTTTTTAACCCCTTTAACCCTAGTTCTTCCTTCCCTCTACCATTGATTATTCAAGAACACCCAAGAACACCTTCATTTCACCAAATCCCAAACAAACATGTAAACTCCAAAACCAAGTAACCCTAGATTATTTATCACTACTATTTCTACCCATTTCAACCCTTTTAACTCATCTTCATTGAACCCTAACTTCAACAATTTCAAATTCCATCCATTCCTTAAAAATCTAAATCAACTCCCATTGAACCACTATCTTTTAAGTCATTAATCCATTTTCTAACTCCAAGAAGATTTCCAAAGCATATAATGACAATCACAACACCAAGAACAACAATAGATAGATTATGAGCACATAGATGAAAGGAGGTCATAACAACTCACCTTAGGATTTTAGGATGAAAGATGATCTTCAAAGCTTGATTGATTCCTCTAGGTGATCCAACTCCAAAACTACTCTTAGACTTGAATTTGATGAAGAATGGCTTAGCTTCAATAATAGGGTTTGAGAGCTTCCATGGCTTTAGATAGTGAAGAGGGAGTATGAAGAAAATGAAGAAGGAGGAAGAAGAGTGAATGAATGAGGAAGGAAGAAGTTGAGTGAAGAGGATGAAGAAGGGGGGGGGGCGGATGGAGGGAGGAGGGTGTGGGAGTATGGTGCTGACTTTGTGGGAAGGATGGGGAGTAATTTAGGGAAAAGGCCCCCCTTCCCACACCATACTTCCACCACACAATTCTTTCACTTATTTAAAATAATTCCTCCCAATCCAAACATTTTATTTGCTCATTTTATCACCACTCCAATCTATTACTTTATTTATTTTCTATTCTTATTTTTACTTTAGAACATTATTTATTTCCTTATCATTTTATCCTAATATAATAAATTACAGATAAAATGAACACATAATATCATCATTAATAGTAAAACATATAATATTATACTAAAACTAGTGCCTAGGGTTAGGGTCGTTACAGTGCAGCCGAAGGAGGAGCGGCCGTGCACTTTCACTAGTTCAAACCAAATTTTGGCGCCAAGCTCGCACGGTCGTGCAGTTCCCTTAACTCGGCCGTGCAGTCGTTGAACCAGTTCCAAAAAGGAACCTTTTGAATGCACCACTTTGAAGAGTCTCATCCTTGTCTATATATAGGCCATTTGTAATCAGTCTTGGATATACCTCAGAGCTTAGAAATGCATTATATACCAGAATATACTTTTTCTTTATCATCATTAGTTCCAAATCTCTTGAAGATTCAAGTATTCATCATTGTTCTTGAAGTATTTTGGAAGAAGCAATAAAATTTCATAAGTTATTTTCAGCCTTCGACTCTTTACAATCATAAGTCTTTCTTTCCCTTATCTCTTATTATTACTTATGTTTATTTGTTCCATAATGGCTAGTGAGTAATCCCCCTTATTCTTGGGGTTGGAAACTCAAAATGCCTCTTGTTCATCATCTTTTATAAAAGTCTTGTCATTTCTCTTCATCTAAACAATTTCTTTATATCAATCTCAAAATGACTTACAATTTGGAGATGTCCAACTTGTATGATTCAGTTAATCGAGAGAAGTACCCAGCGGAGAATCTCGATTGACGAAACCATATAAAGGAACTAGGTTTCATTGATCACGAGAGTAGTTCAATGGTCTTGGGATGTTCCTTGAATAGAAAGTACGTTGATTTGCGAACTTTAATGGATCCTTGCTAATTATGGGTCATCGAGAGATATGACATAATTAGTGAAGGATACAAACGCTACTTGCTTGATCGTGAGAAGTAGTGTAGGCTTAACGTATCATCCTTGATTTTTATGAAAATATTTATTTTCAAAGACATGACTATATGATGAATAATTGGCTAAAATGATTTCCAATCCCGAGAATGTTTCGTTTTATAAGAGTTTTTCAAAAGTATTTTCTGCGTATGTTCTATTCTTTTCTCAAAACAAACTATATTTCTCCTAATCTCATCTAATTTCTTAATAAAACAACTGTTCTCGTGGGATCGATCCGTACTTGCACCCGCTATACTTCAATAGCCCGTGCGCTTGCAAAATTAAAATAAACCGTTAGGTTTTGACCGAACAGTAAGGTATTGGCGGTTCAAAATTTCTAGTTATTTTAGGGGGTCCCGTCCCTTTTTCGACCTCTTTATTAGTCTCAGACATATGCGGGTTTGGCCTAATATCTTCCTCAATGGGGTTGCTATTTTTCTTAGGAGGAAAATCTATAAGTTCTTTCCCGCTTCTAGTTTTTACCGCCTTAGCATGTTCATTAAGCATTTTGTTATGGGCGGCTAGATTATCAAACCTAGCTTTTAATAACTTGAAACATTCCCTAAATTCATTATTAGTCTTTTCTTGATCATTCTTACTTTTAACAATAAAGTCCATCAAAAGATATAATTTGGATTTAGGGGGAGGAAAAGAATTTGAATTAGTATTGAAATTCTTTGATGTGAATCCCGGGGGTTGTGTGGATGGTTGCGGATTTAGAATATTAAAGTTGGGGTGATTCCTCCATTCGGGATTATATGTATTTGAATACATCCCCCCTTTCTGCTCGAAAGAATTAACAAAATTCACTTGATCACTAGAAGTAGTGTCAAGCAAATCACAACAATTCGTATTATATGAGTTAGACCCACATAGTTCACACAAAACATTGATATTAGCCACGGGATTGACATTAAGATTTTCAAACTTTTTTAGAATCATGTCAACCTTAGATGAAAGAAGAGTAACGGCATCAACATTATATTTACATGGAGTTCCCCTTGCTGTTGCTCCCTTTCATTCGACCTCTGATAGTGGTTCAAAGCAATGTTCTCAATGAGGTCGTATGCCTCATTAACAGTTTTGTTCATTAATGCTCCTCCTGCAGCGGCATCAATGGTCTCTCTAGTCTTGAATGTGAGACCTTCGTAGAAGGTATGAATTATCAACCACTTTTTAAGCCAAAGTGGTGGGGGAACATCCTTAGGAGCTCTTTGAAACGCTCCTATGCGTCGTACAATGTTTCGCTTCCTGTTTGGCAAAAATTGGTGATCTTTGTACGAATCTGGTTTTGCTTGGTGGGAAGAAACGCCCTAGGAAAGCCTCTTAAACTTGGTCCCATGTTGTTAAAGAGTTTTGGGGGACTGAGTTAACCATTGTTTTGCCTTATCCTTAAGAGATAATGGGAAAAAGGCGCATTCTGATTGCTTCCGGTGTGAAACCCTGAATGGGAGTTGTGTCACAATACTCCAAAAATGTTTGGACATGTAGCTGTGGATCCTCGAAAGCAGTGCCGCTGTATTGGTTATTCATAACCATATGAAGTAGCTGCGGTTTTATTTCAAAGTTGGCCGCATTAGCGTTCGACACAACTATGAGAGATCTAGTTCTAGGGGTATTCGGATTGACGAAGTCCCGTAGGGTCCTAGGAGGTGTTGCTGGTTCTTCTTCTGCCATGTATTTATTCAATGTTTCCTTGAGTTTTCTCAGCCTTTCGAGAAAGCTTCTTTCAGGTTCTGGACCAAAGTTGTCAAACAAGATCCGCATCCGTTTCATACACTACAAGAACACTCAACAAAAAAAATTAAATGTAACAGATTTTTGAAAATAAAAACTTAAACAAAAATTAAAAACAAAAACATGTAGTAAAGACAAATACAAAAAGTAAACAGTTGTCCCCGACAATGGCGTCAAAAACTTGTTGTCTCAAAACCTAACGGTTCTTTTATTTCCGCAAGTGCACGGGCTATGGTAATATAGCAAATGCAAGTACGGGTCGATCCCACGAGGATAGGGTTTACTTTGGGATATATTTGCTTTTACTAAAGAATAAAGATGAGATTGGGAGAAATATAGTTTGAATTAAGAAAATGATAAGAACATACACAGAAAATACTTTAGTTAAAAATCTTATAAATGGAAGTATTCTCGGGATTGGAATTCATTTAGTCAATTATTTATCAATTAGTCATGTCTTTGAAAATATAAATACTCATAGAAATCAAGGATGGTACATTAAGCCTACACTACTTCTCACGATCAAGCAAGTAGCGTTTATATCCTTCACTAATTATGCCCTATCTCTCGATGACCCATAATTAGTAAGGATCCATTAATGTTCGAAAATCTATGTACTTTCCATTCAAGAAACACCCCTAGGCCATTGAACTACTCTCGTAATCAATGAAACCAAGTTCCTTTATATGGTTCCGTTAATCGAGATTCTCCGCTAGGTGCTTCTCTCGATTAACTAGAATCATACAAGTTGGACGTCTCCAAAATGTAAGTCATTTTGTGTTTAATATAAAGAGAATTGTTAAGATGAAGAGAAGATGGCATGACTTTGCATTAGATGATGAATAAAGACATTTTTGATTTTTCAACCCCAAGAATTAGGGGAATTACTCTCTAGCCATAGTTAAAATAAACATAAAGAGATGAAATATGAAGATAGGAATAGAAAACTTATGCTTAGATGAAGACAAAGGCTGAAAGTAACTTAGATGTTTATTTCTTCAATACTTCAAGTCAAACTCCAAGAATACAAGTTGAATCTTCGAGAGATTTATGAAGTAATAATTGCTAGAGTTTTTTGCTATTTAATATGAGGTAATTCTATCAAAATTGAGATATCTAAAACTGATACAAAAGTGCCTTTAAATAGGCATCCTAGGCTAAGGCTGTGATTCTTCAAACAGCCATCTTCAAAAGGTGATTTTCCATGTCTGCAACAGTAAGTGCACGGCCGTGCTCTATAGACTTGCACGGCCGCTCCATCCTTGGCGCCAACTTCTAATTTGAACTGGCCATATTGCACGGCCGCTCCAAGATCTGCTGCACGGCCGCTCTGGCCTAGATTGCTCGGCCACTGTGATGATGTGTGATTGTGTCGAAAATTTTCCCATTTTTGTTTGAAAAAATCAACGAAACGGAGTCGCCACGCCATTTTAATTTTGAGGGCCAAAACTTTGAAAAAAGCCCGAGATCAGAGATTTAGGTTCGGAGGTCATGTTACACGCCGGGAAGGACGTTAGTGTGCACCCGGAATGCCTCGTAAAACGAGTCTTCCAAGCTGAAAATTATTTGTGTGTGTGTGTGTGTGTGTGTTTTGGCCAAAATACTTTGAAACTCAGAAAAGTAAAAATAGGGATATCTTTTCAAGACTTTAAACTGATCCCATGATTTTTTAGGGGATTTTTGGATTGAGATTTGGTACTCAAAAGACCTTTTGAAGTTGAGAGCCATTTCTGCCAGAATGAAAAAGGCAGTGGACCTTTGATTTTGAAATGTATTCAAGGGTCTTAAAACTTCATAATCTGGATAAACTCAGAGAATGAAAGTTGTTCTAGACACCTTAAATAAGGTTTTTGCGAAGGAATTTTCCATTTTGGAGAAGATTTGAGGGGTCAAAACCTTCTGGAAACCTCAGATATGAGATCTGGATTCCCAGAAGCTGATAAACTAGCCTCTGAAAGAAAATTTGAAAAGAGGAGTTTTACTCACCCAAAAAATAAAGTAAAAATATTTCTGGAAATCTCTGGATGTTGGCTACAAAAAGTGTTTTGTAGTCAACATCAAATTCCAAGTTCATCTGTGTCCAAAAATTAAGACAATGGACTGAGGTCTGGGAAAATTGCTACTGGACAGCAACTTCTCAAGAAGGAGAATATGATTTTAAAGGGGGTTTTGCATCCATGCTTGTCCCCATTTCCCTAGGTTTTGGTTAGTGATCACTAGACATTTTAGTGGTGAATCAACTATACCAAACCATCCTTGGGGTACATTAGGACTAAGCATTTCATTTGCTTGGGAAGGGGATTTTTATCCTTTGAAAATGAGATTTTATGCTTGAAAATGGTTTTTAGGGTTTTGAAAATGAGTTTTCTTTGCAAGAAAGTAAGAGAACTTGAAAATAATTTTGATCTTTGTAGAATATCATCCATGGAGATGGTCTTCCATGGTGATCTTCTTAGATCTAAAGCAAGAAGATGAAGGAACTACATTTTGTAGTTTGAAGATGCATGCATGGATGAGATTTAGGGTTAGGAGAAGGAGGGTTTACCAATCTTCCTTGTGTTCTTGAGTGTTTGGCTTGAGTGTATGAGTGTTTAGGGCTTTAATATGAGAGTGAGTGGATGAGTATGAATTGGGAAAGATTGGAGAGAAAATGGTGACAATTCAAGTGAATTCTCACTGTTTTCTCTCTATATTTCGCCAGAGGTTCGGTGCAAAATGTGTTGTGGCTTCCTATTTTTGTGACTGGAGGGCTCAATTTATAGCCCTCTGAAATATGCAAAGATGTCCGCGCGGATGGGATCCTCAGCGTGCACTGTTCATTAAATGCAGCTTCAGGCTTTGGACAAGAGGAATAATCTTTTTGAAATTTCAAATTAACGCCGGCTTTATTGTTCCCAGCCATTTCTATTTGTGGTTTTATTCCTTTTGTTTTACTTTTTGAGATTCTTTTTAAGGTTTAACCTTAAATAACAATGCCCATTTTACCCTCACTTTGTTAGAAAGGTTAGGATAGTTAGGAATTGTTAGAAGTGTTATAACTTTCGTTAATTTTCTAACGAAAATTCTAACAAGCTCAAATTGGAGCACTTACAGTAGCCCCTCGGCGACGGCGCTTTCGAAGGAAGCGGGGTCGTCGATAAGAGTAAGGCTCCATATTTGGCGGGATGATCGAGTGATCGGGTGGCTGAACCTAGCGATAGGCTACCTACGTATCCCGAATGGGAATCAAGCCGCCGTAGTTCGGGTCTTTGATCCCTGGAGATGATGGCGTTTTAGGTGCCTCGAACCCGATGAGCGAGTTCTACGACGGCTCGGAAAGAAACTCTGCTTTGGGGATAAGAGATGACCATTTTCTATTCGATGGGTATCCGCTCTACTGGGGATAGGAATGACCATTTTCGGTCTCTGCTGGGGATGATTGCGATTTATCGCTTTCCTAGTGATAGCGTCTTAGGTGCCTCAAACCTTGGAGATGGCGTTTTAGGTGCCTTGAACCTTGAAGATGGCTTTTTAGGTGCCTCGGACCTTGATGATGATGGCTTGGACCTTGGAGATGGCGTTTTAGGTGCCTCGAACCTTGGAGATGGCGTTTTAGGTGCCTCGAACCTTGGAGATGGCGCTTTAGGTGCCTCGAACCTTGGAGATGGCGTTTTAGGTGCCTCGAACCTTGATGATGATGGCTTTTTAGGTGCCTCGGACCTTATTTTGAAATGGCCTTTCGGTGGACTTCGTCTGCTGCCGAAGGAGAGGGTGACCGTTTTGGTCGAGGGGCTGGACCTAATGATAGGCTACCTACGTATCCCTAGTGGGAATCAAGCCCTTTCGTAGTTCGAGTACTACTCGAGATTCCGTTGGCTTTTGGGATTCCGTTAACTTTGCTGGGGATTTCGTTAGCCTTTCTTTGGGGAAAATCAGACGTATTCGTCTGGGAAATCGGTCTTACGTTTGACTGCCGTTGGATGATTTTGATGAAAGATACGGGATCTCGTTATCTTTCTCAGGGAGATCGGTCTTACGTTTTACTGCCGGGGAAGATTTTGATGAAAGATACGGGATCCGTTATCTTTCTCGGGGCACTCGGTCTTACGTTTGACTGTCGGGGATGATTTTGATGAAAGATACGGGATCCGTTATCTTTCTCGGGGCACTCGGTCTTACGTTTTCTTCAGGGGAAGATTTTGATGAAAGATACTTCGGATCTCGTTATCTTTCTCGGGGCACTCCGGTCTTACGTTTTACTTGTAGGGGTGATTTTGATGAAAGATACGGGATCTCGTTATCTTTCTGGCACTCGGCCTTACGTTTACCGCCGGATGATTTTGATGAAAGATACGGGATCCGTTATCTTTCTCGGGGCACTCGGTCTTACGTTTGACTGCCGTTTGGAAGATTTTGATGAAAGATACGCGATCTCGTTATCTTTCTCGGGGCACTCGGTCTTACGCTTACCGCCGGAAGATTTTGATGAAAGATACGGGATCCGTTATCTTTCTCGGGCACTCGGTCTTACGTTTCACCGCCGGATGATTTTGATGAAAGATACTGGATCCGTTATCTTTCTCGGGGCACTCGGCCTTACGTTTTACCGCCGGAAGATTTTGATGAAAGATACGGGATCTCGTTATCTTTCTCGGGCACTCCTGGCCTTACGCTTTTCGCCGGGTGATTGTGATGAAAGATACGGGATCCGTTATCTTTCTCGGGGTACTCGGTCTTACGCTTTGATCGCTTAGGGAATGATTTTGATGAAAGATACGGATCCGTTATCTTTCTGGAGAGATCGGTCTTACGCTTTGACCGCCGGGATGATTTTGATGAAAGATACGGGATCCGTTATCTTTCTCGGGGCACTCGGTCTTACGTTTGACTGCCGGGAAGATTGTGATGAAAGATACGGATCCGGACAGATTTTGGTGCACGAATAATGTGTTTAAAAGGAATGATTTTCGAGGATGGGGGAAATTTTCATAAATATGCCTGAAGGAATGATTTTTGATTTGAAATGCATAAGTATATTTCTTCTCTGGAGCCCGAGCCGCCTTGGAACCGAATATCCCCAAGCCGCCAAGCCGCCAAGTATTAATCTCGTAAATTTTGTCCCCGTGGAATTGCCAAAAGAAGCCGCCCTGCCAAGGATCCAAGGAGGCATTAAGCCGTCCGCCGCATCAATCAATTTTCCAGGTTCCAATTTTTTCATTTGCAGTGATGTTTCTCGGACATTTTGGCACCTTTTCACCTCGTAAAAGCTTCCCTGCATCCACTGTGCATAATCCCAAGTATGCACAATCCCAAAACCAAGATGCACGCAAATCAGCTGTAAAGTTAACCCACTTAAAAGCTTTTTCTTTTTTTCGAAAGGATACCGATAGGTGGTATTGTTAGACCATATTGATCCTGCATCATGTTAGGAGGCTATACCTGGGAACATTTCCAATGGTTTCACCTATATACCAATTATCATTTTTTTTTTTTATTAACACATTTACCGAGTCCCCAATGCGTGAGTCGCCAACCGAGTGAATGTGTGGTGCCCAAAGATTATGGGCATTTTTGTGTTTGAACGCCGGTTTCTCGTGTAAGGGGTCACCGCCTCACATCGGTTTGAAGACATCCGGTTTAAATTGAAAAACGGAGTCGCCACGCCATTTTGATTTCCTCAAAACTTTAAAAAAAAGGATTAGGGTCCGGAGGTTAAGTTACCCCTTGGGAAGAATGTTTGGCGTTCACCCAAAGAGCCTTGCCGAAGCAAGTCTTCCAAGATCCAACTTTCGTGCTTGCTTTTGTGCTTTCGTGTGTTTGTGTGATTTGATAAAGGGAGGGAATGTGCCAAGTGATCTTTCGGATGTATAAACCATGAGTTGGTTATCGCTCGGGATTCCTTGGATTTTGATATGTTCAGGACTTTGATCCCGTGCTCATCTTTGACTTACGATCATCATTAAGTGACCTTTGGTCATATGTGATCGGAATAGGGACACCTCTTTTTATAGTCCAAGAATGAGACTCTTTAGAAAGGAAGGACCTTTACCCATCAATCCTACATCTTGAGACAATTTGAGCTTGATAGGGACATTTTTGCTCGTCTCAAGTGATGATGGAGATGTAGGGCTTAGGTGCATCCATTTCTAAAGGGATTTCCGACTATGGCATCTTCATATGGAGGAAATGATGTAAAGATATGACCTTTACACCGCTATGCCCCGAGATACTTCAAGTACCAAAAGGGACTAAGGGGAGGGGTATAAAGATTGGATCTTTATACTCATCCTATGCCTTTTTGTGCCTTAAGAAGTTCACTAGGCAATCCTTGGAGAGTGATCCAACCATGAGGGACATGGGGGAATACATTTTGAAAGTAAAGATGGCATTTTTATGCAAACATGTGTAAGGAACACTATGGAAACTAAGACTAGGAATGTAAAGGGGAGACCTTTATGGATTTCCTATGTCCTTTAAGAACCATTTAGGTGGACAATCCTTGGAAGCAAGGTCTATGGGAAAGGGATGACATTTATGTAAGTAAAGATGACACTTTTATTGAAAAGATGACATTTGTATATGATAAAGATGACATTTTTCACATCATCATGTGAGAGATCCACCCGAGAACAAGCCATTTATGGTCTTATTGTTCATCCTTGGGATGGATTCTCCATGAATCCTATGTGATAGGGGAAGGGGGATATGATGATCTACATAGTAAAGACTTGATCTTTA
The DNA here is from genome assembly GCA_022495995.1 of Adenophora triphylla var. japonica. NCBI lineage: Eukaryota > Viridiplantae > Streptophyta > Magnoliopsida > Asterales > Campanulaceae > Adenophora > Adenophora triphylla. The sequence goes on from JAFEMH010001061.1 coordinate 522,553, forward strand.
TGGCAATATGGAAAGCAAGTAAGCAATATAACAAGATGACAAGTATATTTAAAAGAGAAAAGGAGGAGAGGTTACCAATGGTGGTGTTCCTCTATCTCCCATGAAGTTTTCCTAAGGAAGGAGTGACTTTGGAGGGATTTTGGAGAGGAGGGAGGTGATTTTGAGAGGGTTTTGCTTTCTGTAAACTCGTGGTTTTAATTTGGCAAAGTAACAGTGCAAAAATTGTATATCAAAATGAATAGAGGAGGCCTCTATTTATAGGAAGTTTTGTGCTTCCTAATGAAGCCGTGCGGCATTATTGCTAATGAAGCCGTGCGGTCTTATCCTTTAATGACTCAGCCTATTTATAGAACCATGCAAGGTGGCATTCTAGAAGCTCTTTCCAGCGAGGGACTATGTGGAATTTTAATTCCTAGCAAGTCCTTCACCCCTTGGAAGGTTTGGGAAAGTTCCAGAATTGACCCTGAACTTTAGGAAAGTCAGAGGAATTGGCGGAAAACTTAACCGAAAGGCATGAGCCAGATTTGGGTACTTACACCCCCCCCTCTAGCTATTTTTCTCCCTTGTTGCCACCTTTGGGACCAACAACTAGATAGAAGAAAAGACAATAACTCTTCTCAAATTTTCTTCATCGGTCGACATTGGAATTCAAGATCTGTGAGTTTTTTTTTTTTTTTTGCTTTGATGGTGATGTACTGGTGTTGATGGTCGTCAGATTTCGAGTGAAATGGTGGTGTTAGTAGTGGTCGGATTTCAGAATAAATAGTCTAGATCTACTTTGACGTTGTTGTCGATTCGATAGTGTCAGTTGTGTTACTTTGTTGATTTTGAAGGATTCATGTTTGTTGATGGGTATGCTCGGCCATACTTGAAAGAATAGGACCAATAGTAGTAGTTGCTGGCTTTGTTTTTGTTTTTCGATTGTAAAATTATTTATCATTTTTATTGACAAATACTTGCATAGTAGGACTAGTACTTCGTTTAGGTTTTGATTACTTTCATTTTGCTTCTTTCTTTCTTCGATTTCAATAAAGGTATTGTACTATCTAGTGACAATCTAATGCAATGTTCTTTCTTATCTTATTACAAATAATGCAATTTGTTTGCATTATTTGAGTCAAAATTAGAAATTACATTGCATGAAAATAGTACATAAATTGCATTATTTGTAACGAATTGATAATGTACATTGCATTAAGATGTCACTAGAGAGTACATTGCATTGATTGTAAAAATTGTGAAAGGCCATCAAAGAATCAACCTGAACTAAAAACGTCCTCCACAATACCCAAAGGTCTTTTGATGGACCTATCAGCGAGTTGTAAGGCCATCATGGTGGGTTTTAATTCAGGAAGACCCATCTCAAGATACAAATAATAAGGTAGAAAATTAATGCGAGCCCCAAAGTCCAACATAGCTTTCACCCTCTTGTTCTCCCCCATAGTAATAGAAATAAGAAATCTTCTAGGATCTTTCAACTTGGGTGGAAGACTATGTTGTACCACGGCACTAGCTTTCTCGCTCATTAACACCTTTTCATTCGTCCCATACTAATGTTTCTTGGAATTTAATTCTTTGAAAAACATGGAATAAGCAGGAATGTTTTTTATCACATTAAGTAAAGGGATATTGATGTTCACCTAAGAAAACACGTCCATCAAATCTGACATTTTCTTATCCAATTTATGTCTTAAAAACCTTCCAAGAAATGGTACAGGAGGTACAAATGATTTGGGGGTCGGAGAATCAACTTTAGAATTTTCTCCCAACTCATTTGTACTCTTTAGACTAACATCAGCATTACTATCTATAACAGGAGGGGAAGGAGAAGAAGAAGAAGAATTTACCTCACTACCTACTTGTTTGCCATTTCGGAGAGTGATAATGGCCTTGGCTTGATGTCCTTGGCTCGAAAAGGTTCCGGGCTTATGACCTTGTCGGGCTTCAGCAATTTGCCCCATCTGAATCTCTAGCTTTTTGAAAGCCGACTCATTGTTTTTAGTAGCTTGTTGACTCTCGGGCCTCAACTGATTATTTTCAGCTCTCAATTGCTCCGTGACCACTTCCCACGGTTCCTTCGTTTGCTCATACGGTCCAGATGGAGGTTGAGGATGGAGAGGCTTATTTTGTTGTTGATTACCTCCCCATGAGAAATTTGGGTGTTGCCTTCACCTCGGATTGTATGTATTTGAAAATGGATTGTTGTTTGGAGGGAACTGCTGGCCAAATCCTTGTATCGCATGTGCCTGTTCAGAATTAAACTGTAAACCACTTTGACACATATTAGTAGCATGAGTGTTAGAACCACAATTAGAACAAAAATCATTTATAACATTGGCACTTGACGAAGCACGACCACTGGTCAGTTTATCAAAATTTTGATTTAACATTGCTACTTGCCTAGCCAAATCATCACCAGCACTCAACTCATGTACTCCCCTAGTTGTTCTACCCATAGAGCCTTTTTGTTGAGAATTTGCCCCTAACATTTCAAATAATTATTGAGTTTGAGCAGGTGTTTTAGACCCTAGAAAACGTCAACCATAGCTTGGTCAACTTGACTCAACCCACCATAAAATGTTTGATGTAAAAGGGACAGGGTAAAATTGTGATGGGGACACTACACTTGCAACATTTTAAACCTATCCCACGCCTCATGAAAAGGCTCACCCTGATCTTGTGAAAACCCTATGATTTTCTGTCTAAACATAGCTAGGGTGACATGTGAGAAATACTTACTAAGGAAGGTGTCATACAGTTCGTCCCAAGTCCTGATACTCCTAGAGGGAAGTAACATAAGCCAAGTTTTGGCCGCCCTTTGTACAGAAAAGGGAAAACATTTTAGTCTTAACTGTTCGTCTGTCACCCCTTCTCTTACAGGGAAGCCTGCAACAGTCATCATATATTCTATTAAAAAGTTCAAAGAGTCCTCAGCGGGAAGACCATGAAATTTAGACAACATATTAAAATACTGCCCTTTGACTTCATATGCCTTAGCTGCATCAGTCTAAACAATGCAAGACACCGATGTGTCTACCTTGGGCCTAGAATATTCATTCATTATGGGATCTGCCATATCCCCTACTGATTCTTCTCCCTCGGTGGAAGAAGTTTCTAGTTCACTTAACACTTCCTCTGTCTCGGTGACAGAAGTTTCAGAATCTGTTGACTCTTAGATAGAGGGAATGCCCCTAGCAAGCCTATCAATATTATCGTTTATAGGGACCAACTCGGGATCCAAGGAACGTCTACCAAACATACACCGATTAAATTAACTTGTAATTTACAACAAGTCCCCGGCAACGGTGCCAAAAAGTTGATGGAGAAAAATCCTCTTGTAATAAAAACCTTGCAAGTGTACAAGTCACCGAAGTAGCAATGTACAAAAGTAAGGGTCGAACTACAGAGATTTGAGTGAATACAAGTGAATCTAATTAGCGTAAAGTAACCAAGTGGGTTTTTATTTTTTGATTGATTAGACTAAATTGAAATTGCAAAGAAATTAAACTAATGATTAAAGATCACAAAATTAAGTAAGGATTGAATTCAAAATTTAACAACGAGATTCACGGATTGGGTTTGAAAATACATTCACTTTATGCTATTTTATTAATAAAGGCATCAATTTCATTCTAGGGTTCATTCACAAAATCATGAGTTAGGACAGTTTGGTGTGCGATTTGCAACTCAAACACTCTTCTTTTATTTTACTTCCAGTTACGTATATATAATAATTGAAGAAATCATTAAGATCAAAAGAATTTATGAACCTAAACCTAATTGAATTTTGGTACATCCTCAATTTAGATCTAAGAAGTGTAAGTACCCAAATCCGGATCGTCAAAATCCGTTAAAAGTTAACCGGAATCCGTTAACTGGCCCGCTCCAAGTTAACCGGAACCCGTTAAGTTCCCCGTTCTCGAGTCAACGAGACATCTCGGGACTGCCCCATGCATCCCAACATCAAAGCGTACTCAACACACGTTATCACACGTAAAAGTACAGCTTTCCCCGAAAAACGCACTTTTCGTGGTCTTCCGGGATTCGATTTGCTGTTTTCGAGCGTCCCGACCTTCCGGAGGTCATAACTCCCTCATACGAACTCCGTTTTGGGCCCACCACATATCAAATCGAATGCGAGAACAAGATCTACGCATATAGCCAGTTCAATCAGGAAAAATATCCAATTTCAGGTATAGTCCGGCTGGACTGTTTTGCAGGTTAAGTCAAACCGTGTCCAAACCGTGTCAAACTCAAGGCCAAATGACCAAAATATCCCCAAACTCAGGTATAGTCCGGCCGGACTCTTTTAGAAAACCCACCAGGCTAAGAAAAGTCACCTCCTTCTCCAATTAATCTCCTCCCTCCAAGTTTTTTACCCTATAAATACTCCCCCTCCTTCATATTTTCCTACACCTTTCTCTCCTCTCTTCACCCCAAGCAACAAAATGCTTGTCTTCTTCCGCTCTTCGGGGGCCCTCGTGCTACTTGTCGGCGGAATTCTCTACTCTTCGAGGGTCCTCGTGCTACTCATCGGTAGATTCTGATCGTTGGCTAAACCGACACAAGTTGAAACGCTGCCCAAATCCCTAGGTTTCTAAGCACCAAATAAAAGGGGAAACTCTGCCCAAACACTTCCGAAACACCTTTCAAACACCTTTCCGTATCCCGTATATGTCCTCCCGAGCCAAAGAGTCAACACCAAATTTGGTAAACTCTCACTCTCAAAATGTAGACGTCACCGTCTAACGGGGTCCGATACGTTTTAGTCCCTGATCCTCTTCTCTTCCCGTAAGAGAAGTAATCTCGGGTTAAAATGGCGTTCCGACCCCGTTCCATTACTTTTATGTCATTTACAATTTCGAACCGTTTGGTTCGTTGATCGCAACTTTACAATTTCGGATCGTTTGATCCGTCGATCGTCATTTACTTTCATGTCATTTACAAATTCCGGATCGTTTGATCCGTCGAACGTCATTTAAATTCCTGTCATTTACAAATTCCGGATCATTTGATCCGTCGATCGTCATTTACTTTTACGCAAATTTACAATTCCGAGCTGTTTGGCTCGTCGATCGTACTTTACAATTCCGGATCGTTTGATTCCGTCGATACCGCATTTTAAATACTGTCATTTACAAGTCCGAGCCGTTTGGATAGTGATAGTATTTACTAATCAAAGTACGAGTTGCAACCCGATTCGTTGATCGCATATCATTTAATGCCTTTTTCCCGTAAAAATGCTAACAATGTAATGCCCGGTTCAAAACCGGAGTTCGACATTCGAACTCTCTTTCAAAACGCGCGAAATGATGTTTGGCATCCAAACGATCATCTTCAAACTCAAAATCCGACGTTTGACATTCAAACGATCTTTTCTTAAAAGTCAACATTTGACAATTAAGTTAAAAGTTCAAAATCAGCTCTCGTGTCACTTTTTCCTAAAAAACTCCAAAACCGACGTTTGTCATTCAAACGCTCGCCTTTTCAAACAAAATCACAAAAATCAACGTTTGACATTCAAACCAAGATTAATCTTGTCATTCAAGCCCCCATTTTAAAAATGCAAACACCCACACACACACGCACACATTTTCGAGAAAGGTAGAAAGACTCGTCATACGAGGCGTTTCGGGTGATCTCATAATACTCTTCCCGAAACGTAACGTGACCTCCGAACCTAACAATCTCTGGTACTCAAAAAGCCTTTTACTCATTTTTGTTACCAATAAAAATGACACCCCTTTTCAAAGCTTTTTCCTAAGTTTTTGCTACCAATAAAAACGACACCATTTTTCACAATAGCCGTTTCTCAACGTTTGGGCTCAAAATACAAAACCGCGTGGCGACTCCTCTCCTTCCCGAAAGCGAGGTATCAGACACCAACCCTCCGCGAAAGACAACCGCTTTCGCTCGCGCGAATCCGGGTAATTTCAGTTGGCGACTCCGCTGGGGACTTGGATACTTTTTTTAAAACTACCGTTGTATTCAAAAAAGCCTTCTGTGGGTCAAACTTTCGTTTACCCTTCCTCTTTTTCGTGTACGTGTGTTACTTTAAACCTCGAATGGTTTTTTTCAGGGTGTTACATTATCGTCTTTTTGAAAATCATAACATGTTCGTGCATTCCCGTTCATACTTGATTTTCATGTTACATTTTGAACTGCGCATAAAATGCTTTAAGACACATTCTGAAAAATCTCTGTTTTACTCAGAAAAATAATTTTAGTGACCGCACACTACTCGTACTTGCTGCCTCGTTACACCGCACTTCGCGTGCACTTGCTGCCTCGATACACTGCACACTACGACCCGTAACCCGGGATGACCGTTCAGTTGCAACTCGGTTGGTCTGCCAGACACCTTTCGAGTGCGCACGGGGTCGTCCCAAACAGCCCATCCTAGCCCGTGTAAGCCATGCACTCTTTGTGTCACACTTCGTCCAAGACCCGGTTGGTTTTTGGCTTAGTACGTGTCATAAAGCCTAAGTGTATGTTTTTACACCGGGTTCCGCCACGAGTCAAGCTCGAGAGATTGAGACCGAAGGTCGTTCCCAACCCGAAGTCTTGAAGTTTTCAGCCTTGACTTTGACGCGGAGCTCTGCCGAAAAATATACCTGAAGGTTCAATGTGACACCGTGTCACCAAACCCAAACCGTATGCACCGTGCCAGCCACAACTTGGCCAACGCCAAAAGCTAAGGCCCCTCGCGGAAGCGAGTCAGGAGAGGTCATGCCAAAATTTTTGGCATGATCCCCGCCTTAACTTAAGGACGTTGACTTCGACTGTGGCCCGTGCGTCACATACGTTGGAAGTTTGCGTGATCAGCTAGCCTTAAGTTCACTTTTCTTTTGTCGGTGGAACTCGCTTGCCTTATAGGACCTTGCTCGGGATTGTCCGTCCCGAGAAGATGATCTACAAATGGAAACGAGGGGCTTATAAACTTAGTGACGAGATCCACTGATTAGAGCCTTAGGTTAGTTGCAAAAAAGAAGAGCAATCTTTTCCAACCATTTAGGACTCTCAAAAAATGTGTTTTCAGTAAACTTAAACATTTAATAGAATAACAATTGCATGGTCCCATCTCGGGAATCTTTCAAATAGTAACCTTCGTGGTCCAACTCTCAATCGCGACCTTCCTCGATCCGATATCTCATATCTCGAACCTTCGCGGTCCAACCCTCAATCGAGACCCTCGCGGTCCAATTTCAAATCTCAAATCTCGACTTTCGCTGTCCAATCCTTATTCGCGACCTTTCTCGGACCGATTCTCAAGACCTGACCTTAGCGGTCCAATCCTCAAGACGTGGCCTTAGTAGTCCAATTCTCAATCGTGACCTTCGCGGTCCAATCCTTAATCGCGACCTTTCTCTGTCCGATTCTCAAGGCATGACTTTAGCGGACCAATACTCAATCGAAACCCTCACGGTCCAATTTCAAATCTCCAATCGTGACCTTCGTGGTCCAACCCTCAATCGTGACCCTCACGGTCCGATTTCAAATCTCAAATCGCAACCTTCGCGGTCCAACCCTCAATCGAGACCCTTGCGGTCCGATTTCAAATCTCAAATCTCGACTTTCGCGGTCCAATCCTTATTCGCGACCTTTCTCTGTCCGATTCTCAAGACCTGACCTTAGCGGTCCAATCCTCAAGACGTGACCTTAGCAGTCCAATTCTCAATCGTGACCTTCGCGGTCCAATCCTTAATCGCGACCTTTCTTTGTCTGATTCTCAAGGCATGACTTTAGCGGTCCAATCCTTAATCGAGACCCTCACGGTCCGATTTCAAATCTCCAATCGTGACCTTCGTGGTCCAACCCTCAATCGTGACCCTCACGGTCCGATTTCAAATCTCAAATCGCGACCTTCGCGGTCCAACCCTCAATCGAGACCCTCGCGGTCCGATTTCAAATCTCAAATCTCAACTTTCGCAGTCCAATCCTTATTCGCGACCTTTCTCGGTCTGATTCTCAAGACGTGACCTTAGCGGTCCAATCCTCAAGACGTGACCTTAGCAGTCCAATTCTCAATCATGACCTTTGCGGTCCAATCCTTAATCGCGACCTTTCTTTGTCCGATTCTCAAGGCATGACTTTAGTGGTCCAATCCTCAATCGAGACCCTCACGGTCTGATTTCAAATCTCCAATCGTGACCTTCGTGGTCCAACCCTCAATCGTGACCCTCACGGGCCGATTTCAAATCTCAAATCGCGACCTTCGCGGTCCAACCCTCAATCGAGACCCTCGCGGTCCGATTTCAAATCTCAAATCTCGACTTTCGCGGTCTAATCCTTATTCGTGACCTTTCTCGGTCCGATTCTCAAGACCTGACCTTAGCGGTCCAATCCTCAAGACGTGACCTTAGCAGTCCAATTCTCAATCGTGACCTTCGCGGTCCAATCCTTAATCGCGACCTTTCTCTGTCCGATTCTCAAGGCATGACTTTAGCGGTCCAATCCTCAATCGAAACCCTCACGGTCCGATTTCAAATCTCCAATCGTGACCTTCGTGGTCCAACCCTCAATCGTGACCCTCACGGTCCGATTTCAAATCTCAAATCGCGACCTTCGCGGTCCAACCCTCAATCGAGACCCTCGCGGTCCGATTTCAAATCTCAAATCTCGACTTTCGCGGTCCAATCCTTAATCGCGACCTTTCTCAGTCCGATTCTCAAGACATGACTTTAGCGGTCCAATCCCCAATCAAGACCTTCGCGGTCCGATCTCAAATAGTCAATCCCGACCTTCGCGGTCCGATCTTCGATCTCCGATCGAGACCTTCGTGGTCCGATCTCAAATAGTCACTCCCGACCTTCGCGGTCCGATCTTCGATCTCCAATCGAGACCTTCGCGGTCCGATCTCCGATCTCCAATCGAGACCTTCGCGGTCCGATCTCAAATAGTCGATCCCGACCTTCGCGGTTCGATCTTCGATCTCCGATCGAGACCTTCGCGGTCCGATCTCAAATAGTCAATCCCGACCTTCGCGGTCCAATCTTCGATCTCCAATCGAGACCTTCGCGGTCCGATCTCAAATAGTCAATCTCGACCGTCGCGGTTCGATCTCCGATCTCCAATCGAGACCTTCGCGGTCCGATCTCAAGTAGTCGATCCCGAACTTCGCGGTCCAATCTCTGATCTCCAATCGAGACCTTCACGGTCCAATCTCAAGAGTTAATCCCGACCTTCGCGGTCCGATCTCCACTCTCCTATCGAGACCTTCGCGGTCCAATCTCAAAAAAGTCGATCCCGACCTTCGCGGTCCGATCTTCGATCTCCAATCCAGACCTTCGCGCGATCCGATCTCAAATAGTCAATCCCGACCGTCGTGGTCCGATCTCCGATCTCCAATCGAGACCTTCGCGGTCTGATCTCAAGTAGTCGATCCCGAACTTCGCGGTCCGATCTCCGATCTCCAATCGAGACCTTCGCAGTCCAATCTCAAGAGTTAATCCCGACCTTCGCGATCCGATCTCCACTCTCCTATCGAGACCTTCGCGGTCCAATCTCAAGTAGTCGATCCCGACCTTCGCGGTCCGATCTCCACTCTCCTATCGAGACCTTTGCAGTCCAATCTCAAGTAGTCGATCCCGACCTTCGCGGTCCGATCTCCGATCTCCAATCGAGACCTTCACAGTCTGATCTCAAATAGTCAATCCCGACCTTTGCGGTCCGATCTTCGATCTCCAATCGAGACCTTCGCGGTCCAATCTCAAATATTCAATCCCGACCTTTCGCGGTCAAAACTTTAAATCTTGACCTTGCACGGTCCAATTTTTGATCTCAACCTTTCAAAGTCCAATCTTTTCCGACCAGTTAGGATCATTAGAGAGCGTGTTTTAAAGTAGTAAATGCACGTCGCACGAGCCTTAAAGCCTTGAGCCAAATACCCCTTCCGAAAACTAAGCCATACCTCTCATTCCCTGCGGCAATGAAACAGTGGTCCAGAATTCCAGGTCAGCGCCTCACCAAAATTACAGCTACGGCAGCATTAGACAGATCTTCAGTTTCCTCAGTTCCTACAGCTAGACTCTCCGATATGTCAGACTCACTGAAAAATCATGATGGGAATGGAACCTCGCCACCGGTAACAGATATGACACTAGAAGAAGCCATCCGGGCCTTTGAGGTTCACAAAAGGCATAAAGAAGATCAGCAGAATTTCGTAGTACAACTTCTGAATGAGCGAGGTATAACAGCTATCCCCCAGCCAGACGGTACTTTTGTTCTGATCGAGGACGACGAGCCCTCCCGATCAACTCCTCAAACCTTCAACCAAGTTCCTCACCCGCCAACTTACGGGATTCCTTTGAACCAAGGAAACAGCCGACCAAGGTTTCATGTTGCCACCTCCCAAGGCACCCCTATCATATACGGCCAAGCCAGTTCTACCCCCATCACTCAATACAACTAGTGCAGCGCTGGGCCATCTCAAACAGTTCCCAACATCCTCCAGTATCCTCCCGGGTTCAACCCGTTACCTATATACGAACCTCAAAATAACGGGGCAAAACCCCGATACAACCCAGAAAAGGCCACCATATATCCACATATATCAAGCCTCCCACCTTGAAATTACCCGGGATTTTGCGCGGACGCGAAACGCGGTTGTCTTTCGCGGAGGGTTGGTGTCTGAGACCTCGCTTCATGGGAAGGAGAATGAGGAGTCGCCATGCGGTTTTGTAGTTTGAGCCCAAACGTTGAGAAACGGCTTTAGTGAAAATGGTGTCGTTTTTATTGGTAACAAAAACTTAGGAAAAGGCTTTGAAAATAGGGGATCATTTTTATTGGTAGCAAAAATGAGTAAAAAGCTTTTTGAGTACCAGAGATTGTTAGGTTCGGAGGTCACATTACGTTTCGGGAAGAGTATTACGAGATCACCCGAAACGCCTCGTATAACCAGTCTTTCTACCTTTCTCAAAAATCTTTGTGTGTGTGTGTGTTTTGAAATGGGGGCTTGAATGACAAGCTTAATCTTGGTTTTAATGTCAAACGTTGATTAGGTGACTTTGTTTGGAAAGACGAGCGTTTGAATGACAAACGTCGGTTTTGAGTTTGAAATGAGCGTTTGCGTGGCAAACGTCGATTTTGGGTTTGAAAAGGAGTTCGAAGGTCGAACTCTGGTTTTTTGAACCGGGCGAGTCATTGTTAACGATTTTTACGGGAAAAAGCGTATTAAATGATTTTAAATGTCAAAAGTTGGCTTTTAGTTTGAAGATGAGCGTTTGGATGACAAACGTCATTTCGCGCATTTTTGAAAGAGAGTTTGAAGGACGAACTTCGGTTTTGAACCGGGCATTACATTGTTAACGATTTTTACGGGAAAAAGCGTATTAAATGATTTGCGATCAACGAATCGGGTTGCAACTCGGACTTTGAAAAGTAAATACTATCACGATCCAAACGGGTCGGACTTGTAAATGACAGTATTTAAATGCGGTATCGACGGAATCGAACGATCCGGAGTTGTAAATGACGATCGACGAGCCAAACGACTCGGAATTGTAAATGATGATCGACGAGCCAAAACAGCTCGGAATTGTAAATGACGTTCAACGGATCAAACGGTCCGGAATTGTAAATAACAGAAAAGTAAATGACAATCGACGGATCGATCGATCCGGAATGGCAAATGACATAAAAAAGTAAACGGAACGGGGTCGGAACGCCGTTTTAACCCGTGATTACTTCTCTTACGGGAAGAGAAGAGGATCGAGGGGCTAAAACGTATCGGATCCCATTAGACGGAGGCGTCTACATTTCAAAAACGTTGTTCGAAGCGGTTGTAGCGACTGGCGCGTAAACCGAGATGAAACGAGAGATTAGAGAGAGGGAGTTATACATGTGGCTAGGGTTGACTCCTTTGGCTCGGGGGTGTATACGGGATATTGAAAGTTGTTTGGAACGGTGTTTCGGAGTGGTGAGGGGCGTATTTGATCGAAATACGGAAGTTTCACGCGAATCGAGACGAAACGGGAGCTCGGGAAGGGGTGAAACTGGTTTGGGCCGTGGGGTTTGTGAAAATGGAGAGTAAAAATGTTGTGCTTTTGGCTTTGACAGCAACTTCTATTTATAGGTGAATTTTCAGCAGGAGTCCGGCCGGACTTAGGCTGAAATCCAGGGAGTTTTGTGAAACTTTGGGAATTTGAGGGACTTGCTGGCAATTTCTAAAAGTCTGCAAAGGGAGTTCGGTCGGACTGAGACTGTATACCAGGGGTATTTTAGTCTTTTCACTTTGAATTTGATTGAAGGGTGACTAGAGGGAGGTGGCATGCGTGCCAAGTGTCCCTGTGAGTCACCAAATGTGTGGGAGTTCGTTCCCGGGTCCCGGTTTTGTCCGTTTTTTAAATAACAGTCCGAAAAATGTTCGAAACGCCCCCGGAAAGTGCATTTTTCAGGGAAAACCGTACTTTTATGTTGGATGACGCGTGTCAAGTACGTTTCGATGTCGGGATGCACGGGGCAGTCCCGAGATGTCTCGTTGGCATGGCAACGGGGAGCTTAACGAGTTCCGGTTAACCTGGAGCGGGGCAGTTAACGGATTTTGGTTAACTTTCTGACGGATTTTGACGATTCGGATTTGGGTACTTACAGTTAGCCCCTCAGCGACGTCTCCTCCGAAGGAGGTGGGGTCATTGAAAAAAGATAAGGATCCAAATCGGGATGCCTTACTTTGGAAGAGACCTGGGCGGTCAGCTGGCTGGACCCTTAGCGAAAGGATTCCTACATATCCCGAGCGGGAATCAAGCCGATCGTAGTTCGTAGGTGCAAGGAGCCGCGCGTGGGGACCTTGACCTGAGCGAGACTGTTGGGAGGTGTCTAAACCTGGGATTCCTGAAACCTTCGAGGGCGTGTGGCGCCTCAGACCAGAGTTGCTGAACATACGAGGGCGTGTGGCGCCTCAAACCGGAGTTACTGATGCTTACGAGGGCGTGTGGCGCCTCAAACCGGAGTTACTGATACTGACGAGGGCGTGTGGCGCCTCAAACCGGAATTACTGATACTAACGAGGGCGTGTGGCGCCTCAAACCGGAGTTGCTGAAACATGCAAGGGCGTGTGGCGCCTCAAACTGGAGTTGCTGAATCATACGAGGGCGTGTGGCGCCTCAAACCGGAGTTGCGAGGATACGTTTATCCTGAGACGAAGGCGTTCATGCCTTGGATGCTGGGCTTACGATGACAGCCAGGTTTATCCTGCTGGGGATAGGGTGGCAAATGATGGGAACGGTTGTGTTAAACTGGCGTTATTAACAACACGGAAGGATTGATGATTCTTCTTTAGAATCCTGCTGGGGATGAGCATTCGGGCTTACCATGATGGCCGAAGAGGGATTGTTGTGCGGGCTTACCTTGATGGCCGCTGAGGTGGAATGATCGGGCTTACGACTGGCGGCCGGGGAGATGAACGTTGGTGAAAATCACGAGAAATTTTAACGTCGGGAGACGGAATCGTAACTGGAATGTCCGGAGACATGGTTGAGCGTTTGAATGTCAAACGTCAACAAGGATTGAATTTAATGTCGGGAGACGGGAATGTAACTGGAATGTTCGGAGACATGGTTGAGCGTTTGAATGTCAAACGTCAATTGAGGATTGAATTTAACGTCTGGAGACGAAAAATGTAACTGGAATGTCCGGAGACATGGTTGAGCGTTTGAATGTCAAACGTCAACTGAGGATTGAATTTAACGTCTGGAGACGGAAATGTAACTGGAATGTCCGGAGACATGGTCGAGCGTTTGAATGTCAAACGTCAACTGAGGATTGAATTTAACGTCTGGAGACGGGCGTTAGTGAAAACTAACTGGGAATTTATCCTCGGGGGATGGGGTGTTAGAAATGTCTAACTGGGGAGAAATTTTACACTTTTGGAGGCCAAAAGGGGTAAAATTGGAACTGCCCAAAGTTGAGGGGCTGAATTGGAAGGAATCTTTTCTGGTGCACTAAAAGTCCGGCCGGACTTGGACTAAGTTTGACCAGATTCAAATCAGCTCCAAGTCCGACGAAAACCAAGCCATTTCCACCATCATTTCCGACGAGCAAGGAGAGAGAGGAGAGAAAATTTTCACCCCAAATTGTGAGATTTGCTCAGATTTGTGAACCAATGGCTCGTCATGGAAGGACCGATGACGAAAGAACGTGGTTGGTTCGGACCATTCGAACCAATATTCATCCAATGAATCCGGCGGAGTTCTACCTGGCTAGGGACAAACACAATTCCAAAGGAGGGATCGAGAGACAAGTAAGCTTCCCTCAAATTCCATTAATTTTACGAATGTCCATTCTTTAAATGTTAGAAATTTGACTAGGAATGAGTTAGGGATTTTGGTGCCCGGATTGGGGCTTTTGACTTTGCTATGAACCTTTGTCGAAATTGACTAGGATGTAGTTCAATTGACACTATGGGTAGATGACATAAAAATTTTGGTTGCAAAATTCCATGTCTAGATGCATTTTCAAAAATTAAAGTAGCTTTAATTTGGGACGGAGTAAATTTTCGAAATGTTCGAAAGGATTTGAAAGTTCCGGTTTCGACGGATTTTTCGAAGTGCTTTGAAAGTTCCGAATTCGACGGAGTTTTCGAAGTGCTTTGAAAGTTCCGGATTCGACGGAGTTTTCGAAATGCTTTGAAAGTTCCGGATTCGACGGAGTTTTCGAAGTGCTTTGAAAGTTCCGAATTCGACGGAGTTTTCGAAGTGTTTGGAAAGTTCCGGATTCGACGGAGTTTTCGGAGTGCTTGGAAAGTTCCGGATTCGACGGAGTTTTCGGAGTGCTTGGAAAGTTCCGGATTCGACGGAGTTTTCGAAAGGATTGAAATATATGTTATGAAATGAATGAGAACCGTATCTGCATTGCATCCCTTTGACATGCGTTCGTGCATTCTGTTGACGTTGCTTCTGTGCTTAACGTATCCTTGCTTTGTTCACCTGCAGGGGCGAGGGACGGTTGATACCCACAACCAGAAGAGTCGGGGTGCCTTTGAGGCAGTGAGAGCGTTGTGGGAGGTATTCCCGGATGATGCTCGAGAGGGAGAGAGGAGTCCACGACAGCTGGTGCTTGACTCCGGATTAGCTGGGTTTATCAGTGCGGTAGCTGCGATATCTGCGACGCAGAGGGCCAGGTCCATGTACATGGCTTTGAGCGAGTACTGGTGGGATACGACCCACACTTTCCATTTCAGATGGGGGGAGGCGACGGTGACTCCCACTGACTTTGCTGCTATCACCGGGTTGCCGACCTATGGCAACACGCTGGTGTGGGTGGATGGTTATACCCCGGGGCAGTTGTCTGATCTGCTGGGTTTTGATATTACCGATGCCAGGGGCTTAGGCATTCGGTACAGGCCGATGGAGAGGCATCTGGAGGCGGGTATTGAAGATTATTTGGCTGGATCTTTGAGGATGACCACGGAGCGCCTGGCTCGAGGGTTCATTTGGTTCGCGTTGTCAGCGACTTTGTTCCCGACTTCTGACACATCCTGTCACTTCCCTCTGCTCGAGTCGCTGATAGACTTGGATGCTGTGAGGGGATATGCATGGGGGGAGGCTGAACTAGCCGAGCTCTACCATTCCTTGGACAGATTCTCGCGGGGAGAGGAGAACTCCCTGAGTTGTTTCTCGCATGCTTTGGACGTAAGTTTACGTCTTTTTTCTCTTCCTTGTCTCATTTTTGTACTCGTATGTATCTGCTTTGTAGCTGACATAACTTTCCATTTGCTTGACAGGTCTGGTGCTATGAGGTGTTCAGTCCGCAACAGTGGGACATTAGGGAGGCGTATCGACCCCTGTTCCCCGCCATACTGGTTTGGCAGAAGAGGGCGAAGAAGGCGGTCTCGTCGAGGGTGGGCACTCGGCTGTCGTACGAGGAGGTGTCCCAGGCCCTGAATCAAGAGTTCTCTGAGAGGGTCCAGCTGACCTGGTGGAGTCGGTTCCACATGGGCGTGGTTCAGGTTGCTAGCGAAGTTACACGGTGGCGGAAGCTCCTGGTGGGACTTTATTGCGACGCTATGTATCTGGGGGAGAGAGTGACCCGTCAGCATTGCCCGAGGTCACTTTCGATGGTGCCGATGGATCCGCCTCTGCGCATGCAGAATCCTTTGTCGATGCCGATGGATGAGTTGGAGAGGTATAGACAGGGCGTGTTCTATACCGAGTATATCATAGCGGGGGCCGACTATGAGACTTTCTTGAGGATGAGGCTGAAGAGCCCACAGGTGCAGCACAGGGAGGGCGATGGCCCTGGATATCCCCGAGATCTCCCACTCCCACGCGCTAAGCTGGCGTACTAGGGGCTGGACAGTTCGTGCAGGCGACTGGTGATCCCACTCCCGGATGAGCCGAGACCACGGTACATGGTTGACCCGAACACTTCGGTGAGCACTTTTTTTGTTTTCTTCATTTCATAGTAGTATTCTGCAAATGTTGCATCTGTACTTTCTGCTTGCCTTCTGATGACTTTCCTTGTTCGCAGGTGTCTGGTCGTACGTACAACGAGGCTATGAGACTGGTGGACGAGTGGTCCGCCTACGCTAGGAGGCTCATGGCATTCATGAGGTGCAGTTCCCGGAGGAGCGTGGACGTTCGTGAGCCGAGGCCGCCTAGGCCGAGAGGTTTGCCTACTCTCACGGTTGGTGGGGAGGACTTTGTACAGGGATTTGGCCAGTTCGCGAGCGGAACGGCTGGGTTTGGAGCTCATCCCTCTTCGCACTCGCGGCACGAGAGGGGAGAGTCCTCGAGTTCGCGGACGCCGAGGAGGCCTTTTGCATATTCCCGCCTGGAGGAATTCGGGGATTGTCTGTTTACGACGGATCCGGCAGCTGCGGAGCAGTGCGTCGAGTGCTCGGATGACGAGCAAGACTCGGAATAGTCCTCCCTTACTGCTTTCTCTCTTTTTTTTTAGACAAAATGTATCGTCTGGAACGATTTGATTTGAACTGTATTTGAAAAGGCGCCCGTGGGGCGGAACCTGTTCTTCGCACATTTATTCTGTGATCACCTTCTGTTATTTTTGGCAAATAAGGAAGTAGGTTAATCAAAAATAAATAAAATGAAACATGCATAAAAAATTGAACGGGTCAAAATTTATGCCTATATGCACTGATAATTAATTAATTGCACTGTTGCACGAGCCCGGGGCGGAAGGGATATTGACATTGGTTAAATGAAACTAGGGGCAGCACGCAGGTTCATAAGACATGAACAGGGCGTTGTTTGGAATTGCTTCCAATTTAGGGCGGGTACTCCAGAGTTGACCAAGTCAACTACAAGTGGAGTCCGGCACTGCACCGAGGGAGTGAATTTCCAGAGTCTTTTAAATTGCAGTTTCAGCTTTGCAATTTGTTAAGAACTGCGCATTCACCTCTGATCAGTTAGCTGAATTCTCTCAAATTTCTAAGGCTTCTTTCATTTTCTGTCATGGCTCCCTTTCCTAAGCTATCGTCTCAGATGCAAGAACGATACCTGGAAAATTTTCAGTCGTGGGTACGGAATCACACGAGGCAAAACAAAGGGTTTTTCGAAGGCTGTTACGGAATGAAATATGTTTGGGCTTTGAAGGAGCTCATGCCAGATTGGGATCTTTTGAGAGCAGCGGCTCATTTCTGGGATGTACGGAGGAATGTGTACAGCTGCTCGTACAATGAAATCACTCCTACGTGCGAAGATTTCTGGGCCATTGCAGGAGGACTACGAGGCGGAACGGCTAGTTCTTCCGTATCTTTGGTGGCATGGCCGCTGTTGAGAAGCTAGTGTCTTTGCTTGGTATCTCGTGCCGGAGAAGCATACGGGATGCGATGCGAATGCGATTATGTTGACATTTCGGGGGCCCAGAATAGATTTTCCGGAGGCGAGGAGCGTCTTCGCGTGGGGCGCGTTTGCTCTGTGCGCGATCGCTACTCTGTTCATGTTCACGTCCACAGGTGTGTGCCATCCACGGTGTCTTGGACCTGGTGAGCGATGCCGGAGTGGGAGACATCGTGCGCGTTGGTCTTGGGCGAGACGTTCACTAGCGCATAGGTCGGATGGCGGCCGGTGGCCGATACATGTGGGGAGGGAGTCCCGCTATGCTTACCATGTGGTTAAGGAGAGGCTGAGATGATGCACGAGGTGCCAATGTCTTGTGATGCTTGGTCTTTCTCTCGGCGTTCTGATGATAGGGCGATCGGGCGAGGCTTTCTTTGGAGCTCTGGATGGCCGGACTCCGCACGCATCATTTGCGATGGTGGGTTCCCCCCTTTGGAAGCTACGAGACTTGTCGGACCGGCTCAGGAGGGTCTATTGGTTGTTTAAGTGCCGGGGCTGTCTCGGCGTCTTTCTATATTCCATCGTTGGTCTTTACTAGCGACGATGCAGTGGGGCCGGGTGCCGTTGGACGAGTTTAGCTCATCTTTGCTACCTTTGAGGTGGGATCTCTGGCGATGGAAGATCCTTTGGCGCTATTCTTGCTCACACGATGGTGGCAATACACGTCATTTCTGCCCGGGGTTCTCTTTCCCGGAGAGGGGGCATTGTTGCAGTCGACGCGATATACGGCGAGTACGAAGAGTGTATAGGGGAGACACAGATGGCTATCTTGTGGAAATGGAGTGAGCTGTTAGGTCGTGACTACCTTGACAGCTCAAACTTGAGGAGGACTGAAGCGGGAGCTAACCCTGGGAATCGTATTGGGAATGACATGGCTGACTATGAGGCCAATGCTGATCGAGAGGCCAATCAAAGCACGGTCATGATGGCTCGAAGTGAAGCAGCTCGAGACAGAGCTAGGGAAAGGGCTGCGTTGGCGGCTACGAGCTTGACGGAGGCGTCGGGAAGGGTCCCTGAGCCGAGGTAGAAGGACTACCGGAATATTCCCTGTGAAGGTGAAGAACACTCGCCGGGGAAAGGGGAAGGGGAAGAAGGATGAAGGACCAAGTTCGGGAAACTAGGTTGACCTTCTTTGTCCCAGTATCCACCCATTGTCATTGCGGACACATTAAGCGATTAATGTTTTATTGTAGTTTTGCTAGCGTGTAGCGAGTCAAGAGTGTTGACCGTGCTTGAACTCATCAAAGATTGTTTTAACCGTAATGAATTTGTAGGTTAAATGAAAAGAGTTTTTTCGAGAAACACAAGCAATTGATGCTTATTGTATTATTATTTTTTTGTTTTTAGATCGAACCAATGATGGCTGCACTACGTTCCCCTTTTACAATTGGACTAAGGGGCTCAGGTCACCGTAGTTCGACACTTTTAGGTGAAATTGAGAAAACGAAGACAAAAGGAGTGCGACCCTGTTTTCTACCTGAATCATTAGCGGGAATGTATCCAGTTGGGTATTACTCTTTTAGCACTTTAATTTTGCGAGGGGTGGTGTATGGGGAAGGAGAGTTGACTCGTTCTCTTCCTCAAATGAAGTATATGTGGAGCTTGCTTCCGTTCACGGGAGTTAACGAAAGGGTTTCCCGTCCAGTCTGCTAACTTCATGGCTCCTCGAGGAGAAGATTCTTTGTACCACGAACGGTCCTATCCGGGTAGGCTCCCACTTTCCGAGGGATTGGTCTGCGTAGGAGGCTTTTCCTTTAGCACCAAGTCGCCTTCTCGATGTCTCGGATCTTGACTTTCTTGTCGAATGCTCGGGCCATTCTGCTCTGGTAGGCTCGAGTGTGTTCTATGGCTTTCAATCTGTGCTCGTCGAGTAGAGCAAGTTCGTCGTGACGGCTTTGTAGCCATTCGACTTCATTGATCCCATTTTCCAAGAGGACTCGGAGGGATGGAATTTCCAATTCCACGGGTAACATTGCTTCCATTCCGTAGGTAAGTGCGAACGGAGTCTCCCCTGTGGCGGTTCGGCGATGTTCGGTATCCCAGGAGGAGCTAGATGTAGCTTTTCGGGCCGGTCCGACCTGCAGTGGTCATCTTCACGATTATCGCTGGCGAGAGTCTTGTTGGGTTTGCCTCTCTTGCACCATTGGTTTGTGGTACGTAAGGAGAAGATTTGTGACGCGTGACTCTGAATTCGGTCAGAAGTTGGTCACAATCTCCTTCGAAGAGGGTCCCATTGTCGGATATGATCTCGTTGGGCACTCCGTATCGGCACATGATGTTCTCTCGAATGAACTCGGCCACTTTCTTAGAATTCAGTACCTTGTACGATCTGACTTCTACCCATTTAGTGAAGTAGTCGACTGTGACTAAAATGAACTCGTGACCATTGCTCCCTGGTGGAGTGATCTTGCCGATGACGTCGATTCCCCATGTGGCGAAAGGCCATGGCGTAGTCATGCAATAGAGTTCATAAGGAGGGATGTGATTGAGGTTGGAGAACCGTTGACATTTGTCGCAGCTTTGGACGAACTGGATGCAGTCTGTTTCCATTGATATCCAATAGTATCCCATACGGAGAATGATCTGTGTCAATGCTCGGGCGTTCATGTACGGACCGCAGGTTCCGTTGTAAACTTCGTTCATTAGCTCGCTGGCTTTTTCTTTGTTTACACACCGAATGAGTGGTCCTTGGTGGCACTTCTTGTACAATATACCCCCCCAGAATGACTGCCAGGCGTTTTAATGCCTTCATGTTTTTGGCTTTGATCCCTTCTTTGTATTTTTCCATCTTCATTTGTGAAGGAAGCTTCTCCGTTTTGGAGGTACTTGGTAAATTTGATTGTACCGGGGTTCGTCGATCGTTTCTTCTTTTTATTTCGATCTCACGGCAATAGGCGGGTGTTTCCCGTCTGCCTATTACGAGGGGTTTCTTGCTTTCCCATCGGGAATTTCGACAAGAGAGGCGAGGTTGCTAGGGCATCTGCGACGGTTCCTGTCTCTTGGCAAATAATGAAAAGAGATGTCCCTTGAAGCTGAGCAATGAGCTCCTCCATGTACGTGTGGTACCTTACGGAGGCGAGAATCTACCGTCTTCCATTTGTTGGACACTTGATTGATGATCAATGCGAGTCTCCGTATACATCCGATTACGAGATGTTGCGCTCGAGGCGGCTTCCGGGCCAGGCTGCACGAGCTTCGTATTCTGCTGCATTGTTGGTTGTTTCAAAATTCAACTTGATGGCTATGGGAGTATGCTCGTCCTTGGGATCGACAAGGAGCATTCAATACCATTCCCCTTCTTGTTGGCTGCCCCATCGAAGAAGAGTTGCCGGCGGTTTCTGTTGTCGAGTGAAAAGATTCCATCGATCAGGAAGCTGCGGATCGGGACCCTTAGGTTCACGCTTGGGAAAAGTACGCGGTGATACGCCATTACTACGCCCTTTGTTGATTTTCTGACCATGTACTTGATGTCGAACTCAGCCGGGAAGAATGACCACTTGGCTAGTCGTATTGACGAGGATGGCTTGTCAAAGAGATATCGGACGGGGGTCCATTTTGGAGACCGGGAGCAGAATGTATTTGCATGTAGTGTTTCGGTTTCCCGACTACCCATACCGAGGCGGTACAAGTTTTCTCTAATCTTTGAGTGGCGAGTTCACTTCCTTGAAGCTTCCGACTTCACGAAGTAGATTGCATGCTCAACCTTGGAATCTTTACGTTTCTTGTGCTAGCAATGCTCCGATTGACGTGTACATTCTTCGGATACGGGAGTAGTGGCTTGTCTTCGTGTGGCGGGCACATAATTGGGGGATTCACCAAATAGGTCTTGATTTTCTCGAAAAATTTGCTTGGCACTCGGAGTCTCATTTGATGTCGGCATTCTTCTTCATCGGTTTGAACATGGGCTCATGAAGATGTCAACTGGTTGATGAAGCGACTGATGTACTGAAGTCTTCCCATAAAGCTCTTTACTTCTGTCAAAGTCTGAGGCGGCTTCATGTCGATGATGGCCTTGATTTTCTTGGGATCGGCTTCAATACCTCTTTCTGTAACCATGTACCCCAGTACCTTGCCGCGCTTGACGCCGAAGGTGCACTTCGCAGGGTTCAATCTCATGGTGTATTTTCTGAGTCTGTTGAAGAACTTTCTCAGATCTATCATGTCTTTGCATGTACGATCCTCTGAGTGGATGATCATGTCGTCAACATATACTTCGATTTCCTTGTGAATCATGTCATGGAAGAGAGAGGCTGTTGCAGCCCGTAAGTAGCCCGGCATTCTTCGGAGCCGAACGGCATAGACCGTGTAGCGATATGTCCCACTTGAAATTTGTCGTGGTGTCGACGGCATGTCGATGTTAGGCGGGAAATCATCTTTAGGAGTGGCCTTGTTGAGATCTCGGAAATCCACACGGCATCGACCTTTCCATTGGCCTTGGTGACCGTCACGATGTTGGAGAGCCAAGTCGGAGTACTCAATCACTCTGCAGTAGATGAAACCAACTCGGAGCATTTTCTCAATTTCTTCTTTAACTTGCAAGGACGCTCATCTACTGGCTTGATCTTGCGCGACTTATTGTGCTTGGCGTGGCTTGGATTCGGGATCCCGGGGGAATTTATGTGCTCACGAGTCGAGGGATCGGAGTGCCTGGCATGTCCTGGTATGAGGCCGGCTGCGAACACGTCAACATACTCACTGGAGGAGGTCTCGAGAATCGGGGCTTCTTTTTCTGCAGTCGGCGAAGAAGCTGCCCACTTGTGTCTCTTTAGGCTCTTTGCGCTGACCCCGAGGTTCAAGCTTTGGTGTTCATAACCTCTTCGGCAGCTTGGGCCTGGTTGTCCTTTTGGTCATGGCTTACACGCTTCGAGAACTTCTCTAATGTATTATTCAATTTTAATGTATCTTCTTTATCCATTGAGTTATTAACGTCTTTTAAGTTGTTTGTTAACTTATCGGTTGTTAAAGTGGCAATGAGAGGATACTCAGAAAGGAGTCGAGACTTTTCATTGAACGGGAAAGGAAATACATGGTTGGCTACATTATCATAGTCTTTCAGGCGTAAGGCCGTTGGACGGCTCGAGAGGGGCGGACTTTTCACAAAGAGGATCGGCTCGGAGGGTTTGAGACCGGATTTAGGGAGATGTGGGTACGGGCCCAGCTTGTCTTCGGTCTACGCTGGCTTGCCCTTGGGTCCCGGTGAAAGTTACCCAATTCTTGAGTGGCATTGCTTTGGATGCTTGAGTGAGGGTGCGGGGATCGAGGAAGCAGCTTGGCTTTGCTATCCTATGCCAATCATGGCGATCATCTTTGTTTTTTTGGAGCCCGGAGTCAGGGCATCGGAGTTCGGCACCTCCATGACTTATTCAAAAAGACTACGTAGAAATTTGGCTGAGCCCTTTGAGACGCGTCTTCTATGAATCTACGGTTCCTTACTGCTTTGGAGCTCTTTGTCTCACCGAATGTGGCCTCGGCGGCTGATCCGAACAATCATTTCCCATGGAGAGTCCTCACCACATTTGCTCCTCCAAGTCTGGATTCACCTTGATATGTGTACTCGTCTTTGGAACTTGTGAGTGGCAATTGGTCCGGAGGTAGGAGCCGTGATGTCGAGGAACACTCCCTTATCGCGTCAGCCTTGAGGCCCTACGAAATGCTTGAGGTCCCGTGCTAGCTTTTTCCATCCTTTCTGTAGTCTCTGTGTTGGCTATCCCTGCTTCTTTCTCATCTTCATCAGTTCCGCTGTCGGTCCCCTCAGTTCTGCTGTCAGTT